>CM068840.1:94952682-95552682 GCA_028554795.2 Sinohyriopsis cumingii | reverse complement strand
GTTTTATCTTGTTTATCAATCACCTTACAATTAAGTACTTGTATATCCATTTCAATAACTGTGACATATTTCAAGCAATGAATTAATTAAACTTTATTTGAAAGCAAAATAAGATCTTTCTTTTCTTCACTGAAAAGTCCATCAGTGACTTAGCTTGATGGTGTTTACTTTCTGTACACAAACTACTTAAACAGCAAGTTCATGTAATCCATGTTATACCAACTGGTAATGAAAATGACATCGATTAAATCAATTTGATACTTATATATTCATATTTCAATGCCTTTAAGGATAAGATAATACAAGATAAATTTAGAATCAGTTATTGCAAATTTTTAACCAGGTATAGTTACAGTAGTCTACTTCTGATGTATCTACAACATGAGGAATGGAGACCAATGTGCTTGGGTAAATATAACCCCACATTTCCACATCCCACCCCTAACCCATGATTGAGATCAGTTTATAATTTTAAAAAACAGTGCATTACTCTCATGAAGCACAAAAATCTGAAAACATTTGCAACTTCAAATAACATGTCCCAGAGTTCATAATGATTCATGAAAATCTGTAAGAAAAGTTACATTCGCAAGATTCTAACACTCCATTAAGCACCAGAACAAAAAAAATTAATACAGCAATGTGATTTGTCGACATGCACATCTTCAAATGATGACCATAACATGTACAAAGTTTCATGGCAATCCACTGAAAACTGTGAAGCTAAAGTTGTGTTCTCAAGTTTTTGTCATACACAATATAAGGCTCCAATTCAAGAAACTTTAAATAAAATTTCAGGAGACCATATCTCTAATAAAAATAGGAGGAAAGTAATTTGTTATGACCTACCAATTTTTTCAGTGCAACCCATTAAAATCTGTGTGACTAGTTATACAATCTTGATTGAGCCATACACTGCTACCAGACACACTGGAGTGTAACCATAAGAAGATTTGTCAATATGCACGTCTTCAGGTGCTGACCATACTATTTACCAAGTTTCATGGCACTTCATGAAAAACCACAGGACTAGTTGTGCTGATGTGTTCTGGATGGAAGGATGAATGCACACAAGGTTTAGTATATACCCCCACCACTATAGTGGTGAGGATATAGTGAACATCAGACCAGGACTAACACAATTAGAAGTGGTCTTTTTCTCAAAAGAACACTTTTTAATAAATGATGATAATAAATCATTTTTAAGGTAACTGAATTGTACATTGCATGTTACACCCTATTCTCATTGACTTTTACTCTTTGCTGGCACTGGCAATGCATAATATGATATAAAAAAAGATTTATTAGAATGTAATATATGTAATATAATGCTAATGGTTTTCACTAAGCAAAAAAATAATAATCCCAAGTATAGGAATAAATAACAGGAAAAAAACCCATGTCTGTTTAAAACTTTTTTTCATGTTTAAAGTTTTAAGGATTACACTTTTTTATACCATTTTACCATAATTTAAGAACAGTAGCAATACTGCTGCCACACTCTTCTAAAGTGCATCTTTAATTTTTTCCTCCAAGGCTTAACCCTGTGACCTGGTAATTATTTGCATTTGATTTTACATTTCATTGCCAAAATCAGCAAAGAAGTTGTAAATAATTACAGAATCTCTTTTCCACTGCTTACACACAGTATGGGTATAAGGGATAGGGTGTCTTTCATTCAACCCAGATGACAGAGCAAAAGTACATCATCTATTGTACCTCATCCAATAACACTATAGCAGGTGCTTTCAGTAAAGTTCTGGCTATGGCAACCCTTTGTTTTTCCCCACCACTCAACTTCAGACCTCTTTCTCCAACAACTGTATCATATTCTGGAGAAGAAAAAAATGTGCATAATTTGAATAAAAAAATGTGTATTCAGTATAATTCAAGCTACTGATTTTATTACATAGAGTAATTATGGGCAGCATTGAGATTTGAATTCAGGCACTTTTTGAGACTTTTGAGACTCTGCTTGCTTGAAAAGCCGGGGAAAACGTCCCATAAGAAGGGCATTCATGTGGGGATTCTTTTTTCCTCAGTGCCAAAAGATTTAGGACACAAATCTAGGGGAAGGAGATGGTAAATTTTCTTCAGCACCTTATCAAAAGTTCAAAATTTCTCCTCAATCAACACCTGGCCCAACAGGTGGGAAGGAGCTGGGGACAGCACTGTAAGGGGAGGGATAATTTCGATCTGTTCTGCTGAGAACTTGCTTGAGTCCACCATGATGGAAATAATGTCATCTGACAGCCTGGGCTCACTCCAAAAGTGAGACAGGACTGTCCCTCATAGTATCTCTCTTTGGCAAGAGAGATGTTAATATGGGGTTATCTTCATCTTGAAGCTGCTCATTTGGAGGTGATGGGACTAACCCTAATAGTGGACAATCTAGATTATCTACATTGTGAACGATGGCCCCACCCCACCCCTTCTTTTTGTTGGTATAAGCTGAAGGGAATGGAGCAGGTTTATAGCCTGTCACATATGACCTACCATAAAACTAAAGGAGAGACATCCATGGTGTCATGAGTAAGGGGAATGAATACTCATTTCCCATGAAGTGGGAAACTCACATCCTGTAGGAATTAAAATGAAACACAGGGAGGGAGGGATGTTGATCCAATCCAGGTCCAAAGAAGGGTGAGTACAACTTGACCATCTACCATCACCCCATTGGGATAAAACAGCGATGAAGAAACCGAGGTTATTGAACCAATCCCTGTCCACAGACCTTTAACAAAATCCCAGTGACTGATGACTATCTGGTGGATGAATGGTAACCAGTGATTGGCACCTAGTGGCCAGTCATCTGGCAAGGAATGTTCCAATAATGAGGATCTGATGGAAGTGGTGATTCACTAATATCACACATCAGATTTATCAGAATGAGATTACTGCTCTTCGCTCTCAGGAAGTGGTGATTCACTAATATCACACATCAGATTTATCAGAATGAGATTACTGCTCTTCCCTCTCAGGAAGTGGTGATTCACTAATATCACACATCAGATTTATCAGAATGAGATTACTGCTCTTCCCTCTCAGGAAGTGGTGATTCACTAATATCACACATCAGATTTATCAGAATGAGATTACTGCTCTTCCCTCTCAGGAAGTGGTGATTCACTAATATCACACATCAGATTTATCAGAATGAGATTACTGCTCTTCCCTCTCAGGAAGTGGTGATTCACTAATATCACACATCAGATTTATCAGAATGAGATTACTGCTCTTCCCTCTCAGGAAGTGGTGATTCACTAATATCACACATCAGATTTATCAGAATGAGATTACTGCTCTTCCCTCTCAGGAAGTGGTGATTCACTAATATCACACATCAGATTTATCAGAATGAGATTACTGCTCTTCCCTCTCAGGAAGTGGTGATTCACTAAAAACATCATTCATCAGAACACTGAACTTGAGAGTGCACTGCTCATCCCTAAGTGGGAGGCATGAATCACTGTCAGGTGTTTTGCTTCCCTTTGTTGGGGCCAAGGATCAACCCCATGTCAGCACTGATGGCATCATAAAAGACACCATAATGAGTATCAGGAATCCTTGGGTCATCTCCAAACCTCAGAGGTTGCAGACCATTTTTTCCTCACAGGGGCATTAGTCTTCCCCTGCAAGAGATCCAGTCTCCTTCTGGGAATTGAGGGAGGTTGTCCTGTTTTCTTCATTCCAAAGTTTGCATTTTGTTATCCCTGTTTCCCTCAAACTACATTCAACATTTCATTTGCAGTCATTCTGCATTTCTTTTGTGTTCTTTCTCCATTTCATTTGTGTTGATTCTACATTTCGTTTGTGTTGATTCTCCATTTCATATCTATTGATTCTACATTTCATTTGTGTTGATTCTACATTTCATTTGCATTCCATTTTAAGAAAATTGCCCAATCAGGCTCTGTAAAAGCAGCATAGCTAATTTATCCAAAATCCAACAAATCTTCATAAAATTACACAGTGGAAACCAAAGCAAGGAGGACAAGGCAATCTGGGGAGATAACGTCTGTAAATTAAATTG
Source organism: Sinohyriopsis cumingii (assembly GCA_028554795.2). Classification (NCBI taxonomy): domain Eukaryota; kingdom Metazoa; phylum Mollusca; class Bivalvia; order Unionida; family Unionidae; genus Sinohyriopsis; species Sinohyriopsis cumingii. The sequence goes on along the minus strand of CM068840.1, from coordinate 95,548,649 downwards.
TAAAGCTGGATGCCAAATTTTGGTTTAAATGCAACAATTCTTATGAAATTACAAGCAGCTGGCAACTAGGGAACATAACTTCACTAAATAATGACACAAAAGTTTGGAAACTGAATTCTTGTGAGGTTGCATCAATATAATGCCAGTGTGAAAACCAAGTTTGGTTAAAACCCAATAATTCCCACTAAAATTATCTCATGGATGTACACAATGAAACACAGATAAACAGATGCAATTATTTTCAGGCTGCACCAAGCAAATTTCATTAAGTTACAGTGTTTTTCAAAACCAATTATTTTTACTTAGGCATTACATGATTATGGACTACATGCAAGATTTACTTACATCTAAATCAGAAAATCATGACAATGCAAAAACAATCCATCTTTGAAACTGAAGATTGTACAAAGGAATCCTCTAACATTTTTGGAAAAATATGTTAACATGCTATAATGAAGCTTTTTCTTAGTACAAATTACAATCAAGACATACATTAGATTGACTTTAGAAAGTCATCACAGCAAATATGTAATGGGGCCAATTGTTTGGAACTTTTTTATTAGACTCATAACAAATAAATGTGCCTGTTAAGCTTGTCGTCATATAAAGAAAATCCCAAACTGGATAGTAAATAGCCAGATAGTGGAGGTATTTACTTAGCAGCAATGGTGCAGAGTGCTACACCAACTTCATCAAAAGGAACACAAATGACCAAAGGATAAAACCTTAGGAAGAGAACATTTTTGAGCCAAGTTAAAACTGTTATTGACAAAAGTCATTAAGCTGAGGCCTAGACACAACTATAGGGATTTTTGGGTAAAAGAGCTATTTCCTATAAAATACTTTATTTCTATTCAAATTTTCACATATTAATATGCCGACAACGAACACAATGACTATCATCTTTAAGCTAAATTAAAAGTTAAAAATAAGTAACATCATAAAGTCAAATATGAACATTTTCAATAGAATGCCAACATTGGGAATTCATATAACCAATTCTTTCCTGTTATCTGGCAAGCATAAAAATATGGAATTACTTACTTGATGGAAAGTTTAAAATTCTGTCATGTATATCTGCAGCTTTGGCAGCGTCCTCTAGTTCTGAATCCATGGCTGTAACTCGCCCATAACGGATATTGTATCGTATATCAGTATTAAATAGCACAGTATCCTGGGGAACAACCCCAATACAATGGCGTAAGGACTCCTGCTTCACCTAGGAAAAAAGATGGCAAAGAAAACAGATGTGAAATGTGAAAAAATGAAATACTGTTCCGACAGGAAGTCATATTTCATGTATGCAAAACTTCCAGAGAAAGAAAAGCAACAGACCTTAGTAGGCTTAATAACAACCATCAGGCTTAATAACAATCACCAGGCTTAATAACAACCACCAGGCTTAATAACTATTGTAATGTCTGTAATTATCATCCTTTTTGAAACCTTATATTTTTCCCACTGGCTCGACATTTCTTTTGGGAAAACTAACTTGGAAAAAAAAACTTTTTAAATAAAGAAAATTAACAAAAGGGATGTAACTATGATCCAAGTTAAATACAGGTCATGAATGATGCTATTTATGAGTTTATGCTTCAAGTTAAATCCATCCGGACCACACATCAAATTTTCATCCTTTTTGAAAAGACCAGACAAAAGAGTATGTGTGGTTCTGGTTACCTGACTAGCCCTATTTTGTTCCCACTGTCTCTAAATTCATTTGGGGAAAAATAACTTGGAAAAAAATAAGAAAAATATTTGTTAGAATAAAAAAATTAACAAAGGGATGTAACTATGATCGAAGTTAAATTCAGGTTATGAATGATGCTATTATCTAGTTTATGCTTCATTTAAATCTGTCCAGACCGTTAAAAAAAAATTTGTACCCAGAACCTCACATACTTTTATCTTTGGCCTAATAATCTTGACAGGCATGCAAAAAATTACAGACTTAAAAGTAATTATCATTTTCTTAAGCATGTAAAAATTTTAATAATTAAGTAACTTTTAAAAAAATAATATCTCAACCAAAAATCTGACCACCAACAATAATTACAAATCATTTATAGATTGATGATGCAGGAAAACTCAGAAGCAGACCTGCTAACCCTACCAAGACTGTCTCAGTAAGGCAGCTGATTTTATTCCATAAGTTTGACAAGTTTTCATAAATGTGTAACAAATTATCATGTAATGCTAAGGCAAAGTTGGAAAACATGTAATTTAAAATAATCAGTATTTGAAACTAATTCAGCAATGCTAAACATTATGTTCAACTGCAACACTTGTAAAGTACACACAGACCTCATTTACCTCTAGTATATACTCAAATCAGTATGTGACTGTGTCCCTTCCTGCTTTTATTCACATGAATCTGAATATTCCTTTTCATTCTTCTCTAATGATTATTAGCGCTTTTTAAGAGGCTTATTTTCCCTTTTGTCTTCAACATATATCACTTGTTAGATGCCATTTAAAAAAAAAATTCTATACAGTTTGATCATGAAGATGCTTTGCATGAAAAAAATATACATTTTAAAGCATCTGAGGTATTACTGTAAAGTTAATCTGGTTCTCTAATTAACTTTGCTAAATCTAATAAGAAACCAAGATCCAAATTGAACACAGATGAGCCAATCATCTAGATTTTACAGCAGCATTCTTTTTTCCATAGGTTTTGCTTTTATTAAGTGAGTCTGTATTTTATGGGTTATTTTCGTAAGACTTAGGGCAAAATCATAAGTGTTGGCAGGTCTGCAGAAGGTGTGAAAGACATAAGATGACAGTATTAAGGCACACTTGCAGTACAGTATATACTTTCTTACTAGTCCAGTCCAAATGCAAACAACATAGACCCTGATCTACCATTGCATGATTTGTTGTCTGTTCTACTGATTAGTCTTAGCAAATGGCACAGGCCCAGATCTGCAGGCACATAATGCACCAACAGATCTTGGTCTGTGCAGCTTGCAATTGGACTCAACTTATAATGGAGCATATATGGTAAGATAGCTAGTTTTTGTGTTCTCTAACTTCCAATTACAACATTACAAGTCTCTATAAGTAACATGAAGATGAATAAATGAATGAAAGCTCCTATCTGTGTTTTTATTACTGCACCAAAAGAACATAGTTATGTGAACTGACATAGGAGGTAAAATGTCTGCTTTACTGCTTTGCACCAAACTTTTAAAACAAGAGGAATGGTGAGCGATTTGACCACATAAATATACACCTGCCTCTCCCACACTCCAGTACTACAATTTGATAGAGATGAGTGAATAGTAAACAAAAACGTACTCAGTCTTATTAAAACAACGACTGATCAACAAGAATATCATCTGATGATGACCATAATATGTAAGTTTCACAGTAATCCACAAAAAACTGCATGAGTAGTTGCATCACAAAATTCCGTTATACATTGCATCCAGCTGCAAAACAAAAAAAGTAATAACTCTAACAAAACTGAAAGATTTGTCAATGCAAATCTTATTGGTGACCATAACAGGTGCCAACTTTTACAGCAATTCATAAACATGCTTTAATCGCAAGATTCTGTCTCGCATGACATTTAGCCACATGACAAGGGTGAGAACTCCAAAAAGCATAGTGATTTGTTAATCTGCACATCTTCAGGTGAGGAACATAATATTTAGCAACTTTTATGACAATCCATAAATGGCTGTGGAGCTATATGTTCTAATGGAATTGTGCTACATACTAAATTAAGTTACAAGCCAAAACTGGCAATATCTCTAACAAAACTTGCAGGATCAATGTGGTTTGTTAATGTCCATAATATTTACAAGTTTCATGGCAATCCATCACACACTGCAGGATAAGTTCCACTAACAAGACTGTGTCATATACTGCATTAAGCAAAAAGACAAAAAGGGCAAAAACTCTAACAAACATTGTGGGAGTACAGTAATTTGTCTTTTTTGCACATCATATAGACCATACCTAACAACACTCTGCTACAGCTTTTCATGCAGTGAATGATCAATTTTCAACATAAAATTGAAAGAAGCAGGGAAATAGAAGGAGTCTGACAAACAAGCAGGAAAGAATAGGAAAGAAGGAAAAACTAGGGTGAATGGAAGGACTGTCCAATCCATCAAAAGCTGTGGAAAAGCTGCACTAATGAGATCGTGCCAGCTGGAAGGAGAGTGGATGGATGGAGGACATGAGGATTACTATATACCCCCACCAATTAGAGATTGGAACATAATAAATATATAATCAAAAACAACCAATCTATCATTTCATTCATATGAAGCAATAGGGAGGCAATTTCATGACACAAAGGGAAGCAGCCTGAATGATAAAAAAGACTCGACATGCATGTTTTAACTTTTATATGATTGTATGTACATATAAGGTTCAATTGCACATTAGCACAATCTGGCCATATTGCGCCAAATAATCCTATAAACCATGTTCTTTAAAAGAAATCCAAGACCTTCAGCAATCTGGCAAGCAACCAAGCAATCTGGCCTATTTTACATCTCTGCGTACACATGAAGGAGGGGAACTGTTTTATGAATTTTATAACATTTTTTGTCAAGTACTTACATGTGATATGTCTTGTCCATCAATTTTAATACTCCCACTCTGAACATCATAGAAACGGAAAAGGAGCCGAATGATTGTGGACTTTCCACTGCCAGAATGACCAACCTGTAAAGGAAATTGTATAGGCAGGTAAACAGCATTATCATGTGACTTATAATTACACTACTCAAAATGCTATTCTAAGAAGTCGCTAAACAATGGCTACTATAAACTTTGGCTTTTTACTAGAGTCTTAACACAAATCTAACTCTGATTGGTATCCAAACATTTTTCACAGCTGTAAGCTTTGACTATTTACTTGACACTGACAATAGCTGTAAATCTTGGTCATTTGCTAGAAAATAATAAAGCTGTAAAAACAGGTTATTTACCAGATAGTGACTACAGCTGTAAATCTGGGCTATTGACAATACACTGAATACAGCTGTAAATCTTGGCTATTGACTATACATCGAGTACAGTTGTAAATCTGGGTTATTAACTATTGAATATACATGTAGTTGTATATCTGAGCTTTTGACTATTTATTGAATATAGTTGTATATCTGAGCTTTTGACTATCTATTGAATATAGTTGTATATCTGAGCTTTTGACTATACACTGAATATAGCTGTATATCTGGGCTATTGATCATACATCGAGTACAGTTGTACATCTGGGCTATTGATCATACATCGAGTACATTTGTATATCTGGGCTATTGATCATACATCGATTACAGTTGTACATCTGGACTTTTAACTATACACTGAATACAGATATAAAGTGGCTACTGTAAATCTATAAATTCTTGCTGTCATGAATTTTAGTAATTGTATATGTCTCTCATAAATTCATAAACTATAAACAGCAAAATTTCCCCCTAATAAAACACAACAATTCAAATAACTTTGAATCTGTTGAAAATTTTATATACTTATCTGTACTCATATATTTTTGAACAAACAATTATACTGCTACTTGGTAGGAAGTAATTATGCTTCTACCTGGTAGGAAGCAATTATACTGCTACACGTTAGAATGCAATTATACTGCTACTTGGCAGAAAGCAATTGTATGGCCACATGTTAAACAGCAATTATAATGAAACATTTCAAATATCAAGTATATTGCTACATCTTAAGTAGCTACTACAGTGCTCCAAGTTAAGCTGCTACTATAGCACTCCATGTTAAGCGGCTACTATAGTGTTCCATGTTAAGTAGCTACTATAGTGTTCCATGTTAAGTAGCTACTATAGTGTTCCATGTTAAGTAGCTACTATAGTGTTCCATGTTAAGTAGCTACTATAGTGTTCCATGTTAAGTAGCTACTATAGTGTTCCATGTTAAGTAGCTACTATAGTGCTCCATGTTAAGCGGCTACTATAGTGTTCCATGTTAAGTAGCTACTATAGTGTTCCATGTTAAGTAGCTACTATAGTGTTCCATGTTAAGTAGCTACTATAGTGTTCCATGTTAAGTAGCTACTATAGTGTTCCATGTTAAGTAGCTACTTGCTAAAAAGCAATTAAACTGCTACTTGTTCAATGAGCAGAACTGTTTTAAACATATCAGTACACCATGGAGATTAAATTTTTGTGCAGCAAGAATCAGTGCATGCTTGGTTAACTCAGTTCAGAAATGTAAGCAGGAATGTTATGGAATATGGTAAAAAGGAAATTTACAGCTGCATAGAAAGTAACAGGTATCAAAGAATGAACACAACATTAACATTATTCTGAATCTGAAAAAAAAGAAACACAAAGATAAATATACACAAAAATAAACATATACCAATTCAAGTAAAATCAACAAAATAATTATACACAAAAATAAATATACACCAATTCAAGCAAAATCAACAAAATAATTATACACAAAAATAAATATACACCAAATCTAGACAAAAACAACAAAATAATTATACACAAAAATAAACATATATTCAAGCAAAATCAACAAAATAATTATACACAAAGAGATTCAGACAGACAATATTTATAAGACATTAATCATAACCCTAAACTTGGGCTGGTAACTACATTGATAACAACATTAAACATGGGCCAGTAACTACTTTACCATCTACCAAAAACCTGAGCTGGTAACTACACTGACAACAACTTTAATCTTGGGCTGGTAACTAAACAGACAACTTTAAACTTTGGCTGTACACTGAAGATAATATTAACCTTGGGTTGGTTGACAACAACCATAAACATGGAGTGGTAACTACACTGAAACATGGGTGATTTAACTATACTGACAACTGTAAATTTGGGCTGGTAACTACAATGACCATAGCTTTAAACCTATGCAGATAACAAAATTGACAACAATACACTTGGGCTGGTAACTACAGTGACATCTATAAACTTGGGCTGGTAACTACATTCACATCTAAAAACTTAGGCTGGTAACTAAACTGACAAGAACCATAAACATAGGCTGGTAAAAACACTGACAATAACTGTAAACTTGGGCTGGAAACTACATTCACCACAGCTGTAAACTTGTGTCAGTAAATACACTGACAACAACTAAAAACTTGCACAAGTAATGACAGTGACAGCAACTGTAAATTTGGACTGGTAACTACACTGGCAACAACTGTATACATGGGCTGGTAACCATATTATCAACAACTATGAACTTGGGCTGGTAACTACACTGACAACTATAAACATGGGCTGGTAACTACACTGACAACAACTATAAACATGTGCAGGAAACTATACTGGCAACAACTTTAAACTTGAGGTGGTAACTACACTGACAATGGTCATAAATTTGGGTTGTTATCTACATGGGCAATAACTATACATGGATTGGCAACTACATTATCAACAATTATAAACTTGGGCTGGTAACTACACTGACAACAACTATAAACTTGGGCTGGTAGCTACACAGAAAATAACTGTAAGCTTGGACCGGTAAATACATGGACCACAGCTGTAAACCTGTGATGGTAACTACACTGACAACTGTAAACTTGGGCTGGTAACTACAATGGTAACAGCTGTATATATGGGTTGGTAACTGCATTACCAACAACTATAAACTTGGGCTGGTAACTAAATTGACAAGAACTATAAACTTAGGCTGGTTACTACACAGACTACAGCTGCAAACTTGGGCAGGAAACTATACTGACAAAACTTTAAACTTGGGATGGTAACAACATTAAAAAACAACTATAAACTTGGGCTTATAACTACACTGTCAGCAACTTTAAAATCTGGCAGGTAACTACATTGACAACAACATTAAATATAGGCTGGTAACTAAATGACAACAACATAAACTTAGGCTAGTAACTACACTGACAACAACTTTACACTTGATCTGGTAACTACAGTGACAACAACTATAAACTTGGGCTGGTAACTACATTGACAACAACTCTAAACTTGGGCTGATAACTACACTGACAACTATAAACTTGGGGTGGTAACTACATTGACAACAACTATAATTTTGGGCTGGTAACTACATTGACAACTATAAACTTGGGCTGGTAACTACATTGACAACAACTATAATTTTGGGCTGGTAACTACACTGACAACAACTATAAACTTGGGTTGGTAACTACATTGACAAGCTATAAACTTAGGTTGGTAACTACATTGACAAAAACTTCAATCTTGGGTTGGTAATTACATTGAAAACAGTTGTAAACCTGGTAACTACATTGACAAAAACTTTAATCTTGGGTTGGTAATTACAGTGAAAACAGTTGTAAACTTGGGCTAATTAAACATTAATTTTATGTAACAAAAAAAATTTCATATTGTTATGACTCTATGGTCTTAAACTAAGTAACAGAAAAGAGTAAAAACCAGCAAATTTTGTAAAATTCAATAAATAATTTATTTCCCTAGAATACAAAGTGAAAATTTAAAAAGAACTTATTGTATTGTGAATTAAACCCCAAACAGTCCTACAAGTTCTATCACAAGTCCAAAATGTATGAAAGTTCAACTGAATTAAAGAGATATTCCAAAGTGGCCTGGATTGTAATGATGTTCCAAGTCTTTTGATATATAACAATAGAACTGGTTGAACTCCTGCTTAGTTATGGGCAACCCTTTCATAGGTAAGGAAGAGTGGGTCCAAATGACAACCAAGCAGTTGTAAATATTGATGAAGCACATGGGCCGCATATCAATTAGTTGTTTTAACAAAATTGGCTGAACTTAGCTCAAATACCAAATGAATCTGAGATTATGTTGCAACCGTCACAGAAGGGATGGAAGTTGTTTTCCCCTAGCGCTGCATTGTTGTTAAAGACTGTGTCATCTGGCAGCAATGATTCTGCATGCTTCAAGAATAGCGTGTCTGATGGATCTGTGTTTCCCTCGTGCCAATATTCCTAGAGTCAATCAAGGAGCGAATACTTCCAGATAACGTAGCCACTGTATTTTGCAATGCCACCACAGCATAACTGTCAAACCCTTAGTCTGTGTTGAAGGTACTTCTGGTTGCGCATGGGTGAATTTGTCTGTTCTGAGAATTGTCTGACTTTCCATATAAATGTTGCTGCTATATCCCGTGATAAAATATCTAATTACACATTTTCTTTATCGGTCACCTCAATGATTCCTGTTGACCATGTTGTAAACGTTGTTCCAGGGTGAACCAATTTAACTCCAGCACAAATCCATAAGAACAGTTTGATGTAAGAATCTAAATCCAATTTCTTTCCGCAAATAATGTTAAAGATTTAAATGCAGCATCTGCACTGAAAGGGATGCATCTCTATAGGCATCAGAGTTGCTATATGACTGACAACATAACTGACACAATATTTGATCACATGTTCCAACTCAGTCATCTGATTGGTTCAACATGACAACATATCTAAATTTAGTTACTAGCTTATTAACATATATTGGCTGCAATGACATCATGTCTGAGCAGAGAAACCATTGAAGACAAAGAGAGGACCAGCAAGGGACCAGAGAAGGACACACTGTGTATTACTTAAACTACATTTAATCAATTAAATTATAAAATGTGCCAGTGACTTGAATTGTGACTTGAACGGTGACTTAAATTGTGATAATGTTCTAAGTCTCTTGATGTATCACAATAATATAATCCAAGAAAGAAAGAAAAAATTTAAGCACAAATAAAAAAGTCTTGCTTTAAATTTTCATTTTCCTAAATTTATAACACGTCAAGTAACAGCAATAACATAGATTCAATTATTTGGTTTAATATTCACTTGACAATTAAAAGTACCACAGATTCCTCAAGAGTTGCTTGTTCCTTGCACAAGTGACTTTTCAAACTGGGATGTCATACTTATATCACATTCTATAATACTAAAAACATTTTAACTGATAGGTCATGCCTGTGTCACAGCCTATAAATTAAACTACAAACATATATTTTAACTGGAATGTCATGCCTGTGTCACAGTCTATAAAACTATAAATGTAAGTTTTAACTGGAATGTCATGTCTGTGTCACTGTCAATAACACAAAAACATATTTTAACTGGAGCACAGTCTTTAATTCTTTAAACATACATTTTAACTGGAATGCCATGCCTATGTCACAGTATATAACACTATAAACATACAGTCCAACTCCCACAACTCAAAATGTTTATCTTTCTTGTCTGTCTTATTTAGCATAGGGAGAAATGTATTACCCAGTCTGCCACTGCCAGTGGTGTAGACACTAACAGTTAAAATTTGGCTTAAAAGTTATTTTTATCGTCATTAAATCGTAAATCACTGCAAGAACATATATCATACTTTTAACGTAAAACCAGTAAGTACTTCCCTATCCTCATGTGAAATCTCAGGCAAAGTTAAGGTAATCTGAAAATCTCACTAAAACTGTTGATTTAAGTTTCTTCTGTATGGTAATCAGTCACAAATCATGAGAGGGATATGTGTCATATATGGGTTGGTAATCTGTCACAAATCCTGGAAGAGATATGTGTCATATATGGGCTAGTAATTAGTCACAAATCCTGGGATGGATATTTGTCATATATGGGTTGGTAATCCATCACAAATCCTGGGATGGATATTTGTCATATATGGGTTGGTAATCAGTCACAAATCCTGGGAGAGATATGTGTTGTATATATGCTGATAATCAGTCACAAATCCTGAGACGGATATGAGTAATATAAAGGCTGGTAATCAGTCACAAAACATGGGAGGGACATCAGGACATGGGAACGCCAGTCACATGAACTGCTTCCGATCCTGCTACCAGGACAGACAAACCTGGGATGTCCTAAGAACATTGGAAAATTGCAGCCCAGTCAAAACAAATATTCTATAATTCACTACACAGTAGAGAAGCCAATGGAGGGCACACCTACACTATGAAGGAGCCATTGGAGCACATACCTCTGCAGTGAAGAAGCCATTGGTGGGCATATATACTCAGTGAATAGTAATTCAGTGCAGAAGTATAAGTCCTCTTAAGAACTTTAAGAATGGACAATAATATTGAAGAATGGTTTAGCTGCAGTTATTTGTTTTCTTTTTACTATTGTGCAATATTGTTTTTAAATCATCATAATCAAGTAATTAAATCATCTTAATTTTTGTGTGTGTTGTCTCTGTTCTCAATAAGTGCATTCCAACCATCCATCTGTCAATTCTGTGATAGTCACAAATATTGGGAAGGATATGTGTTCTATATGGGCTGTAGACTTAGAAAGCTTTGCCCCTTTATACCCACACACCTCTATCCTCCCACCTCTCAGTCACAGTCAAGGCCCTTTGAAAATGAAACTTTATCTAGGCAGGGAAGCAGGTGAAATTTATTATTTCCTTGAAATTCTTGTAAAGTTAATGGTTAACACCAATGAACTATTTTTTTACATAATACATCTTGGTAAAAGGTTAAAAACAAGTGCTTTTTTGAGCTTTAAAACTACTATTTCAAGCCATTTGTAAAAAGCACAAAATATTTTCAAATACAGAAAGAATGGAACACTGATTCAATCCACTTGCCATTATTTTCACATTTGTTGGACTTGTCAGTGTTTCTCTGTCTTGATTTTCCTATTTATCAATCTTCCTGATTTTGATTTTTCCAAAAATTTTAATAAAATATGAATTCTGCAGAACACAATGCTCTTTGTGTTCCAACACAACATGTCAATCAAAATGTCTCTGTCACAATAAATGAAAATGAATATAAAATCTTTATTGACTTGACATCTACTATTACAGAAGACTGAAAGCATATAACCTACCAATGCGAATGTCTGTCCTGCAGGTACAGTAAATGACACATTCTTCAAAATAGCCTTACTGAAAAAGACAAAGAATAAGAAAAAATTCATATATGACTAAATGCTTTTAAAATCAAAGTCTATAAATTCTGTGTATTAAATTCCAGTTTTGCCTCTGTCAGATTCAAATTAAAATGGCCGCAGATACACAGTTATAATTACACAAGAAATATCTCTCTCCTGAAGCACAAATGGTATCATGAAAAGTATTGTAAAGATTTATGTGTAAGATGGGTTGAACAGCACACAATCAGTAAAACAAACAACAGAGACACTGATTGGACAGTACAAAATCAGTAGAACAAATAACAGAGACACTGATTAGACAGCACACAATCAGTAACACAAACAACACAGGCACTGATTGGACAGCACACAATCAGCAAAACATACAACACAGACACTGATTGACATTACACAATCAGTAAAACAAAAAACAGAGACACTGATTGGACAGCACACAATCAGTAAAACAAACAACAGAGACACTGATTGGATGGCACACAATCAGTAGAACAAACAAGAGAGACACTGATTGGACAGCACACAATCAGTAGAACAAACAAGAGAGACACTGATTGGACAACACACAATCAGTAACACAAACAACACAGACACTGATTGGATAGCACACAATTAGTAAAACAAACAACAGAGACACTGATTGGACAGCATACAATCAGTAGAACAAACAGGACAGACACTGACTGCACAGCACACAATCACCAAAACATACAACACAGACACTGACTGACAGCACACAATCAGTAAAACAAACAACAGAGACACTGATTGGACAACACACAATCAGCAAAACAAACAAGAGAGACACTGATTGGACAGCACACAATCATTAGAACAAAAAAGAGAGACACTGATTGGACAGCACACAATCAGTAAAACAAACAAGAGAGACACTGACAGGACAGCACACAATCAGTAGAACAAACAAGAGAGGCACTGATTGGACAGCACACAATCAGTAAAACAAACAACAGAGACACTGATTGGACAGCACACAATCAGTAAAACAAACAACAGAGACACTGATTGGACAGCACACAATCAGTAGAACAAACAACAGAGACACTGATTGGACAGCACACAATCAGTAAAACAAACAAGAGAGACACTGATTGGACAGCACACAATCAGTAGAACAAACAAGAGAGACACTGACTGGACAGCACACAATCAGTAGAACAAACAACACAGACACTGATTGCACAGCACATAATCAGCAAAACATACAACACAGACACTGACTGACAGCACACAATCAGTAAAACAAACAACAGATACACTGATTGGACAGCACACAATCCGTAAAACAAACAAGAGAGACACTGATTGGACAGCACACAATCAGTAAAACAAATAACACAGACACTGATTGGACAGCACACAATCAGTAAAACAAATAACACAGACACTGATTGGACAGCACGCACTCAGTTAAACAAACAACACAGACACTGATTGGACAGCACACAATCAGTAAAACAACATAGACATTGATTGAACAGCAAACAATGCAGCAGCAGATTATGATCTATGTTTGCAGATGGACTAGAATTATAACTACTGCTCTGGTGGCCTAAGTAGTTAGAGCATCTCCTTGGATGTGGGAGGTTGTGGGATCGAACCCCCACTGAGTCACACCAAAGACTTACAAAAATGATACTAACAGCTGCCTCACTTTGCACTCAGCATTAAAAGGTTAGTGTTAGGACTGGTTCGCCTGGTGGTGGGATAATGTTGCTGGATGGAACATGATGTCACATGTCAGTGACATGATGCCCCAGTGCTTGACATCAACTATAAACTGCCACACTGAAGACATCGTAGCGATATGACTCAAATTGTTAAAGCTATGTTAAAAATGAAAAAGTTGTATTTTCTGGGTTGATTCTAGAAAGTTTTTGACAGCAAGTCTGTAACTTAATATATAGACATGAGAAAAGTTTTAAATTAAAATGAAGACATGTGTCAGAAGTAATCAACCAAATGTAATGGAAGTATAAACACACCTTTTAAACAATGTTGCAAAATATAAACACACCTTTTAAACAATGTTGCAAAGCAAGAATTACATTTTATAAGTCTTATCACTGACCATTATGCATACTGTGTACAAATGCATGGTATATAATTATTGCTGGCCATAGACATGACAAGGCCTTTTAGTCAACATATCTTTAATCCATGAAAATTGGTGCCACAACCGAAGAGAAAACCATTGGCTTTTTAACAGTTGCTGTCCTCCTTTAAAAGCAGCCATGAATGAAACTCAATGCATCTGATTAGTGGCCAGAATCAGCCCTTATCCTACCTTGTCCTTTGATCAAATTCTGTCAAGTACCTTTTCAGGAGTCACTGAAAGGATTTTCTATTTTTAGGAATGGTGGCCATATCTGGCCACAAATGAGCATTATTTGCACAAATCGTAATACCCTTAACACCAAAATGTTTCCTGTCAAACAGAATCAAATTTATCTTTATAATGTAACGAACTTGATCATGACACAAAATATTATGTCATCATTTGAATTCTAAATAAATGTTTTTGACAAATATAAAACTTTTCAAGCAAAGGCTGGCTTTAAAAATTGCATATAGTACAAATATTTGTTGCACATAGGGTAAATATTTTGCAGGGTAGCTTGCAATGACCTGCAAAATAAATATGTCATATTTCTATCAATAACAGAACTCTACGATGGTAAAATCATATATATACTAATACATAAATGTCATTTAAAAGGAAAGAAATCTTACCTTGGCTCATAGTTAAAACATACATCATGAAATTCTATCTTTCCTTCTTTTATTATTAGCTCTCTGGCATCTGGAATATCTTTCACCTGATAAGAATAAAACCTTGACGTAGATATAAAAACACCGCTATATCTTTTGCATTAAAACTAATTTGCAACAGTTACAATATGCTGCTTACTTTTGCCATATACTGAGTCCAACTGCAAACCACACATACCCGGATCTGCCATTGAATAATGCACTGGCTTATCTGGGTCACTCTAGTTTGTTATGACTAAGAACAAACAACACAGACCCTTATCTGCTGGTACATTAAGTGATGGCAGATCAGGGTCTGTGTTGTTTGCAGCAGCTAAAGTATATACAGTACTATCATTTGGACATAATACTCATTATACCTAGATTTGGTTTTGATATCATTCACCAGGCTTCTGTTTCTGCAGCTTTTGGTCAGCCATGTAAATCAAAATCTTTGTTTTATTTTCTCAGTATGTCTTTTAAAATCCACCTTTTAATTTCACAAATCTTGTCAAACAAACTAATTAACCAATAAGAATGTGAGTCATCAATATCCAATGCCATGTCAAAATGTCTTCTAGGGAACACTGAGGTTTTTATAAGATTTCGTATACAGACAGTTCATTTTAAAAAGTAGACATGGAAATGATAGGCTTCATATACAGGCAGTTCATATTTACAAAGGACACCTCTCCCTTGATAACTTGCAAACAACAGGGTCCACAAACATAGACCGCACTATAAGCGAGGGTGTGAGTTACTGAGGGACCTCCAAAAATTTAAAAAATCCACTTAAACATCGAGAAATCCGTGAGGGGAGGGTAGGGAACTGGGCTGTTTAATGACTGAATCCTTGTTTTACAATCATGTTGATACTGATTTTTAATAAAGTGCTTTTTGTAATGAAGTTGTTCATTATTCTGTATAAATAACATTTATTTTCAAAATTTCCAACATGTGAAAGATCGTTCCAACTGGTTTCAACAATCTTCACGTGTATGCGAAAACAACTGTCCATTATGTCACTGCTTTTTGTTTTGTTGATTAGCCTGGTTCCTGGAATGGTATTAAATAGTATACTACAAGTCGGGAGTCACAGCAGCCAGGAACTAGACTAACTGTTGGTACACCACCAAACAAGATTACTTTTTTTCAAAAACCAACGACATTATTTTGTGAGACAAACGCCTACACTGAAACTCAATTTTTGCATTGTTCAATTAGTACAGTACTGATGTCATGATTTCATTGAAAGTAACAGTGAAACTTCTTATCATCCTTGAGGATATCTCTAAGTGCCAGTTCAGGAATTCTCTGAAAATCGCTTGCCCACAATGGTCCGTATCTATGAAGCCAAGCTCGTTTTTATAGGAAGTATTCATTTCGCTTGGTTGTCTTGCTATCTTTGATCACAGTTATGAAGGAGTCAATTAATTTAAGGTAGTTCATGTTACATACACAATAACATTTATAACAGTGTGCGATTGATCAAATGAAGTGAGTTAACCCGACATACGACTTCTTTCAACTTTTTTTAATTGCACCTCCTTTATTTGATTCAAAAGATGTAATTAATGTGAAAATATAAAGGAGGCCAGCTTTTAATTCAGTGTAACAATACAACAAATACTTCTGCAAGTCAGTTATCAAAACAAGGTCGGCACTTAATTAGGTTCTCAGAGAAACACTTGCAGACATAGCTGTTATGGTAGATTGACACATTTTATGTTTAAATATAAATTGCTTTTATGATGATAACACTTAAGTGGAACTAAAATATAGAATTAAAACACAAATTTCACTTAATAAAAATTATTTAATTGGCATTTAAATGTAAACGTACTGCATACACTAGGCATAAGTGACATTTTCATTGATCAAAATTTTCTTGAATATCTTTAATTACAGTGTACTAAGAATGTCCTTTGGAAAGAAAATGTAACCAATTATATGACTTCTTATTAAAAGTTGATAATTTTTACCATAAAATGAACGATATATCAATGTTCCAGTTACGAATTTTGATTGTGATTCTTTTTTCAAGTTCAAGAAATAGGGATCAATTTTTTGTATTTTCTGGTTAAAATAAATGGGATCCACTCCTGATCCCGCATCCCGAGTTATCAGGGCACGATATATCGAGGGAGTGGTGTATACAGGGATATGATAGGCTTCATATACAGGCAGTTCATATTTACAAAGTATACAGGGAAATGAAAGGATTCATGCACAGGTAGTTGATATTTACAAAGTATACAAGGAAATGATAGGCTTTATATACAGGCAGTTCATATTTAGGAAGTATACAAGGAAATGATCGGTTTCATATATGTGATTCCTTAATTTATCTTAACAGATTGGGACTTTTGCTTCAGAAATTAAAGTATATATGATGGCTAGATGACTGGTCAGAAAGTGTGAATAACACATGGACGGATGACTGGTCAAAAAGTGTAAACAATACATGGAAGGATGACTGGTCAAAAAATGTGTGACAAATACATCAATGGATGACTGGTCAAAATGTGTGACTAATACATCAGTGGATGACTGGTCAAAAAGTGTGACTAATACAATTGGATGGATGAATGGTCAGAAAATGTAAACAATACATGGATGGATGACTGGTCAAAATGTTTGACTAATACATTGATGGATGACTGATCAAAATGTTTGACTAATACATTGATGGATGACTGGTCAAAATGTTTGACTAATACATTGATGGATGACTGGTCAAAATGTTTGACTAATACATTGATGGATGACTGATCCAGAAAGTGTGAACAGTACATGGATGCATTACTGGTTTGTCTAATCAAACTGCACATACTGACTATAATTGCACATATACAAAGTTTTACATGTACATCTTCAACAGTTTTATATATATATATATAATATATATAAAGTAGGATGAATTAGTTTACACTATAGCTGACATACTTTAAAAGACATTATGCTGACATTCAGTGTGTGTGTGTGTGTGTGTGTGTGTGTGTGTGTGTGTGTGTGTGTGTGATTTGGATTTTTAATGTAGCTTTAACAATTTTTCAGTCATATCGCTACAATGTCTGTAGTGTGGCAGTTTATAGTGATATCTAGCACTGGGGCATCATGCCACAGACATGTAGCATGATGCTGACATTTGGGAGCTTGTTTATAAAAACTGGAAGTGACGACACTGAAGCCTATAATTTACTAGCTATAATATATGTATGATAGGATGGAAACTTTGAGTGGGATACCAACACCTGATCAAGATATTTACCAGAGAGGACCAGTAAACAATATACACTTACCCAGCAAACAAGAAAATGTTTTGTGGACTTGAGAAATTACACATAAAATTCAACCAGAAAACAACTGGTCTCCTGAAAATCTTAGGATGGTTCTCAGTCTTACAAAGGAATCCATGTACTTAACACATTAACATATGCTGGTAAACAAGTACAAATTAGAGAAGTATGATACTTAATTTTGGTTTTTCTTTTATGTAATAGTGACCTAAACTGATCAAAATTAGCAACATTACCATGAAAGGTACATTACACATCTGATTTATCTTTAATAGCTCTGCATGTTGGCACCAGCAAGTCATGGCTGTCTCTGGAAAGCACTGGCCGATGATCAGTCAAAGTGACCTTGGCCAAGGTCATTAAACCCTAAAAGCAACTGGTTTCCTATCTGACCAAAAGGCAAATAACTAAGAATTCTGTGACAAGAAGATGGTGCAGAACACAAGTTTTCAATTAGAAACAAATGGTCTTCATTTGGATCATTGTGATCTTCTCTATCTGTTTTATCCCATTTCTCAAGACATCTAAAATGTTTGTTGTAATTAAGTGATATATAATTTAAGTTCATTTTCCATGAAATTACCCATCCTTTTTGTGCCATTATGACCTTGACCTTTTCACATACATACTCCCACAGGGGCCCCGAGTGGCCAAATGGTCTAAAGCTCTCTCCGTTACGGATCACTGCCATCTCACCTCTGTCTGCGTGGGTTCGAGTCTAGGATTCAGCTAATGTGGGTATGTGAGAAAGCTTGCCAGTAGCTTCTCGTGGGTCGGTGGTTCTTCCCGGGGTTTTCCTGGGTTCTTCCTCCACCATTAATACTGGCCGCCATGTACAGCCTATCGTGTGCAGAAAAATGGCGTTAAACCCCACAACAACAACAACATACTCCCACAAATAATCAATTGGTTTGAGGCTGTCCACATGTGCAAGCCATCCACAATGTCTGCTCAAGGTTACCATATCGAAACTAGTTTTATAATCTACGACAGTCACCTTGACCTGTGACTCTTCAACCCAAAATTAACAGACTTCCTTCTTACCCTAAATAAAAGCTATTTATAAAGTTCAGTCAAGGTAATTGGTCTAAAAAAGAATATAATCTTAATCTGACAAGGCATTTCAACTTTAAACAAGTAACATTAGCTGTTATAAGCTATTTTCACCACAAACAACAAATCTAATGAGTTGGCACTAAAAACAGTTCATTATCAATGAGGTATGAACACGTGACCCCCCCAATGAGATAAACACTACCAAATGAGCTACCCTGCTCCTCAATGAAAGTTATTTTGCAGAAACCAAGTCTATAATATGAGTTGCAGTAACCTTGACCTTCTGACCTTTTTAAAACCAATATTATTATTTTTTTTCTCACCCATGACCAAGCAATTAACAAACTTTGATTCACATTGACCTTAAACTTGGACTTCTGAATCCAAAAGTGATTGGTTTCTTCCTCACCCAAAGTGCAAACTATCTGCAATTTAAGTTTCAGGATCTAGATCATAGGTTATTGTGTGGAAATAAAAAATTAATAGATGGATAGATGGACAGATGGATAGATGAACACATGCATGAATGGACAAATTAACAACTTTGAAACATCATTTGCCTTAATAATGGCATAAAATATGAAATGGCACAGTAACCTACCTTTGGTGTTGTACGAATGGGGATGGACAGGCAGACAGAGACATTTTGAGAGGATACATAATATGGAGAGCATACATGTCAAAAACCCATGTTAAATATTTCTCTAAATCTTACACAGAACTTTGAGACAAATATTTGATAAATTTTCCTCTGTACGTCAAGTTGTTGTACACTTCCACATTTCTATTTACATTCTTGTTCTAGTGTCTATTTAAAATATGTCAAAGAAACAAAATGAAGAAAATATAACAAAAATATGTATTCACCCTAATAACAAATTTTTTTTCTGAAAATGACCAAAATAAGAATATTTTATAAAGGGGGGGGTGGATAGTATCTAACTGAACACATTCCACTTTGATGAATAGAAATGGGCAATTGACTGTGACTGACTCACCTCCATATCCTCACCAAGCAGCTCAAACATGTTCTCCATGTCTATAAAGGCCTGCTGGATCATTCTGAAACATATAGCACAAACATTTTAAAATGTATTCCCCATGCATGCCTATAAAGGCCTGCTGGATCATCCTTAAACATATATAGCACACTCACTTTAAAATGTGTTCCCCATGCATGTCTATAAAGGCCTGCTGGATCATCCTGAAACATACAGCACACACACACACTTTTTAAAATGTGTTCCCCATGCATGTCCATAAAGGCCTGCTGGATCATACTGAAACATATAGCACACACACACACACTTTAAAATGTGTTCCCCATGCATGTCCATAAAGGCCTGCTGGATCATCATGAAACATATATAGCACACACACACACTTTAAAATGCGTTCCCCATGCATGTCTATAAAGGCCTGCTGGATCATCCTGAAACATACAGCACACAGACTTTAAAATGTGTTCCCCATGCATACCTAAAATGGCTTGCTAGATCATCCTGAAACATACAGCACACACACACTTTTTAAAATGTGTTCCCCATGCATGTCTATAAAGGACTGCTGGATCATCCTTAAACATACAGCACACACACACACTTTTTAAAATGTGTTCCCCATGCATGTCTATAAAGGCCTGCTGGATCATCCTGAAACATACATAGCACACACACTTCAAAATATTCCCCAAGCATGTATATAAAGGCCTGCTGGATCATCCTGAAACATATATAGCATACACACACACACTTTACATTATGTTCCCCATGCACATCTATAAAGGCCTGCTGGATCATCCTGAAACATAGTAAACTTCAAACTATTCTCAATGCATGCCAATCAAGTCTGTTAATCATACTGAAACATATACAAAAATCCACATTTTTGGAAGATGCAGTAGTTCACTTGGTTGAACACTGGATTCATAATACACAAGTCATAGGTTTAATACCCACCCAGACCAGTATGGTTTGGCTGCCTCAGTGTGTCATTTGGGAAGGCACTTTGCTCCCATTTCCTTGGCATGACAGAGCCAATACTAGATTCAAGATGCCATTATAACCAAACAACCAACCAGTCACAAATATTCTCCATGTTTCAGAAAAGGCGTGCCAGCTCTGCCCAAGACACTGACAACATAAATCTCATATAGCCCATAATGGATTGCATGGACATAACAGTCATCTCATTGAGAAAAAACAGAGTAATACACTATTCACAAAACATGGCCAACAAGTAGTAAGTAGAGAAATACCAAATTTTGACCAGATGGAGGAAAATGTTCCAATATGGGCAGGAATTACAAATGAGACTATAATGAGACAGTAACTTCCTAGTTCCTACCTGAATTAGACACCTGATCAAGACATGTACTATAGTACAAAAGTACAATGAAAATGAAGATGTATGATTGGAAACAAGTACAACTGTAATGAACCAAATAAAACTGTACCTATGCATCATTTTGAATTGTACAGAATGAATATGATGTTACCTTTTAATACTTTGCTTAACAAAGATAAAGGAAAAAAAAGGAATTTAACAGTTTAAAGGGGTTTTGTTTTCTCTCTGAAAAAACATTTGAATGATCAAACATAGAATCTCAGCAATATAAACAACTTAAAGGAACTTGCTTTTGAAAGCACAATAATGCCTCCAGCCTCTGCACCATTACACTAATGTCATTCATGACAGTGACGCTTGATAGAAGGAAGAAAAAATTCTAGCAAGGTGAATAAAATGAATTTTATGGGGTTGTGGTTTGTGGGTTGAATGCATTTTTTCAGCACTTGATAGGCCATATATGGCAGCCAGTATATTTGGCAGAGGAAGAACCCAGAAAGAACCACCAACCCATGGGAAGCTACTGGCAAGATTTGCAAAAAATTGTTAACATTTATATGACCAAAAGTATATAAAACAATTTCATTTATTCCCTGGTATGTGTCACCCTCAATAAATGTGATCCATAAACACAGACTGCAGCCTAAGCCAGAGTGTGAGTATGTGGAGTACCTCTGTAAAAGTTTATAATCATGTTGGGAATAAATGTCAATAAATAACCTTTCACTAATCAAACTTGTATGCTTTCCTGTATAAATTTATTTTCAATATAACCAATCTTAAAAAGATCATGAAAAACAGTATTCCACACACATCACATGTCTACCTGCAAAAACATTGTGTGTATTATATCACTGTTTTCTTCATGTGAATTTGGATACATTCTAATATCATTGTTGATTCAGCTAGATTCTTTTTGTATCCAAAAAGACTGACAGTTTTTGTGAAATAACAACATAAAAACTTGATATTCTGTTGATCTATCAGTAAAATATTTAGTCTGTGTATTAACTTCAAGTTTGCATGAAAACTCGGTTCATCTATGAGTGAACCTCTATGTGCCAAATCCATACATTTTAGCTCACTACTAACTTT
The DNA here is from genome assembly GCA_028554795.2 of Sinohyriopsis cumingii. Lineage (NCBI taxonomy): Eukaryota > Metazoa > Mollusca > Bivalvia > Unionida > Unionidae > Sinohyriopsis > Sinohyriopsis cumingii. The sequence goes on along the minus strand of CM068840.1, from coordinate 95,526,221 downwards.
GGTTCTTGCTTCTCCATAATGATTTTTAACTATGAAACTATGCTTTTCATCCACGAAGTATGCCTTTTGCACAGTTCCCTTGCTAACCTTGATTTTGTGGATGACAAGGATAAACCAGTAATCAATGTTAGATACTTGAATGATACTGAATACATAATAATATTTAAAATAGTACCCCATACGTCAACTGAAATGAGTTGACACATAACCATGACCATGACACATGACCATGACAGATGATCACAACCATGGTGGCGCTCTACAGTTTCGCATTTTGCATAGGGTTAGAATTTTAAAGAAAAAGAATTTCCCTGGCTTTCCTCACTGGTTATACTGGCTATTTAAAAAAGACCTGGTATTTCTGAGGTATAATTCAAAGAACCTTTAATTCCCTTCAATTTGGTGTATGATTGATGGGTGTAATATGGGTTATAGAGTATACAGCTTGGCCTTACTCCTGATCTTCACCTTTAAAAAAATGCTAGCTCTACTTGGTCATTTTCACTTCCTGCACTTCAGAGGTAAATTGGATAAAAAGGAGCCAATAACTTTTTTTACATTTTATATATTTGGTAATTCATTCATTGTGCTTTCAGAAGCTGGTATTGTCTAGTCTGGCAAAATTAATTTTCCCTATTTTTAAAGCTCCTAAGGATAGTGTACTTTAGACTAATTCAGGTTGATTTTTTAGCACAAGGGAGCAGTCATTTTAGTTAGCAGTGTGCTTAGATCATGTACAATTCCCAAAAGTACAATATCCAAGAAATATCATCCACATTACTTTAATGTAGCATGGAGGTATGCCAACATTCTCTCCACTGTGCATGTTTTAAATGCAAACAACTTCACCTTACATATGTCAGTCTCTCAAAAGTACAAAACAACTGGTGAGCACCCCCCATGACCATGACATGTGATCATGATCATGACACATGATCATTACCATGACACATGGCACATGATCATGACCATGACCACTAGCTCTTATGCAAGATGTAATTAATGTGATAATAGCAAGCATGTGTGCTTTTAATTGATTGCAACAATGCAACAAATGCTTCCACAAGCCACAATATGTACAATAAGGTTCCAGCATCTGGATGCATCATCAGCATTGCAATTCCCTTGCTGTTCAAATTGAAATTTTAAATGTGGTTGATGGAAAAAATTAGGTTGACAAAAATCAGTGTTATTTATGGAATTTAAATGGAACATTAGAAGTGCAAATCACAAAAGTCTGGACACAATAAAAACAGCTAAATGCATACTTTCAGCTAGGCAAACAAAACTACTCATTTTAATGATTGGATGTGGATTTTCTTTCTTTTAGAATGCTGACTCCATACTTTTTATTCTTTCTTATGCATCTTCCCTAAATTTTCATTTGAAAATTTTGCTTGATACAGACTTTTGATAATACAAATATATAAATATATTAAGGCAGCAAAAGAAGTTCTTATTCACTACAGAAAAATCTAAAAAAAAGTAGATCTATGGTCTTAAATTCTAATTAAACTGATGCATTCTAAAACTCATTGCTTTTAATACAGGAACTAAATATTTACCAGTTTTTAGCACAAAGTATACCTTGCATGGACATAAGCTTACCTGTAATAAGTTCCCAGGTAGTTCAACGGACCATATAACTGTAGGATGTAGGTACCAAATAAGATATAGTCTCCCAAATTAAGATGAAGACCGTTCACATTGTGCACAACTGCATAGGCACACAGCATGGATCCTGACAAGACACCACTTGTTATAACAATATTCTGTGCAGTGTTCAGTAAGTTCAAGGTGGCGGTTGCTTTCAGTTCTGCTTTCTGAATAGAGAAAAAAAAATTGCTTGTTCAGCAAAGATTTTCCATTTAACAAATCAGACTTCTCTGTACTACAAAAACAAAAGACATTTTATTCTCTTAAGAAATTAATCTAGGCTGGAAAGTCTCAAATTAACAAGCACGAAACATATTTACAATAGTGAATGAGACGCTGCTACAAAATAACATGTTTTTGAGGAATAGAAATTAGTCATTTAGGGATCTCAGAGATTTAAAAAATAATCACATCAAAACTATTATGCAATAAAATAAAAACCAATTTTTTTACATTCTGTGAAACTGTTCAAAATATGCAACAAAACTCATTTGTCAAATGTATTTTAAAAAAAGTGTTTTGGTAGTCTCAGTTACCTATTTTGGTAGCCTTTGTTTTGGGAGTTCATGGAAAAACAACTAAAGAAATTATAACTATGGACACAATCCAATGTAAATGTTACATCCTTCCAGCAGATTACTAATGGTACACACAGTGAATATGTGGCTTTGCTGCTACTGAGTAGCAGTCAATGATAATGGTACACACACTGAATATGTGGCTTCACTGCTACTGAGTAGCAGTCAATACTAATGGTACACACATTGAATATGTGGCTTCACTGCTACTGAGTAGCAGTCAATGCTAATGGTACACACACTGAATATGTGGCTTCACTGCTACTGAGTAGCAGTCAATGCTAATGGTACACACATTGAATATGTGGCTTCACTGCTACTGAGTAGCAGTCAATGCTAATGGTACACACACTGAATATGTGGCTTCACTGCTACTGAGTAGCAGTCAATGCTAATGGTACACACATTGAATATGTGGCTTCACTGCTACTGAGTAGCAGTCAATGATAATGGTACACACATTGAATATGTGGCTTCACTGCTACTGAGTAGCAGTCAATGCTAATGGTACACACACTGAATATGTGGCTTCACTGCTACTGAGTAGCAGTCAATGCTAGTGGTACACACACTGAATATGTGGCTTCACTGCTACTGAGTAGCAGTCAATGCTAATGGTACACACAAAGAATATGTGGCTTCACTGCTACTGAGTAGCAGTCAATGCTAATGGTACACACATTGAATATGTGGCTTCACTGCTACTGAGTAGCAGTCAATGCTAATGGTAAACACATTGAATATGTGGCTTCACTGCTACTGAGTAGCAGTCAATGCTCAAAATAAAATTTAGCCAAAGGCAGCCACAGTAGCCCAGCTGGCAGAATGTCAGACTCATAATCCAATGGTCTAGGGTTTGATACCCACCCAAGCAAGCATTGGTTGGCTGCCTCAGTGTGTCCTTAGGAAAGGTACTTTTCCTATTTCCTCTACATAATTCTTTTAAAGTGCTATTAAAAGTGCTATTAAAAGCACCATTAAAAACATTATTAAAATCCAAAAATAACCAAACAAGCAGCTCTACACAAAAGTGGCAAATATGGTCAAAATCTAAATTCATGTGAGATATTCACAGAAAATGAGCTTAAAATAGTTTTTAAAACCTGAAAGGGATGGTGAGAAATATACCCTGCCACCCCTACCCCAAAAAGGAGGTGAGTCTATAATAACAAAAAGCATATATAACTCATTTGAAAATAGTATCAGTACAATGAATTTCTTCTGATGATGACAATAATACATAATAAATGTCACAGTAATCCATCGATAAGTCAAAAAGAACAATAACTCTTACAGAAAACATGGGAGCACAAAGATTTGTCAATATTTGTATCTTTTAGATAATGACTATAATAATTACCAAGTTTTCACATTAATCCATAGAAAGATGCAGGACAAGTTGCATTTACATGATTTGTCTTATAATCCATGCAGATGAAGGACAAAACACAAAATATGTAAACTTGTGACAGCAGAGTAATTTGCTGACATGTACATTTTCAAATGATGACAGTTCCTACACAACACCAGGTCAAAACATGATTCCTCAGATGATCATAATGATTCACAACAATTCATCGAAATCTGCGAGACTTGGATTCAGGTGCAAGTAAAAAAGGGACATAACTCTTACACAAATTGTGGGAACAGTGATTTGTTTTTGATGAACATCTTCAGGAGATGAACATAATATCTGCCAAGTTTTATGGCAATATATCAAAAACTGGGGGATCAGATGTGCTAATGATATTGTGTAATACAGTTCTGCCAGAAAAAAAATACAATAATTAATAATAATTAATAAAAAATGAGGAAAGTGAAGTGATTTCTTAATATGTGCTTCTTCAGATGTTGACCATAAATAATTACCAAGGCAATCCATAAATAGCTGGGGAAGTAGTTGCCCAAACATGATTGCAATTGCGTCTAACAATGTATAAAGCTACAAAAAGAGGAAATAAATCTTACATATGTATGTGTGTGTGATTTAGACTTTTAATTTAGCTTTATCAATTTTTCAGTCATATCACAACAATGTTTGCAGTGTGACAGTTTATAGTGATGTCTAGTACTGGGGAATCATGCCACAAACATACAACATTATGTCCCCCCAGTCACATTATCCTGACACCAAGCTGACCAGTCCAAACACTAATCTCTTAATGCTGAGCACCTAGCGAGGCAACTCTTAGTACCAATTTTATAAGTCTTTAGTATAACTTAACCAGGGTTCAAATCTTTGACCGCCTGCAAGTGAGGCAGACACTCATAATATTTATCAAGGGAAGAAAGTGATTTATTGATATGCACATCTTCAGGTGATAACCATAATATTTATCAAGTTTCATGGTAATCCATCAAAACACCGCTGGACTAGTAGTGCTAATTTATTGTGTAAGATTTCGTGCATTAATATACAAATCTAGATGTCTTGAATACCACCAGGGGTATAAAATAGCAAATCATATTTAATGTGTCTTAGATGGTTCAGATTCTCATCTTGTGTGGTTTTTAGTTGTGGAAGAAACCAGAGAAAACTACTGATTCCAAATGGACAACCATTTTATGCCAAAGCCATGAATGAAATCAATGAACGAAGAGGTACAAATCAAGTGTATTACAACTGCTCTAACACGCTTCCTTTAACAGAGTGGAATTCTGCTTGGTATGAAGTAGGGATCCAAGAACTCTATTATCCAAGAAAAGTTTCTAAAAGAACATGCCCTTCTTGTTGAGCTTACCATATATAAACTAATTTTATTAAAATCTCTTTTGAAGATTTACTGCATTCTTTTATTGCAAAGAACATAGATTTTTAAAGAACTTTGCTTTGTAATGAGAATTGAGTTTAATAGTGTTTTATAATAAATCTAATATTTGACACTTGACAGTCCTGCTACAAGTCTGAATAAGAAAAGTAAAATGTACATGCAGACAGACAAATGGACATACAGACAGTAGTTCCTGTTGCCTCATTGAGCTACAAGCAAAGCATCTCAGCATGTGCTCAACAATTCTTGATGACTGTAGCACAGAAAGATATCATATGTCGTAATACCAAAATCAAATTGAGAGTTTGAGACTAAAAAATTCAAGCTATTAAAAAAAAGGCAATTTTATCAATAAACTTCTTCTTAAAAACAAGTTTCAAGTTTCATATCCAAGTAGACAGAATGTTTCTTTCTATGTTATTGATATAATGATTTCAGTTAAATTGCAAACAAGAGACTCAAGTAGGCCTGATACTGCTCACCTATTTGGCATGTGCATAACAGCCAATGTAAATGTAGTTGGCATGTGCCTAACAGCCAATGTAAATGTATTTGGCATGTGCCCAACAGCCAATCTAAATGTAGTTGGCATGTGCCCAACAGCCAATGTAAATGTATTTGGCATGTGCCCAACAGCCAATGTAAATGTAGTTAGTATGTGCCTAACAGCCAATGTAAATATAGTTGGCCAATAAATCTAGGTCAGTATGATGCTTTCTGTAGAAATTTCTCTCCATGCTGCTTATTACAACTGTTAAGAAAACAGTCTGTTTCTAGGTTTCTCTAGTTTTTGCATCTTCGTTCATATCTAATGGCACATCAAGTCAGCAACATCTGTCCAATTTTGAAAGGTCTCTTATAACATGATGCCTTTTGTCAAATTCTTTCCAGCAGCTCTTTGAAATAAAATGGTATCAATGTTTGTCTGCTTTTAGTAATGGCAGCTGCATTTGATGTCAGCACAGCATCATTGGTGACCGCTCTGGTGGCCTAGTGGTTAGAGCATCCGCCTCAGATGCGGGAGGTCATGGGTTCGATTCCTGGTCGAGTCATACCAAAGACTTACAAAAATGGTACTAACAGCTGCCTCACTTGGCGCTCAGCATTATCAGGTTAGTGTTAGGACTGGTCGGCCTGGTGTCAGAATAATGTGACTGGGTGGGATAACAAGCTACATATCTGTGGCATGATGCACCAGTGCTAGACATCACCATAAACTGCCACACTGCAGACATCATAGTGATATGCCTGAATTTAAATTTAAAAAAAGCTACGTTAAAAGTCCAAATCAAACACACACACAGCATCATTGGTATCAATCTGAAAGTTATTTAAGTTATGACACTTCTGTCAACTTTGATCTGTTTTAGAAATTTTTAAAAGCTTTTCCCTTTTAGTAACAGTAACCATTTTTGAAAGCAGATTATCATCATTTGTGCAAACTTAAAAGTTGTTCACCCCTGAATGATTTCTGTCAAACTGTAAATTCTACTGAGTATTTATAGAAGATATGTAAAGGATTTTAAGTTCTTGTTAATGGCAATAATATATGATGGACATCTGGTAATGTTTTTATAAATTTTAAAGCCATTTGTACCAGAATGCTTCCTGTCAAATTTGGTCAAATTATGTTTAGCAGTTTCTGAGAAGTTTTTCTATTTTTCGAAATGCCAGCCATATTTAATGGTGGATGATATTTGAAAGCCCTTCATGCCAGGGTAACTTCTTGAAAGCCCTTCATGCCAGGGTAACTTCTTTAAAGCCCTTCATGCCAGGGTAACTTCTTGAAAACCCTTCATGCCAGGGTAACTTCTTGAAAGCCCTTCATGCCAGGGTAACTTCTTGAAATCCCTTCATGCCAGGGTAACTTCTTGAAAGCCCTTCATGCCAGGGTAACTTCTTGAAAGCCCTTCATGCCAGGGTAACTTCTTGAAAGCCCTTCATGCCAGGGTAACTTCTTGAAAGCCCTTCATGCCAGGGTAACTTCTTTAAAGTATGGTCAAGTTCTGCTGAGCAATTCTTCAGAAAGTCATTTAAATGTCTTCTATTTTTAGCAAAGGTGGTCATATCTGATCACAGATAAACATATTTTGCAAATAAAAAAAATAAATAATAATATTTTAAAAAATTCTCTATATTCAAATTCTGCTAAAGGTTTCTGTGAAGAAGCCATTAAAGGTTTTTCACTTTTTAGTAATAGGGGCCATACTTTATGGAGGATCAGCAGTATGAACTCAAAGACCCTCTGTGCCATAATGCTTTCTGTCAAATCTCATCAAATTATATCAAGTTGCTGGCATAAATTTAATACCCTCTATGCCAGGATGCTATCAGTCAAATTGGGTCAAATTCTGTTATTTGAGCTGAAGTCATAAAAAATCTGAAATTCCTTCATGCCATGATGCATGTGTAAAAATTCTTTTGAACTATTTTTTTTCTATGAAAAAGCCATTTAAATCTTTTTCTGTTTTTAGTCACACAGATCATATTTGATTACAGATCATCATTAGTTGTGAAAAGTTGAAAACCATCTATGACATGATGCTTATTGTCAAATCTGGTCCAATTCTGTTCAGCAGTTTTTTTACGATGAAGTCGTTTAAAGGTTTTTCTATTTTCAGTAACGAGCCATATCAGTCTGCATATCATCATCATCACTTGTGTAAAATCTGAAAGGTCTTCATCCCAGGATGTTTTCTCTCAAGTTTGGTCATGGTTATTTCAGTTGTTGTTTTTTATATTTGATAATGGAGAATAAATCTGAAGGTAGATCAGCATCAGTTACATACAAGCAATCTATCCCAGGATACTTTCTGACAAATTTGGCCTTGAGGCACATTATATGCAATACCATAATGCCCAATACATGTGATAACATACAAATGACAAATGTTTCTGGTACTTCAACACGGTAGTACCAGCACACTCTATTTTCATCAGATATAAAACATTCCAAACAGTTAGGAATTTCAAATGTGGCAATGTTTTATCAATAATTCTCTGCAAATATATTTATAAACCTATGTTCTTATAGGGTAGTTTATGTAAGCATGCAATTGTAATCTCTCTCTCTCTCTCTCTCATATATATATACACATACATATATATAAATATAAATCATATGGCGAATGTCAGTCCTTTCAAGTGCACTGAATCCAGCAAGGGATTCCGTTTGTCAGGGATTGATCAAGATAAATGCAATACACTGACAATGAAGAGAAATATAGAAATGAAGTGGCAACATGGAAGAGACAGCCTGGATGATTTCACATCAAAGGCAAACAACTTCCATCCTTCAATAAAATTCACGGCAGAAGTCTCCAACTCACACCACATTTTCCAGGACCCAAAAACAAATTGGTAGAAAACAAACTCCATATAGACATCTACTTGAAAACTAACCGACAAACACCAGTATCTACTCCCAACCAGCTGTCATCCAAAACTCTGAATTAGGAACATCTCATATAGCCAGGCACTGAGGACACACAAAATTTGCTCTGATGATGAAACATTTCTAAAAAGGTCTGAAGAGCTATCTAAACATTTAATTTACCAAGGCTACAACAAAGACCTGATTGTGGAGGATACCCAAAGGGCTAAACAAACAAACCAAGATGACCTAATAAAATAGTGAAATAAGGAAAAGGCTGATAGGATACCATTTATTCTGACCTACCATCCAGACAACTCCAAAACTGGTAAAATCATTGGGAAACACTAGCTAATTGTGGAATCGTCAGACGTACTAAAGTTAATCCTCCAAAACAAACCTATAGTAGCCTACCGGAGACCAAAAAACCTCAAGGACATCCTAGTCAGGGCGAAGCTAATGCCAATCACTAATCAAGACCACTCTAGTCAATCTGACCCCTTGCGTGACGATAAAAGATGCAAAACCTATCAACATATGATAGAGACCAGGACATTTTCTAGCACAGTGACTAGAGAAATATTAAACATACATGGTCCAAATAAAACGTGCAAAACAGAGAATGCTATTTATCTCATCACATGTAAAATCTGAAGCCTTCAGTATGTCGGAGAAACTGAAAAGCTACACAGAAGGATTAACCTTCACTGATCTGATTGAATGACAAAGCTGTATAGAAGCCCGGTCACAGAACACTTTTCCTCCCTTGGCCATACTTTCAATGATATAACACTTATTGCAATTGCTCACAACCAAACCTGGAGTTCCGAAACCAGGAAAGAAAAGGAATCTTACTGGACATGCCACCTTAGAACATTGAAACCAAGCAGTTTAAACTAAGAAGACTAAAAAAAGACAGTCATGCACAAATAAAATTATCTTTTGCAGAAGACATACTTTCTGTAAAATAATTCTCTAAATATGCTTAATAGCATATAATTACTACTATAACATGGAAATATCCAGGATATAATTTGCACTTACATAAATTTACATAAAACAACAGATGCCGTTATGGCTCATCAATTTCTAGGCCAATAAAAATATTTTCCAGCATCCGCAACAAGTTGAAATAAACTATTTGGAACATAATAAATTTAAAAGTTTAATTCCTGTAGAAACAGCCATGTAAAGTTTGGCAAACATAATGGTTTTTGTTTTATTTGTTTGTCGTGTCTATGTTTTGTATTTGCCTTTGAAAAAGACTCATTAGGAGTTGAAAGCTCTAAGGCTAGTAAGATACTAGTTTTGCACTGTTTGTTGTAAGTTTATTGCATTTATATATATAAGTTACAAATCATTCATTTTAAACTCAGAGGTATATTATTTTGCCAAGTTATATAAATTATATATATAAATTATTCTAGTACAACGAACGCAGACTGTATTCTTAAATGTACTGTTTTTTTACTTTTTTCAAAATGTTTGCAAGGGAGAAAACTCTATTACCCTAAACCTGTAATTCTCAGTAGGTGGTGCTCTACAGTTTCGTATTTTGCATAGGGTTAGGATTTTAAAGAAAAAAAGAATTTCACTGGCTTTCCTCACTGGTTATACTGGATATTTAAAAAAGACCTTGTATATCTTAGGTATAATGCAAAGAACCTTTAATTCCCTTTATTTTGGTGTATGATTGATAGGTGTACTATGGGTTATAGTGTATACAGCTTGGCCTTACTTCAGATGTGCACCTTTCAAAAAAGTGCTAGCTCTACTTGGTCATTTTCACTTCCTGAATTTCAGAGGCAAATTGTATAAAAAAAGAGCCAATAACTTTTTTTACATTTTATATATTTGGTAATTCATTCATTGCACTTTCAGAAGCTGGTATTGTCTAGTCTGGCAAAATTCATTTTCCCTATTTTAATAGCTGCTATGTATAGTGTACTTTACACTAATTCAGGCTGATTTTTTAACACAAGCAGTCATTTTAGTTAGCAGTGTGCTAAAATCATGTAAAATTTCCAAAAGTACAATATCCAAAAGAAATATCATCCACATTACATTAATGTAGCATAGAGGTATGCCAACATTCTCTCCATTGTGCATGTTTTAAATGCGAACTACTTCACCTTACATACGTCACTCTCTCAAAAGTACATATTATCTGGTGAGCGCCCCCTTAGTTAATATCATGGGTTACTTCCCAAGCATTGCTTTATTTAAAGACTGATAAATGGTATTTTAAAGGTGAAGTTTTAAAGAGCATATGATTTGAGAATTATTTTCTAACTTGCTGAATTTCATGGTGATGCACAGATCCTGCTCATAATGAAACTCAATGGACATCTCGATGCTTCAAGTTTATTTACCAAGTTTACCTTGATGCTTCAAGTTTATTTACCAAGTTTACCTCGATGCTTCAAGTTTAATTACCACGTTTCCCTTGTTGCTTCAAGTTTATTTGCCAAGTTTCCCTCGATGCTTCAAGTTTATTTACCAAGTTTCCCTCGATGCTTCAAGTTTATTTACCAAGTTTCCCTCGATGCTTCAAGTTTATTTATGAAATTAACTCAAAAGTCAGTTTTTCAAACACCGTATCTAGCGAGGTATTAAGCTCAGACAGTCAAGTACAACATCATCTCATTAAATACGTGTGGCTCTTGCTCATTACTATATACATGTGATATCTTAATCATATAAGCCTATATACCAAGTTTTATCAAAATCTGATCAGAAATAAAGCCTCTAGAGTGGTGCCAATTTAATGTATGATCACCTCATTAATATATATGGGCCTCCCTCTATAGTGAACCAAAATATTGATGATATATTAACAAATTCAAAGTTTTACCAAAATCACATCTGAAATATAGCTTCCTGAATGGCAACAAACTCAGCCAATCACATGTAAGATTAACTCAGGACTGTTTCATTTAAACATTCATGGTACCCAGAGAGGGCAGTTTAAAAAAAAATAAATGATAGGGTACTTTGATTTCACAGAGTTCATATTAAAATGATAAGAAAATTTTAAATTGCAGGTATGTGTAACTTTTAACGTGCCTTCCCTAGGCCCCATGTATGTTTCAATGGAACAGCCCTCATTAATATGCATGTATCTCACACAGTTATGAACTCTTCTTAGATCTTGATGATATAAATATATATTTTATGTCTCATCAAAACTAGATCTAGTCCTGGATATTGATAACGCAAAGCTATATTTCAAGTGTGAGCAAATCAAATTTTAAAGAAAATTTGCCTCCAGAGTGAGAAGTATTTTAGTGTAAGCCTCGTGTTTTCAAGATAAGCAACATTTTCATTTAGTGATCGATTATATATTATAGTCTACAGGCTTTTAAGTGACAATGTCTATATAGTCATCCATTAAGGAATAGCACACAAAAATTATAAAATGGCTACAACAGCAGCCATATTGAAGGTCTAATTGGCTCAAATTGTTTCAGGACCAACAACACCTCATAAGAAATCTTTAATAGAAATCCCCATCTCATTATGACTATCTCTTCAAGAGAAGAGAAGTGGAGATAAATTTTTCAAATAACAGCTATGGTGGCCATAAAGAAGGTCTAATCATCACCGTATATTTTTAGGACCAACTATATATATGAAAAAGTCTTTCAGTGAAAACCCTGTCACTATGACTCACTGTTCATCATCTGAAGAAACAATATCAAGAGTTTCAAGATAGCCACCATATCAGCCATGCTGAGATCTGATCAGTACAATATTTTTAGTCAGGACCAACAAAGCATCGTCATAAGTCTTTCAGTGAAACCCCCATGTTGATACGACCATCCATTCAATATTATGTGAAGAGATAACAAAAGTTTCATGATGGCATGTTGATATGACCATCCATTCAATATTACGTGAAGAGATAACAAAAGTTTCATGATGGACAGTAGTCATTCTAGATTTCAGACCAGCAACATTTTTATTTAGGACCAATAAGATATCATAAAAACATCTTTTACTGAAATGACCAATTAATTTAGGAGTAACGATAAAATGATTTTACTTGATGGCCACCATGGAAGCCATACTTGATTCTGTTCAGAAGGACTGGTGTAGGATGACAAAATTTTCTAGGCAGCTATTTAGGACCAAACAGACATCGCAAGTGGACTTAAGTGACAATCTCATGATGATACAACTGTCCATTCAGATGCAGGAATGATAAAAATGGCATATTGATACTATTTTCATTTAGGACCAACTAGATATCATAATACAAATCTTATAGTGAAAACTCTGACCATTAATTCAGAAGTAGTAAGGATAAAAAGATCTTTCAAAAATGGCAACCATGGATGCTATATTGTATATCTGTATTGTCTTTCAAAAATGGCAATCATGGAGGCTATATTGTATATCTGAGGGGCACCATATTTATTTGCTGCCAACTTGTGACAACAAACTTGTGGTAACAGATGATGGGCACTGGAGGATGGATGCCAGATGCCAGCCAACACAGAAGATTTTCTGATGCATGACCAGTAGAGCTACAAATTATGGTGTTAAATGCTTGCAATTACATTCTTGAAAGAGCACATCACTGCATGGCTACAAGATTTATATGATCATGATTTCACATGAGTTTGATAATTTGTGGGATCTGTACATAACAATGAGGTTATTTTACGTGTGATTGACTGAGCCTGTGACCACTAATGGGAATGAACTTAATTTGCTAACACTTAGTAAATGGGTTTATATTATTACAATCTTCAGTGAGTACAATTATGAAATGATTTAGTCTTGTATCTGATTGCCAGTGCTTGTCATCACTTTAGCAGCTATATTTCTGATCCGATTATACTCAACTTGTATAATTGTCTTCTGTTTTCAAGAAGTTAGCTAAGTTTGAATATGAGAAAGATCTCTGTATGTTAGTGAAATAATCTTGAATCTAAATTGGCTAAACATGTTACCATTAGGGAGACTGAATTTCAAACCCAGATTTTGCTCCAACATTTTAAATAAGCTTTTACATGCATTACCCTTGTCAGGTTGAGCAGTAAGTGAGATCTGTGCATATTAATGTGATGCCTTGCATCTGATTGGCTAAATATGGTACCATTCTAGATGAGAGACTACAATAATCTGCAGCAAGATAATGCATTTTTACCACTTGTATCCTTCTGCCAAAGGCATGCAATCATCTATAGCATTCTTTCAGTTGCAGAAGGGGTATACTTTTTAGCCATTTCCTAAGATGCTGTTCAGTTGTACCATTTCTTCAAATACCCAATCATAACTCCAGCTCTCCCAAGTTCAGCAACAAAAAAGCTAAAACTTTTCAATAAGTTGGAGTCAGACAAGAGTGATCTTTCCTTCAATAGTGGGATTTTTACCATATTTCAGTAAAAACAAAACTCAGCCAGTCAGGTGCAGGTTCACTTCACAAATGTTTAATGTCTCTTGATGATATAAGCCTATTTACCAAGTGTGATAAAAATATGATTAGAAATAGTCGCTAAAAAAATTAATAGGCTCAGCCAATCAGATGCAAAACCACCTCATTAATATGCATGGATCTTCCTCATAAATGTATTCATCCAAGATTGTAATGATTTACCTATTTAACAATTTTTTTCTTCAAAATTGGATCAGAAATACAATCTCTTGTTTGCTAACAAGCTCAGTAATCACATGTAAGACCAACTCATTAAATTGCATGGATCCACCCCACAATGAACACAATCTGCTCAGAAATGTGACTTCCAGAGTGGTAACAAACTCAATCATATGCAAGATGACCTCATTAATATGCATGGATCCACCCCACATTGAATAAAATCTGCTCAGAAATGTGACTTCCAGAGTGGTAACAAAATCAGCCAATCAGAAGCAAGATGATCTCATTAATATGTTTATATCTTGCTCATTATCAAACTTGCCCAAGATGATATAACTTTACATTCTAAGTTGAATCAATTCCAATCAGAAGTGGGGCCATCCCAAGTGATGAAAAGTTCAATTATACAGATACAGGTCACCTTATTAACATGACTGGATCTCACTCATTACCAACTTGTCTGAGATCTTGATGACCTTATTAACATGTATGGATCTCATTATCAAACGTCTGTTAAATTATTAATATGTATGAATCTCACTCATTACCAACTTGTCTGAAATTATAATGGCCTTATTAACATGTATGATCTCATTATCAAACTTCTGTTAAATTATTAATATGTATGGATCTCACTCATTACCAACTTGTCTGAAATTTTGATGACCTTTTTAACATGTATGATCTCATTATCAAACATATGTTATGTTACTAATATGTATGGATCTCGCACATTATCCAACTTGTCTCAGATTTTAATACCTCATTAATGTGTATGGATCTCACTCATTATCAAATTTATCTGGGATTTTGATGACATAGACCCAAATTCCAACAACAACTAAAATCAAATCAGAATTATGGATTCAAGACTAGTAATTGTTGACAGATGGATGAAAGATGACACATGATGGATGCAGGCACATGCAATAAGACCATCTGGACTTACAACCAGATGAGCTAAATATGGTTCAAGATGATAAAATTTAATTTAATTCTTCCATGCTGAGAACCTACAGAAGGCAAGCTGCATATATCTAGTGAAGAGGTGTGCTTGGGCAGAGTTTGACCCAACTGACAATTTCATTTCCAAAGCAGCAGTGCAATCAAAGAAAATGTGGAAGATGGACTTACCGACTAGAAATCTACTCAGCTGCCAGTATGAGTAAACTATAGTCAAAGATGAAAGAGACAACTTCTTAGTTAAACATGTAAAAATAGCCAATTATTCATGTTGCTTGCATTTTTAATTCCTCTCTCTTCACATAAAGGTATGGATTTATATCTAAGGCAAGATTTTGTTGTGAGGGCTATTATCATTATGCAACATTATTCAACCCAGGTAATTACCAACACTAGGTCCCAGACTGTGGGATATTCAACAATAACAAGATTGTGAATGGTACATTATGTGTTCTCCCCATCTTTAATAGTCATGTATGTAGATAACTTAAATTCTTGTGAAAAAAACACTTTTCTTTTTCAGCCGAAGTGACCTTAGTTTTTGATCTTTTGACCCCAAAATCGACAGGCTTCTTCCTTACCTCAAGTGCAAGCCAACCAATACATTTTGTAACTGTAGATGGTAGAAAACATGAGTGATCATGCAGAAACTATTTTTCTTCTAATAGTCACAGTGACCTTGATCACTACCTTTTGACCCCAAAATTTACAGGCTTCTACTTTACCCTAAGTGCAAGCCAACCAAAACAATTTGCAACTGTAGATCATAGAGAACATGAGTCATCAGGCAGAAACTATTTTTCTTCAAACTGTCAAAGCGACCTTGACCATTGATCCTTTGACCCCAAAGTTGATAGGCTTCATCCCTGCCCCAAGTACAAGCTGTCTACAAAGTTTGGTAACTGTTGATGCTGGAGTACAAGAGTCACTGCATAAAAACAAAATTGGTAACAGACAGACTGAAGGACAATATCAAAACATAACGGCAGGAATATAAAATGACTATATGGTGGGCAGATACAAATTGACAGTTCATATATTACTTTTCAGTAAATGAAAACCTGCACAAGACCATCATGTGGAATCCTCATTTCAACTGAACATTACACTAAACAATAACAAAGTTTTGAAAAGCTTGCCATAAGAAAAAGTCATTACAGGTCTGATACACTCATCAAATTAAGGTTAAGCAAAGAATAAAATTCCAACAATCTTTACTGTTGTTTAACTGATAAAGCCACAAAACTATATAGCCTGATATTCAATGTCCAACATTTTGTCTTTAAATTTATTTTCTTGCTATAATTAACATTCAGTCCATAAATGACAATGCCCAATTACATTCCATATTGCATATTACAGCCATTTAGTAAGATCTATAAATCAGAGAAACTAAAGTTTCAGGAAGTTTTCATTTCAATAATATACTTATGTGTCAACATTATGAAAAGGGTTAATAAATCTGATTAAAATCAGATCTTCACAATCTCACATCGACCGTTTAGGAGTCATGTTCTGGTGACTCTTAAAATAGACAATCAAAATACAGTTTTCAGAAATCTGAAAGTGAATCAAATTGTTCGGCACACATTTATGTGCTTCAGCAATACTGCTGTCTCCCAAATGAGAGGTTATAAGACTTCGTCTGCTTGGCTGATAAAATTAGTGATTATGGTAATAACATATGTTACACAAAACATGCCCCCAAGCAGTCACTGTTAGATCTCCATGTAAGACAGTGGAGATTGGATTTGAATCTGATTGAGGATTAATTAAATAAAACTGCCATTTCAATTTGATACACAAGAAATATGCATTTACTTTTCTTTCCCTAACTTTATGCTGACAGTGCCCGTCCCTCCCAATTTTCCCCTGCTCCTAGGCCAAAAACATGTGTTTCCAGTCAGCCAACCACCCCTATTTTTTCATTGCCGACCATAGTACTTTTTTCCACCCAGGTTTTAAAACAAAATTTCAACAAAAAAAATTCCCAAAATTGATTTCTGCATCTGAGCTGGTTTTGCCAAGTACTTGAAGCGCTTAGTACATTATATATACTGATCATTATAATACATATATAGTGAGAGAGAGTTTTTAAAAGTTTTTACAAAACAACACTAATTTTAAAACCGGTGCAATAGGAAACATGCATTGTTTTATCCTATAACTCAGCTGAATGATGTTGGCAATAAAAAGGATAATTATGTTGTATGTACATGCTTTGTAGTAAAATTCATCTCTGAGCAAATTGTTATTTCTGTTTAAAATTATGACTCAATCAATGAGATTCTTCTGACAATTCACCAATTAATTTCTCTATGAACATAATTATATTTCTTGGGATGGTATATGAACCTTTTGTAGTCATATAAAATATATATATCTTAAGTCAACATTTATTATATTAAACATAAATCTATTCATTGCTGCATCTTTTATAAAGTGTAGTACAGTGCTTCATAATGTCTTATCAGTCATCAAATTACAAAAGACTTATTTTCAAAGCTAGCATCTTATACCATAAAAAGGTTATAATGTCTTTGCCAACCCAGAATAATAATTAGAGAACAAACTAATTTATTTAACGTTTAATGAGTATTCCTTCTGTTAGAATTGTTCTGAATGGGTTTTTTTTTGACAATTAAGAGGTTAAAGTGGGTTTGACATTGCTCACATGACTGAGAGCTGCCTAATATCAAACGCAAAATAAATTGACCAAGAAATCTGCATCAGTAGGATGCTTTGATTTCTGTACAAATATGTTCCAATGCTGTTGACTGAATATGTTAATGAAAACAATTGTTTCCATATAGACCTAATTTTTGGTATCTTCATCCATACTTGATAGCACATCAGCATCATTTGCTCAATATTAAAAGCCTGCAATGCCTGGGTGCTTTCTGTCAGATTTGGTCAATTGTATTGAGCATTTTATTATTGATAAAGTCATTGATACATGTTTTTACTTTTTGTAATGATGGCAAAAAAATGTAAGTAGATTCATATCATTTATATACAATTTGAAAATTATTTTAAACAAGTAAGGACTTTTCTGTTTTTAGTAACGGTGACTGCAGTTGAGAGCAGATCAGCAGTTTTTTTAGAAAACTGAAAGCTCAGAATGGAAGGATGCTCTCTGTCAAATTTGGTCAAATTCAGTTGGAAAGACACTGCTTAAAGGTTTTCTACCACATCTGCTGTAATACCTACACTGTGCACTTAAATATTAGTATGTGAGTATATTTCCCCAACACATGTACACACAAGAACAGTTAGCTTCTTTATGTTGGGAACTCTCCACTTGGGAGGTTTATTTTCTCTCCTAATATGGACATGCTTAATAAAACATGCATCAATACTTTACACATGTAAGACACATGTAAGACACACTTCGTTTCTTGTTAACTATACATAAATAAGATAGGTTACTGAGACTGATTTTAATCCACCGAGTTTAAGGGTAATGATACACTAGACATGCTTAATTGTGGTAAGTTCTGAGAAAATCATTATGTTCTAGACTAACTTTAATCCACCAAGTTAAAGGGTAATGATACACTAGACATGCCAAACTGTGATAAGTCCTGATAAAATCATACTGATTTTGTAGCAGCTGCCCTACTGCAAGGCATCCCAGGATTGAAACACATGCATCTACCATTGCCAATTTTATGAAAATTTTAACCAAAAATGTGGGATGCAGACATGCCAACTTCCATGAAATGAAAATCAGGATGCCAAAGGAAAAAATCAGGATATGGAGAAGAAATACAACTTGATCAGTGTTTGCAACCATGTAGTTACAAAAACTTTACAAAGAAACTGACATCTTCACTGTTTTATGCTATTTACCAAACGTGAAAATTGTATGCTACAGTCATGCCATGAAAAATTAACACACTAAAATTGATCAGCATAAAAAATGAAAATGGAAAATTATAGATTTTCATGGCATGACTCTGTAGTGTGTTCTTTACTGAATTTCTGTAACCCTTTGACTCTCTTTGCAAAGCCATTTTGTAATCAAAAGTTCGTTTTGTTTTAAATTGGAGGCCCTTTTAAAAATCAGGATTTTTTAAGAAAAAAAAATCAGAAAATCTGAATTTTCCAATTTTAAACATAAAATAAGGATCATCTCAAGTAAATCAGCATAAGTAGCAGGTCTGTGTATGTCCAACATTGAATACTACATTTGTTTTAAATATTTATATATTTGTAAGTATCTGAAAACTGTCAATGACAAGATGCATCATAACTGGGTCAAATTCTGTTTTATCAGAAGAGGCCATATAGATTTTTTTTTTCTATTTTAGTCATGGTGGCATCTATTTACAAATCTGAAAGGGCTTCATTTCAGGATACCTTCTGGCAAATTTAGTCAAATTCTGTTCAAACACTGTTTAAAAGCTGCCATTGAAAGGTTTTCATAATGTTACTAATGGCTGCCATGTTTGATAGCAGATTTGCATCATTTGTAAAAGATGAAAGCCCTCTAAGAAGGCTTATTATCAAATTTGGTCAAATTCTGTTGAGTCAGCTAAAGGTTGTTCTATTTTTAGCAATGGTGGCTACACCTGATGCTGGATGAGCATCATTGCAACATTGGAACTCCCTCTACCTCAGGATGCTTCTCGTTAAATTTAGTCAAATTCTGAGAAACATTTAAAGGCTCTTCTATTTTTGGTAACGGTGGCCATATCTGAAAGTGGATCAGTGTCATCTATAAAAATATGAAAGCTCTCTATGTCACGATGTTTTTTGTCAAATGTGGTCAAATTCTGAAAAGATCTCTATGTCAGGATGTTTTTTGTCAAATGTGGTCAAATTCTGAAAAGCTCTCTATGTTAGGATGCTTTTTGTCAAATGTTGTCAAATTCTGAAAAGCTCTTTATGTCAGGATGTTTTTTGTCTAATGTGGTCAAATTCTGAAAAGCTCTCTATGTCAGGATGCTTTTTGTCAAATGTTGTCAAATTCTAATGGTAGTCATATCTAATGGTAGATTAGCATCACTAGTAAAACCTTGTAAGTAATACACATGTATGCCAGGATGCTGTCAAAATTTATCTAATTATGCTGAGCAGCTGTGAAAAGGTCATGAACTTTTTTCTTCTTTTAGTAACAGTGGCCACATTTCATGGTAGATTGGCATCACCTTGAAAGGTAGAATGTTTTCAATCAAATTATTATAAAATTCTGTTGACTGCTTAGGTGGCCTAAGTGGTTAGAGCATCCACCTCAGACGCAGGAGGTCATGAGTTTGAACCACAGCTGAGTCATACCAAAGACTTGTAAAATATGGTACAAGCAGCTGCCTCACTTGTTGCTGAGCATTAAGAGGTTAGCGTTTGGACTGTTCGGCCTGGTGTCAGGATAAAGTGACTGGGTGGGACATGATGCAGGCATCATAGCAATATGACTGAAAAATTGTTAACACTACGTTTAAAAAAAAACCAAACCCAAATGAAATTCTGTTTATCAGATTTTGAGAAATCATTGAAATGTTTATATATTTTTAGCAATGGTGATCATGTCTGATAGGACAAAGGCATCATTTGTGCAAAACTGATTAACCAACATGCCAGAATGCTGTCTGCCAAGTTCTGTTGACACGGGTTCAGTGATTTGTGAGAAGTAATTAAAAAACAGCAATTTTTAATAATTGCAAGATACCATTAGCTCAGCTGGCCTTGTGGCCTGATAAGTGAAAACTCCGAAGGATTTAAGAGATTGTACAACTGTCATAACAACACCACCAAAACAGGTACCTACTACAATAACATGTACCCAGTACAATGTACTGATAAGTGAATTAACTGCACTTACTTGTGCCAGTTGTGGTTTTATTGAAATCATTCAATTATCTTTGTTGTGTGTTAGTCTTGTGTGCATGTACTTCTCTATAATGAAATTAATAATATCACAAAAGTTTCTTTTAAATTAGGTCTTTAAAGATTTCTTGACTAAAATTATTTTCATGTGTGTTATCTGAAATTGGCATCAGCATGAAAAATCCAACAAAATAACAATAACAGCAGTAGTATCAGCTGCAGCAACAGCAGCGGTAGTAAGATTCTACATTATACCAGTCTCTTCAAGAAAATAAACCCTACCTGTAACCTCTTTTTAATATGGATGGGTCATAATGCACAATATTATATAACTAAACAGGTGCAATACCTGGCCAACTGAGGAATGGGACAAGTCTTACACAGATAAGACTATTACATATCAGAAAGAAGCCAAAACTATATAAAATTTTGCTACGCTAAAAAATATTTGATCTAGGTCATCTAAATATTAATCCCACTACTAAATTTGTCTTCAATCCATGCAATCATTTAAAATACACAGAACTGAAACAAAATTAGTGACATACAGGAGGGATAGATGTACCAACCTGCATACAGACAGACAGATACTGAGACACACTAAATGCTCACTATATAAAATATGGCAATGGCATAAAAAGCTGATCAAAATTTCACTCTAGAGTCACAATATGAAACCCTACCATATATACTCACTTATCAGTCGAGTCCACTGCAAACTACACAGCCATGTGCCACTATATATGGGTCTATGAGTCTGTTAGGATTAATCAGTAGAACAAACAACATACACTAACCTGATCCAATGGCAGATCAGGATCTATTTGCAGTTGGACTTGACTTTAAAAGTGATATATATATATGGTCAATTGGTACTTCCTCTCTCTACTCACCTGATATTCCAAAATGGCACCATTGTACCTATCAACTTCAAATTGGGAGGCTCCATAATATTTCACCTGTAAATCATTTGCACACAATATTAGTTAAATTTAAATGTGAAAAGATAAATGTGATCATTAGTACAGCACTGTCTAAAATCTATAACAATAAATGTGTTCATTAGCAGAGAATTTCATAAATCAATAACATTCAAAATAACCTGAAAATTTTACATCATAAGACAGTAGCGATTTAAATGATAGCTCTGGAGTATTGTCATAAATCTGTACAAATCAAAGTACGCTGACAATTTCACATTATAAGTTGACAGTGATTTTGAGATAATTGATTATAATTGTATAATTTGAAAAAAAATAAGCATATAAAAATAAAGAATTCTCATCTCCTATTGCAACTTTCGAATTTTGGAATCTTTGAGATGTACAATGTCAATGCGGCAGGCTTGAACTGTAATCATTATAAAAAATATAAAAAGCATACTTAAGGAACAGATGTCCACAGCATTTTGGAAGCCATATGAAGGAACTAGTTTAGCATTGGAAGATTGGTGGGTTAGGTAATGTTGACATTACCAACAATAGGATGTATGTAGTTGTGTTTTACGACACCTCAGCACAAAAGTGGCTGTCTAGTGCCAACCAAAGGTTAAATTAAAAACCATAAATTGGAACTGCACAAAAATTTAGTAAGATAAAGCCTTCCAAATAAATGTATAACTAGATAAAGCCTTCCAAATAAATGTATAACTAAATAAAGCCTTCCAAATAAATGTATAACTAGATAAAGCCTTCCAAATAAATGTATAACTAGATAAAGCCTTCCAAATAAATGTATAATTATGTGCAACAAGATAAAATAAAAAGATTCTGTAACAAGGTATAACAAATAACAGATAAAGGCAACATGTAAAATCCTTAAAATATGATTAAAATTTGTTTTTTCAATCTAAGATTTTCTCAGGTGGTATGTCTTCATATAGTTTCTTCAAGCAGTTTACATCAAAATACTTCTGTCTCACAGAGTGGAAACACTAGACAAGAATGTGTTCTCTTATGTTACGTGTTTAGGATTGAATAAACAGTAACATAAGACAGAGTGAAAACACCAAGCTTTGAAAAATATAACAATTAATTTATTTCCCTGGAAAAATTCTGTAAAAATGAACATATATGAACTTACGGTTTTAAGAATCAAATCCAAAAATAATCCAAGAATAATCCACGATTAAAATTTTAGAAGTCCTAATAATGACATGTTCTAATAATTTCAAGTTCGAGTCCTGATGAAGAATCCAAGATGGAAGGCGATGACATATGCTGTAGCCTGTACTGTATTGAAGTATACAGTTCCTTGTACAAACACAATAATTTATCCTCTGGTTTTGGAAATCCATAGAAAATTTTCAAGAAATGTCCTTGTTCAAGAATTCTGTATGAATACAATAATATTTCCAGAGAAGCGAATTAATCTTGTAGAGTCCAAATAATCTGAAGAAAAATTAACAAATAACTCAAAAACTCAAAAATTCAATACTGGTCACAACAGAAGAAAACAACCTGACATCAAGTGTTTAAAGGCCCGGACTCTGAGATCTCTCTCTCTCTAAACATCACTATTAATACTAAGTATTTCGCAATTTCAGAAATGCCTAATTGCGAAAAAGAGGATCACGTGATCATGTTTACATGTATAAGTCACATAGCTGCTGTATGTCCTTGATAAGAACCAATCATTTTACTCCGAGAAAAGTTGTTTACTTGACCCTTAATCAAGACCAGGGACTATGTCAAAAATAGAAACAAGTGTTTCTATTATTAAGTATCTAAGGAAACATTCAGGTCAAGCTGAATTTTCTGGAAAATATCAAATTCCTTGTAAACAAAATTACATTACACTGACATGTAAAGAACATGAAAAGACTCTAAAACCCACAAACAATCAAATCAAATCAAACACAACTTAAATCAAATATAAATTTAATCAAATATACGTAACAGTTCCAATGTCAGTGGACACTGCAGGGTATACATTCTGGTCAAGGTTCACCTTTCAGGAGGTATGCATGAATCAGGTATGTGTGTCCAATACATGATCAACAAACTACCATCTCATCTCTCCAGGTGTTCTACACAAGGGAGGCTACTCTGCACTAGTTGGTTTGATGATCTTAAGTTTGTGGAGCTTTTGTTTCACATATTTTGCCAAGAATGACAAAAGTACTGATTTATATAATATATAAAGTAATTATATGGAATTGTCCATTCAGGAATGGCTGACTGCATGGTAGTTTTGACTGCTTTCTAGGCTGTTTCATCACCCTTTATGCCAATGTGTCTAGGCAGTTAACAGCACTGAACACTTTTCCCAGATTCTAGGAGAACAAAAAGTTTCTTTAATATCTGGGAAATTAACAGGTAGTCCAATTTCAGATTCTGCAAAGCTTTCAAAGTGGAAAGAGAATCTGAAAAGATGATGATCCTTTACAGGTGTGTGGAAGGGTTGGTTTGGTCCTTTACAGGTGTGTGGAAGGTTGGTTTGGTTATTTACAAGTGTGTGGAAGGGTTGGTTTGGTCCTTTACAGGTGTGCGGAAGGGTTGGCTTGGTCCTTTACAGGTATGGGTATTGATATCACCAATACTTCTTGCCATATGGGGGAGAAGGTATAAGGTTGAGAGGTGGGTGGGATGGGTTACAGACAATAGACTTGTTCAGTATAGTGGAGGTTTGAGGATTTATGATAGTTAGATTCAGTAAGAAAGAGATTCTAATACTGGAGGTTTCATGCTGGAAAAATTGAATAAGAACTTCAGTATATTGGTTGTAATTATTAGTCAGAATGTGAGTGGGATATTTCTTGGTCATTCTAAGTACAACAAAAAGGTTCAAGGTGTAATCCTTGGTGTCAAAACAGTTGCAGACAAATCACGAACTTTGAGTGCAGAGGAACAGACACAGTACAGAAAATTACTGGGACTGCTAAACTAGGCTGTACAAGGTTCAAGACCTGACCTGACTTTTGACATGATAGACTGGTACTATAAGCAATTTTGTTAGAGCTATGAAACTGATAAACAGACTGAAAGATATCAAATCATCCACAGTGTTCCCATAATTAAATGAAGATTATTTCAAATGGAAGATACTGATTTTGCTGATGCTTCTTCAGGAAACTTAACTGATGGAACAGGAAGCACAAGACTCCACATATTACAGGTTCTTGACAATGATGGTAGATGTTGCCCAAGTCCATGGATGCAAGCAAAATTAAAAGAATGGTCCAAAAAACAATTGCAGCAGAAGAACTAAGCCTCCAACAGGGACTGGAAGCTGGCTATTATTACAGAAAAATGATTGCAACCATTTTGAGTGTGTCTCCTAAAATTATAAGCACCACTGCAAATGCTGACAATAAAAGTGTTCAAGATGCAACATAAGAATGCTTGACAATAAATAAATTGATAAAATCAGGTGGTGTAGTGGAACTGTATGAGAAAACTGGGAACGAGTGGATATTAGCTTCTAAAAATTATATAATCTGGGAAGATGTTAACAGATTTTATGGGAATATATGAATCTGTAACTATAAGGATTGAGATTCCATATTATATATAGCTGACCAAACTGAACTCATCAAGCATATAGCTTTGCGCAAGCATTTAATGTGCTTTAATTTCTTATGACAATTTTGTTGGTTTGTTTTAAAAAAAACACACAAAAAACCCAGTATAATTAATGTTAAAGCATCAAGGGAGAATAATCCTGCAGGCTTAATCAGGTATGAAAGGAAGTAAGCCAAAACTCTCTAATAAGGAAGAAAAAGAAGGTAGGAGGGACGGTTGTGTGTTATGAGTCATGCCACATGTATCTGAGATTAAATAAAGAGTTCTGTTTCCAAGGCATTCTTTACATTGACAGCCTGAATGGGAAGTGGCAGACTAGAATGTGGATTTGTCAACAATAACATCATTGAAAAAATCCCAAACCAGAAGTTAAAAGTCTGGAGATTTCGTTTTCCAATGCCTTTTTGTGTGAATAATGATAGCCAAGGTGTTTTGCAGAATTAGAATACCCTTTCCAGATATCCATTATCTGCATATTTCAGTCTTTAAAGACTATGTAACTGCACTCTGAAGTACTCAGTCCATTATCTAAAGGCATTCACTATGGCCTTCATCTTCGGGAGACCGATATGCATCAAGCACTCCAAACGGAAACAAAACCCAATCACTTCTTAAAAGGAGGGCAGTGAGTCAATGGCAGATACGAGACCTTAAAAAGTGAAAAAAACTGCACCGCTCCAGTGGCCTTGTGGTTTGAGTATCCACCTTGGATGTGGGAGGTCGCAGGTTTGAACCCTGACCGAGTCATACCAAAGTCTGATAAAAATGGTACTAGCAGCTGCCTCGCTTGGCACTCAGCATTAAGAGGTTAGTGCTAGGACTGGTTGGCCTGGTGTCAGGATAATGTGAATGGGTGGGACATGATGCTACATGTCTGCAGCATGATGCCCCAGTGCTAGACATCACTATAAACTGTTACACTGCAGACATTGTAATGATATGACTGAAAAATTGTTAAAGCTACGTTAAAAATCCAGATCACACACACACACACACACACAAACTGCATAATTTAATCTAAAGGGCAAAGTGTTAGCCACCACTAGGATAGGAGGATCATTTGCAAGAGTGTCACGAACAAGCAACCCAAAACAAGAAGATAAATGTCATTATTGGTATAAACTTTACTGCCATACAAGCCAGAATCCTTTCTGTCAAAATTGCTCATGTTCTGCTGGAAGCTTTTCTTTGAGAATTCACTCAAACGTTTTTCTCTTTATAGCAATGGCAATAATATTTCAAGCTTTATTTCTGTTTTATGCAACAGTAGTATGGACCAACTGTAAACACTTCAATGGTCTTAAAGCCAAATTTGGTCAAACTTGGTACAGTGGTTCAAGCAGATGCTGAAAATAGCAACTGATGACATTTAATTAATAAATCATGATGGATGCAGGCCATATCATAAACTGACTTGGACTTACAGTCTGTAAAGTTAAAATCACACTAAGAAAAAGAAATGACCATTAAAGATACAGGGTTAGGGAGGTTAGAAGGAAGGGTGGGATGTAAATTTTCTAACAGATTTATTTTATTTTTCTACCTGAGAAACAAATTTTACTAAGGGCTGTTCAACTTAAACATACATGGTACCCAGGGAAGGCAGTTTTAAAAAACATATATGCCAGGGTACTTTGATTTCACAAAGTTTATATTAAAATGATAAGAAAATTCTAAACTGTATCTATGAGTGAGTACCTCACATTAAAAACGCTTTCCCTGGGTCCCATGCATGTTTTACTGAATAGCCCTAAACACGCTGTTCTTACCGTTTCAAAATTAAGAAGTGAATCTACAGCTTTAGAATTCATAGCGTTGTCCAGTTTGTTCATCTCCCTCCTGTATTTGGTTCTCCATTCTGTTATTTTCACAGTCACAACTGCAATAAATGAGGCAAAGACCACTCAATTTAATTTGAGCAGATAATATAAAACAATGAACCTCATGATAACAAGGTCCACGGTGAGAATCCAAAAATCACGCTAATGAGTCTGTTTGCTGGATGTAAAATGCACACATTCTTATGCAAAGGTCATTGATTTGTATTCTGTCTGCAATATTACAAAATCATGCTAATGAGACTGTTTCCTTGATGTAAGGATGGACAGATGGTAACTCTGTACCCCAGCATCTATGGGGGTGTAAAATGCACACATTCTTACTCAAAGGGCATTGATTTGTATCCTGTCTGCAATATTACAAAATCATGCTAATGAGACTGTTTCCTTGATGTAAGGATGGACAGATGGTAACTCTGTACCCCAGCATCTATGGGGGTGTAAAATGCACACATTCTTACTCAAAGGGCATTGATTTATTCTGTCTACACTACTACAAAAATCACACTAATGAAACTGTTTGCTGGATGGAAGTATGGACAGATGATAACTATGTACCCTAGCCCTCTACGGGGGTGTAAAAACCACACATCCTTACTCAAAGGGCAATACATTTTATTCTGTCTACACTATTACAAATATAATACTTCACAAGTAAACATTTTACTTACATAGGAAAAGTGCCATGGCTATGAATACCACAATTCCAAAAATGTAGTTAAAGGCTGTGATGAAGTACACAATAGCAATGATGATATCAACGATAGTTGGAAGAATGCTGAAAACCACATAACTGAAAAGAAAATATGATCATTTTAAAAGCTTATTTATTTCATGTGTTTGGCTTGACATTAGTTGATCTCCAGAATACATCTATCATGTAAATTTCATAACATATCTAGTTAATGATATGAACATAACAATTTAAAAATGTTTCAGAACACAAATCCCTTTCTCAAGCATACTCCCAATTCATGGCAAGTTCACAAGGGTTAATGCTAAAATGCAATATAGCCAAAATAGTTGCCTTTGATTCCGTCATTCTACCCAAACAACAAAGCTCAATTTGCCTTCCCATGATTTTGTACCATTCCACCCACCCACTTTTTTTCCTTCACAATCCATAACTTCACAACCTCCCAGTTTTTCTTTTCAGATGACAATGGATTGATGATAAAAAATAAAGTAAAATGTGAACTTCTTTGTATAATTTCATCGAGGAAGTTGGCAAGTTAAATAAAATATGTTTTGTGCCTTAAGTCTATTTTGCTGCTAATTTAACAATCATAATTACCAGAAACTCTATTGCCAACTATGGAATTCCTCACAAACAAAAATCACATATGATCCTTGAAAAAACAAGTGAATGGAAAGCATAATCTAACAGAAGTGATATTTTTGAACGTTTTAACAGTATTTCATCAGTATTTGAATCATCTGACATTAAAATATACAAAACAGAACTTTAAAATAACTCTTTTTAAAGATTATGAATTCAGAGCTTCCTACATTTACATTTCTCTAATCAGGCTAGAGAGAGGTCATTTCACCCCAATAATAGAGTCCAGCATGGACCCTGGAATACATGTTAGTTGTAGGACTAATTTTAGAGCACACAATGTAAATCCTCATTTTGGACACTGATGATTCTAGTGCACACAGTGTGAAGAATTTAAGCTAAGAATGCATATTAATTTAAAAGATTTTCAAGGATCAGACTTATCATATATACTCATTTATAAGACAAGTCCAAATGCAAACTGCACAGATCCAGATCTGCTGGCATATAATGTGCCGGCAGATCTGGACTAATGCAGTTTGTTACAAGTAATCAGTAGAACAAACAACATAAACCCTGATCTGCCAGTACACTGCACGATTGCAGATCAGAATCTATGTTGTTTGTGGTTGGACTCGACTTATAAGCAAGTATAAACGGTATATTAGTGACTTACTATTGATGCTACGATGTGCAAGTCCTTAGGCTGCCTCAACATCACAAGTTTCATAAGTGTAGGATATCAGTATAATGTGTTTCAGAAAAGTCAATTAAGTTTAAAAACTTTATGAATCCCACTTTGAAAATTCATAGGGACTTCTGCATAAGAACCCTGCAGACATCAATCCCTCAATATAAAGTCATTCATTATAAGGATAGTAAGGCCATGGGTCCCTTTTCATTCATTGATAGTAAAATTATATGTATGACTAATTAATCACAGGGCGGTCTCACTATAAAGTTGTATATTCCATGGACATCATTGTAAAAAGGGAGAACTGTATCTTCTGGTGCAGACAGAAAGCTAAGTTAAACCAAGATATAATGGTTGGAATCAGCTTATTTTAAAATTCAATCCTATTCTGTATTATCACCTGAGCAGGCTGTTGATGCTATTTGTTCCTCTGTCTATCACTCTCAATACCTCTCCTGTTTTCCTTTTCAAATGCCAACGGAGTGATAAACTGAAAAATACAAAAATAAACATACTTCAGAACCTAACCAATGGTCCATTTTTTTCACCCCAGGACATGATTAATATTTTTACATGCATATTTTCATTTTCTACAGGATCATATTTTATCACATTCAGTGTGGAATCTTGGATTCCATGTGCAATGGTTGCCAAATCTTCCAAATCTGGGTAACATAAAAATTTTAAAGAAATAAAGAACAAGAGTCCCTTGATAGGCTGATGCTTTCAGGAATCCAAAATAACACCAGTTTTTCCATTTAACTGCTGAATGTTAAAACCAATTCTTATTTTGTAAGCAACAACAAGAAAACTGGCCAATGCGGCAGCCATACTGGACGTATGATCCGTACTATTTTCATTTAGGACAAACTAGACATGATCAGAAGTTTTTTGGTGAAAACTCCACATCATTATGGTCACCCATTCATAAGGAACAGCAACAACAAGTTTTTAAAAAGTGTGGTTGTCAAATTCGGTGCCAGATTGGCATCCTTTTCATTCAGGACCAACTAGACATCATAAGAAGTCTTTTTTCTGAAAACCCCATGTCAATATGACCATCCATTCAGCACAATAAGGTTTTCATGGCAATGATGGCCATACTGGTTGTCTGTTTTTATTAAGGATCATGAGAAGTCCTCTGGGAAAACTCCATGTTAGTAGCCCTTTCCATGTAGGATGTATAGTGACAACATTTTTAAGATGGCCAATTAAACCTAGGGATGAATGTAATAATACATTTTCTTGGTAATCTTCCCAGTATTTTATTAGGAATAGCAATAATAAAACTTGTATTAATGAAATGAAGAATGATCAACTCACTCTTATCATGCACTAGCACCTTCTCTTCTATGACAGCATCAGTTCACATGCCTGCAATCTGAGGCCTTTATGTCATTTCCAAACAATGATAAAGAATCTAGATCACATCCTAAAGGGAGGTGTTAACTTCCCTAAGACAGGAAGTGACCTAGACCCATCATGAGGATGGAGGTGGTCAGCCTGAGATCAAGAGGATGATGTGGGAACATTCTTACTTTTTATGTAAGTGAGGCAATTTTCAGTGAGGTCCGAAACTATGTCCTCCCACAGACAACAAACAGGACAACCATTGTTAAATGTACAAATTGAAAGATGATACATAGATGGGGTGAGTGTCCCTTGAGGCCTTTCTCATTCCTGCATTTATCCACACTTTGTGGAAATAATTATAATCTGAATGAGAAGAAGAAAATAAAAACTAAATGAACCAGAACTAATAAACCTCAATTACATTACTTTTATCTCAAAGAATGTGATTCCAGATCACTCTAATTTATGTCCAGTACTATACTTGTTATACGGTAGATCTTTCTGATATACCTTGCATAAATTCCATACTAGCTTGAAGTGGTGTTTATTAAAAAAGCAGTAGCATTTGGAATGCAGTTTGTCATTAAGTAGTCCAAAGTTCCAACATGACAGAGAACATGAAATAGGCTATAAAAACCATGGAACCCTTCTGAACAAACCTGAGATTATTTGGTGACACAATTTGTTGGAAATCATGAAAGAAAGGCACCATGGGCATCATGAAAAGTATCAAAAGTCCCCTGCTATCCAGAAAATAATGAAACAGATAGGCTGGTGTAACACTTATGCTGCCAGGAAACTGGCATAAAAACAGCGTTGTCTCCTCCATTCTGGGGCTGACATAAAGGAAGTGAGAAAGGCAGTAAACTAGAAATGTGCTTACATTATTCATGGACCTACACACCCTGAAATGGGCAATTTTACCACCAGACAAAACAAATTCATGGACCTACACACCCTGAAATGGGCAATTTTACCAACAGACAAAACAAATTCATGGACCTAAAGACTCTGAAATGGGTAATTTTACCAAAAGACAATGCAAATGAATAGACCCACAGACTCTGAAATGGGTAATTTTACCAACAGACACTGCAAATGAATAGACCCACAGACTCTGAAATGGGCAATTTTACCAACAGACAAAACAAACTCCTGGACCTATGGACAAGCAAATATAATTGCAAATGAAGTATAAACATTTAAATGTTTGTCAGCAAATTTGTATTTCTTATTTCGTTTGTTCGAGTAAAAATTACAGAAAACAATCACTGCTGATGATGTAATTACCCCCAATAGGAGTTATTTTGTTTTATGTCTGCTTCAACATGAACCATATCACACACTGTATGGGGTGAACAATTATTAGCATAAAGAATCTGATCCTTGATTATCACATGACAGGGATTTCAACTGTGGAAATTACGTGGCAGAAAAATATAATTGACCTTCACATCTGTTTATGAAATGCATCCATGTTCTACTCTGTTTTCATTTATTATTCATTGTTCTGCATTCAGCATTTTGCATTTGTATAGTTTTCTTCAAAATGCATCTTTCATTTCATGTGCATGAATTCTACCTTGTATTATCTATGTTCATTCTGCATTTTATCTGCATTCATTCTGCATTTATTTGTATTCATTCTTCACTTGATTTGCATTCATTCATTTGATTTGCATTCTTCATTTAATTTGCATTCATTCTGCATTTGATTTGCATTCATTCTGCATTTGATTTGCATT
Source organism: Sinohyriopsis cumingii (assembly GCA_028554795.2). Classification (NCBI taxonomy): domain Eukaryota; kingdom Metazoa; phylum Mollusca; class Bivalvia; order Unionida; family Unionidae; genus Sinohyriopsis; species Sinohyriopsis cumingii. Next base: position 95,494,014 of record CM068840.1, on the reverse strand, counting down.
CTTTCTGCATTTTATTTGCATTCATTCTGATTTCATTTACATTCACTCTGATCTCATTTGTATTCACTCTGATTTCATTTGCATGCTTTCTGCACTCAATTTATGTTCATTCTGCATTCTATTTGCAGTACTATTTCACTTCACTGGTAAAAGTTAGTCTTTATAAAGACAACTCATCTTTCACATTAAGCCCATATCTCCAAATAATTCCAAATCTATGATGCTTTCATGTACCATATGTACTCGCTTACAAGTCAAGTCCAATGCGCAAAGACCAAGATCTGATGTTACACAATGCACTAGCAGATATAGATCTATGCAGTTTTTTAGGAGTAATCAGTAGAACAAACAGTATAGATCCTGATCAGCTTGTGCATTATGCAACAGCAGATAAGGTCTATGTTGTTTGCTGTTGGACTCAACTCTTAAACAAGAATATATAGCATAAAAACAGCCAATTTTACAATCTGAATGCCACACTGCTGGAGGTCTGTCTTTTTATGCTGGGGAACTAAAGTTACCTGTGTAGATGACTATACAGCTTGACCTGGATGCACCTTGTAGTCCATTGCTGAACAGGTATCCACAGAAACGATCTAAAGTTATTGAGGAAACCAGTGGTACCTTGATACAGAAAAAATAATCACTGGATAAGTATTTACAAATATAACACTTATTACAAACTAGTTACAGAGTATATACATGTTCATTAGTTGTTAAATTTGTGAAAGGGGGAAGGGGCCCTACTGATTTTACAGAATAATCATTGCTCTGGATTTTGAAATCTGTGTTTATAGATATGGTATTCCTGGCATAACAGTGGAATGATGCTAAAGAATTGAGATCACTCAAAGACACAATATAAGACATAATCAATTCTGCAGAAATGTTTATTTTGTACTATAGACTCAGAGGTCAATATTTATCTCTTCTTATTTTCCAATGTGCTAATGCTACAAAAAAAATATTCATAACAGCTGATTCCACAACAGAAACATGAGGCCTTTGCAGGTACTGATGCTCTATTAAGTGAAAAGAATTTCCAGGAATTCAAGATAAGGACACTTCTTCCTTTTAGTGCTGAGTCTATCTCTGATATTCTTCAGTGATAACAAGATTTTATAATTAGGTTCTGTGATAGACATATAGGATGTCACAATGGCACCATTTTTTTCATTTAGGACCAAGTAGACATCATTAGACATTTTTGGTGAAACATTCACATCAATATGACCCTCCAATACGGAGGAGTATTGATAGCGAGATTTTCAAGACAGCAGTCATGACAGGCATGCCATATTGGATGTACAATTGGCACCATTTTCAATTAGGGCCAGCATGGTACCATAAGATGCCTCCTGGTCAAAACCCCATGTTGATATAGACATCTATTTTGAAGGAGTTGAGACTATCATGGTGGCCATACTCAGGGTCACTCATTTTCATTTAGGACCAACTAGACAGACACTATAAGAACTCTTGTGATGGAAACCCCATGTGAAAATGACTTTTTATTTAAAACGGGTGGCACTAACAAGATTTTCAAGATGTCCGCAATAGTGACCATAGTGGATGTCAGATCAGCACCATTTCAGTTTAGGACCAACAAGACAAATTAAGAAGTCTTCTGGTGACTTTCCATTTTGAAGGAGTAACAACAGCAAGATTTTAAAGATGGATGCCACGGTGGCTTTACTGGACATCAGATTTACACCATTTTCATTTAGGACCAACCAGACATCATAAGTATCCTGGTGAAAGCACAATGACTATAAGATTAGCCCTCAAGGAGAAGCAGTGATAATTAGATTTTCCATATGGCCATTATGGCAGGGATACTGTAGATCAAATTGTCACCATTGTCATTCAGGAACAACTTTGAATAAAAACCAAGTGCTGATATGATCATTAAGTCAGGTGAAGCAGTGACAAAATTTTCAAAATGGCCAATGTGGCAGCCATACTGGATCTTTGAGGTATAACATTTTCATTTAGGACCAACCAGACATCATAAGAAGTTTCCGGCCGTAAACTCATATATATCAATATGACTTTTTGTTCAAGGAGGAGTAGCAAGAACAAGATTTTCAAGATGGCCACTCCAGCCGACATATGAGATCAATGATCAGCAACATATTCATTTAGGACTAATAAACGTTATAATAAGTCTTGTAGTGAGAAAAAACATCCCTTTTGCCATGACTTTCCATCAGCAGAAGTAATGATAAAAGATTTTCACAATGGCTGCCATGGCAGCCATATTGGACATCAGATCAGCAACATATCCATTTACTACCAAAAAACAGTGAAAACCTAATGTTGATATGGCTAACCTGTCAGGCAGAGTAGTGAGATTTTAAAGATGGCTGCCATATTAGACATCTGATCAACACCATTTTCATTTAGAATCAACCTGACATCATAAGAAGTCTTCTAGTGAAAAATACATGTCAATATGACTATCCATTCAGCGGAGGGAACAATAACAAGATTTTTAAAATGGCTGCCATTGAGACCATATTGATCAGCACGATCCTCATTTGGGACCAACAAGACATCATAAAATGTCTTTCAGTGAAAACCCCATGTTGTAATGAACATCCACTCAGGAGGAGTAGCAATAAATTTTAAACTTGACCACTGTGGCAGCCATACTGGATGTCCAAGCAGATGCATTTTCAGAGAGGACCAACTAGACCATGGGATGACTGTGTGTGTAAAGTTTCATGGCAATCCTCCAAGCAGTTTAGGAGGAGTAGCAAAACCAAACTTATGCTAACAAATGGATAGACGATGCATGACAAGACCATCCCATAAACTTGTTCAGTCTATGACCAGCTTATCTAAAACCCACATTGTTTATGCAATTCTTGTCCATGTAAGGATATGGACTCCTTTTTTTAAACTAACTTCAATTTATTTCAACAGACTAGTACAAGAACAAAGGCCTTTAATTGTATTTTTTTCAGGTTTAAGCATATAAGGGTCTGTTTTGCAAAGACACAAATATACTTTCTATCCATTTGGAACACTTCATGTCTTTTCTGCCAAAATCTGTTTTGGGAATATTTTCATCATGTGATACAGCATAAAAAGAGGGTAATGGTTGAAAGTAATATGCTATTCAGTCATACACTATCTATCATATGCAGAAGAGAAGAATCCTGTTAAAAGTCTTATGACACGTTTATGGAATCATCTGTACAAGTTCAGTTAAGGAATGTTCACCAGTAAGTTCATACTTAGAGCAAAAATTTGGGAATGTTTCAGCCACGAATAAGTCATCTCAGTTGATAGGTTGCAGTAATAAACACTCACAATGTCAGTTGGTAAACAGAACTGTGTATATGGTGACTACTGCAGTATTTCCAAGTGTTTTCCAATCATTGGGGAAAGGCAGAGCATGTTCCAATTGCTCGTTACAAATTCAGAGACTTACATTCTGTATTTACTCATTTTAAGCTGAGTCCAACAGCAAAGAACAAACACCCTAATCTGCCATCACAAAATACCTTCTACTGATTACTCCTAAAAAACTGCATAGACCCAAATCTACTGGTGCATTATGCAATGACAGATCTGGGTCTGTGCAATTTGCATTTGGACTACATTTAAAAGAGATGATACAGTAGCGATTTTTTTTTAAATGGCAGTTTTTGTAACCAAAAGTGTCAAAATATATAATTTTCTACTAGGGCAAAAATTCGATTTATGGCTGATAGAAATGCAACTGATCAAATTATATGTACATGGGACAGGATAGGACTTTTATACATAATGAGAAAACAAGGTTATGTAAAGAGAAACAAGGAAAATCAAAATACATTCAAAAATAGTATTCTAAATAATGAATCCAGCTACTACAGATTTCTATACAAACCAGTTGCTCCCCCTTGTAGGAAAAGCAGTACTGAGTAGACGATGATTAAGTCCCAGCAAAACTCTGGTCCCACAATCTGATCTTGAACCTCTGAACTAACACTGACAGTGTGTGCTGACAGGCTGTTGACTGAAAAATGCATATGTAAACAGGCTTGAGTCAACTTAACTAAAAACATGATGGGTAGAAAAAAATGCATATGTAAACAGGCTTGAATCAAGTTAACTAAAAACATGATGTGTAGAGAAAAAATGCAGATGTAAACAGACTGGAGTCAAGTTAACTCAAAGCATGATGGGTAGTAAAAACAAATGCAGATGTAAACAGGCTTGAGTCAACTTAACTAAAAACATGATGTGTAGAGAAAAAATGCAGATGTAAACAGACTGGAGTCAAGTTAACTCAAAGCATGATGGGAAGTAAAAACAAATGCAGATGTAAACAGGCTTGAGTCAACTTAACTAAAAACATGATGTGTAGAGAAAAAATGCAGATGTAAACAGACTGGAGTCAAGTTAACTCAACGCATGATGGGTAGTAAAAAAATGCAGATGTAAACAGATGTGTGTGTGTGTGTGTGTGTGTGTGTGTGTGTGAGAGAGAGAGAGAGAGAGAGAGAGAGAGATTTGGATTTTTAACATAGCCTTAACAATTTTTCAGTCATATCGCTATGATGTCTGCAGTGTGGCAGTTTATATTGATGTCTAGCACTGAGGCATCATGCTGCAGACATGTAGCAAGATGTCCCACCCAGTCACATTATCCTGACACCAGGCTGACCAGTCCTAACACTAACCTCTTAATGCTGAGCGCCAACCAAGGCAGCTGTTAGTACCATTTTTATAAGTCTTTGGTATGACTTGGCCGGGGATTGAACCCATGACCTCCCGCATCCGATGTGGATGTTCTAACCACAAGGCCACCGGATCAGTTCAAGTTGAATGGGGCAGCGAAATCAGTAGAAAAAGAATATAACATAAAGTTGAATGGAGCAGCGAAATCGGTAGTAAAAGAATATAACATAAAGAAATCAAACAATTGTATCCAGATGGTCAATACACAATATGGGCAATACACAACCATATACAAAATCACAATCACATATCAATACACAACCACACACCAACAATATGATGATGTATATCATGATTCATATCAAAAGTCCATATTATTTATGAATTTCTGGAGTTATGTCCCTTTACACAACTTTGTAGACCGAATAATGTACACCAGAAAACAATTTCACCATGAGTCAATAAAAGGCTTGAAAAGTTTTTTGGATCATACTGAAATCAACATCTAAAAAGTGTCTTTTGTTCATATTGAAATCAACATCTAAAAAGTGTCTTTTGGTCATACTGAAATCAACATCTGCTAATATTTTAGATACAGACATGATGCATAAGGTGAATTAGTAAACAAATATGTCTGTATGAATGTAAATCTGTAAATACAGCTTATTTCAATCACACATATATGTTGAGATATGTTCTACAATGTCACCAAATCCATGCTGTTGAAGGCGTTACCTTACTTCATGGCTAGGTTTAATGAAAAGAGATAATTAAAAACCAGTAAGTGTACCACGAATGGCACATTATACACCCAACTTTAATAGTCCTCCGTATAGATAACTGAAGATTTTGCACAAAAACCATTTTTCTTCTTCTTGAAGAATGACCTAGCCATTTAACCTTTTGGCCACAATGTCAACAGGCTTCTTCCTCACCCTAAGATTACACAATGTCAACTGCCTTCTTTTTCACCCTAAGAGTACACAATGTCAACAGGCATCTTCCTCAGCCTAAGAGTACAGAATGTCAACATGCTTCTTTATCACCCTAAGAGTACACAATGTCAACATGCTTCTTCCTCACCCTAAGAGCACACAATGTCAACATGCTTCTTCCTCACCCTAAGAGTACACAATGTCAACAGGCTTCTTCCTCAGCCTAAGAGCACACAATGTCAACAGGCTTCTTCCTCACCCTAAGAGTACACAATGTCAACAGGCTTCTTCCTCACCCTAAGAGCACACAATGTCAACAGGCTTCTTCCTCACCCTAAGAGTACACAATGTCAACAGGCTTCTTCCTCACCCTAAGAGTACACAATGTCAACAGGCTTCTTTCTCACCCTAAGAGTAAGTCACTTATAGTTTCATTAAGGTCTGTGATGTAGAAATAATGTCATTCTGCAGAGACTGTGATCTTTTTCCTTTTGACAACATATTCAATTTTTGATGTGATACACTATCCATGCCTGTAATTTAATTTGTCATTTTGTTTTGTTATTAGTAAAACCCAATCAACCTGACTCTGAGCAACTTCATTTTTGGTGAGATCTTCCACAACAGAACAAACATCTTTTTGACACAAATTTGTTGATGCCATATATATCTGCTTCTAGGTCAAGTCCAGCTGCAAACTGCACAGACCTAGATCTACTGTCATATATTGCACTGGCGTATCTGGGGCTCTGCAGTTTGTTAGGTGTAATTGGTATAACAAACACCAACTCTGATCTGCCAGCTTATGATGAGATGGTAGATGAGAGTCCATGTTTTTTGCAGTTGCACTGACTTTTTAATGAGTACATATGGCATATGTCTTGAAGTCTATCGAGTACATATGGAATATCTCTTGAAGTCTATCGAGTACATATGGAATATCTCTTGAAGTCTATCGAGTACATATGGAATATCTTTTGAAGTCTATCAAGTACATATGGAATATCTCTTGAAGTCTGTTGAGTACATATGGAATATGTCTTGAAGTCTGTCAAGTACATATGGCACATGTCTTGAAGTCTGTCGAGTACATATGGCACATGTCTTGAAGTCTGTCAAGTACATATGGCACATGTCTTGAAGTCTGTCGAGTACATATGATACATGTCATGAAGTCTATTGAGTACATATGACACATGTCATGAAGTCTATTGAGTACATATGGCATATGTCTTGAAGTCTGTTTCTCTTTCAGCTCTCTTTGCCATATATTACAGCACTGAACTATACAGAACTGTAGCTAAATAAAATGTATATTGACTGTCTTGTTCTGTATTTATCTTTGCCAGGTTTCCAATTTCTCTGTGCTTTCTCCACAAGTACCCATAATTCTGAACTTGTCTATTCCCCCATCAGTTTGTCCTCCATATTAAACTTCTATCACCATGATGTGGAATTATGATCTGCAAGTATCAGCTTGGGATGACTGTCAGATGGATGGATGATTGACCATATCATAAGCTCTTTTGGTCTATGATGAGTAGAGCGAAAATACATTGCATTAAGCTACAATAAGGGCAATACCTCTAACACAAAAAAGTTATGTCATACAGTTGAGAATACGTTATCCACCCAGTAACAGAAACCTAAATAAATGACTGGAAATTCAAATGGTCTCTAGTTCAAGTTTGAAGTGGATGCAGTTGATATTAGTGTTCATTTTAGGGACTGGATGGTATGGCTCTTCAAACTTTAGGGACTGGATAGAATGGCTCTTCAAACTTTAGGGACTGGATGGCATGGTTCTCCAAAGTTTAGGGACTGGATGGCATGGCTCATCAAACTTTAGGGACTGGATGGCATGGCTCTCCAAACTTTAGGGACTGGATGGTATGGTTCTTCAAAGTTTAGGGACTGGATGGCATGGCTCTCCAAACTTCAGGGACTGGATGGCATGGCTCTTCAAACTTTAGGGACTGGATGGCATGGCTCTCCAAACTTTAGGGACTGGATGGCATGGCTCTCCAAACGTTAGGGACTGAATGGTATGGCTCTTCAAACTTTAGGGACTGGATGGTATGGTTCTTCAAACTTTAGGGAATGGATGGCATGGCTCTCCAAACTTTAGGGACTGGATGGCATGGCTCATCACACTTTAGGGACTGGATGGCATGGCTCATCAAACTTTAGGGACTGGATGGTATGGCTCTCCAAACTTTAGGGACTGGATGGTATGGCTCTCCAAACTTTAGGGACTGGATGGTATGGCTCTTCAAACTTTAGGGACTGGATGGTATGGTTCTTCAAACTTTAGGGAATGGATGGCATGGCTCTCCAAACTTTAGGGACTGGATGGCATGGCTCATCACACTTTAGGGACTGGATGGCATGGCTCATCAAACTTTAGGGACTGGATGGTATGGCTCTCCAAACTTTAGGGACTGGATGGTATGGCTCTTCAAACTTTAGGGACTGGATGGCATGGCTCTCCAAACTTTAGGGACTGGATGGCATGGCTCTCCAAACTTTAGGGACTGGATGGTATGGCTCTCCAAACTTTAGGGACTGGATGGTATGGCTCTCCAATCTTTAGGGACAAGATGGTATGGCTCTTCAAACTTTAGGGACTGGATGGCATGGCTCTCCAAACTTTAGGGACTAGATGGTATGGCTCTTCAAACTTTAGGGACTGGATGGCATGGCTCTTCAAACCTTCCCAATGACCAAGCTGATTTTTATCTGCACAGAAAGTGGTCTTTCTGCATCTGCATTTCTGTGAGGGAGTTTCAGACATGCAACAGCCACACTATTCAGAATCCAGGTGATTGGCAATTGTGCATTTAACTTATGGGTGCTATAATGGACTATTTCTTACCTATAGTCTGGTACGTGAGGACCACAGACCTTTGACCATAGTGAGATATTTCTATAATTAAGTTGGCTATTCTCAGTAAAAAGCATGTTCAACCACTATATATACTCACTTATAAGTCAAATAAAACTGCAAATAACAAAGCTTATCATCTACTAAAGCATAATGTGACTGCAGATTAGAGTCTATGTTGTTTGTTCTACTGATTACTCTTAAAAAACTTCAGAGACCAAGATCTGCAGACACATTATGCACCAGCAGATCTGGGTCTATTCAGTCTGCAGTTTGACTCATAAGTGAGTATATATGGTATTTTATTAATGACAACAACCAATTGTGATGGATATACTAAGAAATGCTCATAAAATGGATGCAAAATTTAATAATGGAAACAAATTACAAAACCATTTTTCAGAAATTCGCAGTTACCTCACAGACCATGCACTAGTAAGCATCAAATGTGTAGATATATGACTACTGGAGCAAACAGAGAATTTGAAGCCATGAGTATATTTACCTATATACTTGCTGTAGAGTGGTACAAAGATGTTAATGACGCGACCTGCAACCAGCAACAAGAGGCAGAAAATGACAATGAGTTGCCTCCACCAGCTGCCCTTAGGCCACACATATGGCATCATTATTTTCAGCTTCTTCCACACATTCTTCCATGTAGATGCATTGACCTGGCCTGCATTGCCCTGGCCTGCATTGCCCTGGGAATCAGTCATAAAAACTATTAACATATATACACACATATTCCAACTATAAACATACATAGTTAAAAAATTTCCTGGTAACATAAACAAGATACATAGTTTACAGAAGCAGTACAGCTCATGACAAATATGGATGAAATCCATTAATCCCTGGTAAAATTATGCTGGGAAAACCAAACTCAAGAGGACTGGTTGAACAAATAAGTTCTGTAAATGAACTTATGGATTACTCACAACTGAACTCACTCCTCCTCTCATCAATATAAAACTACATATCAAATATGGCTGAAATACAACAAACTTTGGTTATGCTGCAGAAACCAAATTTATGTGGATGGGTAATCAAGAGGCATAACTCAGTAAATGATGTCATGGAAAACTGGACATCAAACTTATTCAAGGTCTCATAAACATATAACTAATTGCTAAATTGGGTTTAAGTCCACCAATCTTTCTCAGTTATTCTGAGGAAATTTAAGCTATAGGGACAGGCATTAGGGTCAATAACACCTCTAAATAATGAGACAAAATTCTGGAACTCAGACTCTATTGCAGTCACATCAATACAAAGCTTCATTCTAGATTTGGTTAAAATCAAACAACTCCCAGTAAAACTTTTTGGAGACCTAAATGTTAAAGGATGGAAAACAAAATGATGGATGGACATGATAACTTTTAGGTTTGGACAACTTCACTGAGTGGCACCCTGATTAAATTTTAGTTGAATACAGCACAAAATAAAAGTTAGCATGTACAGCTTCAAAAACTTTAACACAGAATCTTAACATAATTATCAATGAAGACAAAGAACCATTACTGCTGAAAAGTGACACATCTGGTAGGTCTTGCCAGCTGCCAAATGCAGACATGAAAAAAATTAAATCTGCTGTAGAGATTATAAATTAGGTCAAAGTGACCCATTCATGATAAGATATCTAAAGAAAGTATCCCTTTTCATTCCTTCTTTGAATTATATACCATCTGGTGCAAGCGTTGCCAGTGTTCAGAATTCTGTAGTATGTGGCGCAAGCTATTCCTGTGAACTAAATTATGAAGATTTTCCTAATTAATAATGACAACAGAAAACAAATATGTAATATTAACTCCTTCTGTGATAGTTTTTATTTTTTATATATTTGATGTTAATTTATACATTTTAAACTATTAAATTTTCATTGTAAAAAATTAATTCCTCAAGATTAACATTTTCCCATGTCAGCCAAATTATATCTGAACTGGATGTTCTCACACAAAATACAGCAAGGAAGAGAGGGAGTGAGATTAAATTGTGTACTCCTTGGGTTTCGATCTATGGTATTTTGGGTACTTTGATTATCCATCAGGGTGTGGGACCAAGACAATGACAGATATGAGAATAGATGCATAATAGAATATGTACATCAAAAATATTATACAATAGACTGGGTCATCAAAAAATCATAATATCTACACATGTACATGTACCTGTTTTTAATATTTTGACATACATTGCCCTGACAGTTAGCAGAGACTGATGGTTAATAGGGTGATAGATATTCAAAGTTCTACTGTAATATCAATTGTATATATAATACAATTTCTGATTTCAAATGTTCTGAGTGTTCAATTAATATGATAAATGTCCATTTATTTGCAGCATTAGAATACAAATTCACTATTATCCATTAAAATATCTAGACCATTCTGTATAATGTTCCTCAAATATTTTATTGATTTTCCAAAAACTAATTTCAATTGTCGCTAATCTTTTAATGAATTATGTTGTATATTCCTCAAATTAATAGCAAACTTGGAAGCTGATAAACAAATGGCAAACTTGATGAAACTACACCTATCATACAGAACTCAAATACAATTTCAGCTCCCATCATCATGACCTTTGACCTCTGGGCTGGAGATTCAATAGAAAGGTGACAGCCAGATTGCAGACTACCAATGAAGATTGATGAAATTGCATTCTGTGATCTTGACCTTTGAACTCTGGGCTGAAGATTCAATAGAAATGTGACAGCCAGATTGTAGACTACCAATGAAGATTGATGAAATTGCATCCTGTGAAGTTAATTTAATCAAGCTGAAACCCCAAAATTACAAAGCTGGTTCCATTGACCTTTAACTTTTACTTCCCAGCTTTAGAACCAATTGGGAGCTGCCGCTACCCAAGCCAAGGTATCTCAGTTGTCACAGGTTCAATACCCACCCAGGGCAGCCAGGAACATCTGCCTCAATGTGTCTTTGAGAAAGTCATATAGCAGTGTATGGCAAATATTTGGATGCAACTCATTCTTCAATAAATCCACGTGAAACTTGGTAAATGTTATGGTCATGATCTCAATATGCACACGTCAATAAACCACTTTGCTCATAAAATTTTGGAACAGCTTTAGTGTCTTAAAGAAACAAATCAAGTGTTAATTAAAGGCTGGGGATACACAAAGTATACAGACATATACACAAATATTTATGGCTGTTTTTCAAAGCTCGAGCATGTGTATCATCAATACACATTGGAACTGCAATATTGTATATGACAATAATGCATTAACATCAACAATACATATGGATGGGCCACATAACATAATATACCCCATCTTACGGTTGGCATTAAAAAATAATCCAAAGAACGAAGAATGTAGGTATTTAAGACATTCTGATGAAAATAACTGATGACATTTTCATATCAAGTGCAACAGGGGCAAGGACGTTGGTCAGTAATTTTGGATTTTGATAGTTTTGGAACACAGTTTGGATTGAACGCTTTTGGGACACTGGTTGCAAATAAACTTCTTGTCCCAACATATACATTATATACACATAAGATATAACTTCAACCTTGTGGATAGCATTGCATTTTATTATTCTTTACCTGCTCTTCATCCTTATTGATGGTGGCATAGTGGTTCAATGCCAAACCTGGAGCCTTCAGACCAAGTACAAATATAAAGAACGATATAACATAGCGGATTAACCACAATCCAAAGTCTATCCGGTCCTGGGTTCTGAAAGGAAGCAAATGGTGGAAACTTATATTCACTAACTTAACTGTTTATAAGCAGGATCTTGCAAGCTAAATTGGCTAATCTGGCATAAGTCAAATGAGATTTTATATTTTAAAAAATAGAGTAAACTGCATAAAATAGGTTACTGTGACCCAATATTGCTAACATACAAGCATGGCAAATGTGGATTTAGGTTAACTGACATCTAAATGAGAACCAAGATATAACTTTTAACACCTTTAACACCTTTAAGTAAACCCTGACAGTCTTTGTTGTTACTATGATTTAAAAGCGCAGCATATCTTCATCCAAAAATGCTTCCCAGTGCAGACCTTGGAAGCAACAGGAAAAGAGATCTTCTCAATTTGGGTGGTTCTTGAGTCGTGAAATGTCTGTAGATGTGCAGCCACAAAAAGTAAACTCATTAATCTGATACATACAGAATGGACATAGAGAATCCTATATACTGTGCACTTCAGTAAGCCAGGTAAAATTAAAATGATAACAGACTGACAGACTTTCAAAGGAAAGATCTTGCTAACCTGTCACAGGTGCTCTATTAATAATATTATTAATGCATATTTGGGCTATAAATAACTTTGATCTTGGTCCAGATTAGATGCTTAATGTAAATCTTCACTTCAGTTTTTACAGGTCAATACAATTTTATAAGACATAAAAACCACTGGCATGATTCTTCTTTCCTTTTTCATTATACAGTGTGAACCTGCTATAACACAGTAGTTGGGAGCCACAGAACCCAACCATGTTATAGACCAAACCATGTTATAAGCAATCAGGTCAGTTAGCTGAAGAAAATGATGCATGTACCCTAAAAAAAATTGCGGGGGGGGGGGGGGATAGTTAAAATACATAAAATGTGGGTTGTAAAATGCGTGCATCATTGATAGAGTTACCATCTTAAATTGATGCATATTAAATGGGAAATACACCTATAGTGAAAACAGAAAAGACATATATAATATTTTACTTTGTTTAGAGAACCACGGATTGGTACATATATGTCTATACTGTTTATATATACATGTCTTATGTATAGCATGAATATAGTATCAACACCGTTTACTCACCCGCGAATCTCATTACATACATTGAATCCACAATACAAGTATTTCCGTTGAAAAAATGCATACACACAGATTTAAAATATTCAATAATTTTGTCACAGGTCATATAGGTCTGAATTCAGTGAATAAACATAGCACATTCACATTACGAATGATGAAGCACATTTACTTTTCAGTACGTCCCAAGTCGGTAACAGTTAGTTTGCATTTTATGCCACCGTTGGTAGCATTTGCAAGCACAACCCCCCCTCAAAAACGAAACTTTCACGGCACAGTAAACATGTTCTAGTCACGTTTGAAAATAAAAAAATCCATCAGATTCCATTGCTTTCATTTAAGTTTGGTACTGACTTCTTTGAAGAAAAGTTCTTTGTTTTTATTGTGAGTGTGTGTGTGTGAGTGTGGCAGCTTTTGGTACCATTTCTGTAAGTCTTTGGTATGACTCGGCTGGGGATCGAACCCACAACCTCCCGCATCCGAGGCGAATGCTCTAACCACTAGGCCATTATTAACGCATGCTGCACCTTTCATCAAAGAAAGCCAACTACACCTCTCCCTCGATAACTCGCGCACAACAGGGTCCACAAAGACCACACTACAAGCGAGGCGCAAGTTACCGACATCAAGAAAACCGGGGGGGGGGGGGGGGGGAGAAGAAGCCTTAGGAAACAGGTGTTTATTGACTGAATCCTCATCTTACAATCACATCGATAATAATTTTTAATAACACGCTTTTTGTAATGAAGTTGTTCGTTATTCTGTTTAAATGACATTTATTTTCAAAATGTCCAACATATGAAAGATAGTTCCAACTGGTTTCAACAACCATCACATGTATGCATAAAGAGATCTGTGTATTACTCACTGCTTTGTTTTCTTGACGAGTCTGGTTCCCTTAGTGGTGTTTAATAGTATCCTGCCAAATCGGGAGTCCCAAGAGCAGGGAACTAGACTAACTGTTGATACACCACGAAGAAAGATTCTTTTTTATAAAAAAGACACAACATTTATTTCTTGAGACAATTGTCCATGTTGAAACTCAACTTTTGTATTGTTCAGTTAGTACAATATTGATGTCGTGAATTAATTAATTGGAATTAATAATGAAACATCTTATTATCCTTGAGAATATCTCTAAGTGCTAGTTCAAGAAATTCTCTGAAACTCACTTGCCCACAATTGTCTGTATCTATGAAATCGAACTCTTTACTTGACGAAGTATTCGTTTCTCTTGGATGCCTTGTTATCTTTGAACACAGTTATGACAGAGTCAGTTAATTTAAGGTAGTTTATGTTACATACACAATAACATTTATAAGTGTTCGATTGATCAAATGAAGTGAGTTCACCTGACATATGACTGGGGCCACTTCATTTGGAGAGAAAATGTAAAAAATTGTATGATCTATTTTTAAATTTGATATTTCATAATGTTGATTAAAATTTCCAGCTCCTATCTACCATTTTCAATGATAAAACGAGTGATACATCAAAGTTCCTGTTACCAATTTTGATCGTGATTTTCTTCAAGTTCAACAAATAGGGATCGATCTTGGACGTATTGTCTGGTTTAAAAAATGGGATCCACACCTGACCCTGTCTTATAAGCGGGTTCACGAGTTATCAGGGCACGAGTTATTGAGGGAGTGGTGTACTTCTTTTTTTTTTATTTTATTGAAGTTGTAGTCGGCTTTCTTTGATGAAAGGTGCTTGCGTTATTGAAGTCACCGCTAAATTTAAGCCAGATTTGGAGAACCAAACAAATGCCCATTCCTTATTGTGGCAGCAACATCAAAAAATTGTATTGCATGATTGAGACTGATATTTTTTTTCCATTTGCTTAGTACATTTTCATAACAGACAGTGCTTCAAAGGTAATGTTTTCTTTGAAATTTAAGCAAACTATTTTATCTGGGTACATCATAGAAAAGGAATTGGCCTTTGTTTGGTCGATTGCAATTACAGTTCCTACCTGCTTAATTGAATAGACCAGCAAGTAAGATGTTGGTTTTTTTTTACATTTGTGGTAGCAAAGTGATGCTGCCTTCCACTCATGCGTCAGAAATTTAACAAAGGGTTAATGGATGATATAGACGCAGGTGTTCTGGTCTGATGACGAGGATTAGTACAGAACATGTGGGTGTTCTGAAGGATTTAATTCTGAGTGGAAAGATGAGGAAATTTACTTACCATCCACACACAAATGTCAGTCTATGTAAATATATTAATTACTAGCGAGTGGCCAAAAATCCAATAAAATAGGATTAAGAGATAATGCCTCGTCCAGTTGATCTCCACTACCAGAAATGTCAACAACAACAAAAGATGATGTATCACAACATACAGTACTCATGATCGATGTCAACATAAGCAGATTATGATATAACAATGCACTGTTAACATGGTTTGTCAATATGGACAAAGAAATTGTTTATGTAACAATAGATAAATTTCAGCGCATTTATCAAGTTTGCAGCTTCCTTTCATAGGGCCTCTGAATTTCTCCACTCCAAAGCAATGGTTGTATATACAAGTTTAAACAGCCAACAATCTTGCCAACATAGAAATTGCCAGATGGTATATTTTTCTGCCAATAAGGAAAAAAAATCAGTTTGCGACATTGGCAAAGCCCTACGCAATCCTAGGATAAACTTTATACACTTTTTCATACTTTTAAGAAGAAAAACTATTTTTTGTGTATGAAAAAAATACATATAAAATTTCAGGAGCCACGCCACGACTGTCTCGTATTTATTATTTATGTGCAATCTCTTTCCCAAAATGACAATAAACTTTTTACGTTTTATTCATACTTTTAAGAAATAAATTTTTTCGTGAACGAGAAAAAACATGTATATAAAATTTTGGGTGCCACGCCGTGACTGTGTTATATCCAAATTCGTGCTATAATGGAACGTGCTTTAGCTGGGTCACACTGTAATTGCTGTATCTGAAATGCCTTTAACTATATAAAAAAAATGTGAAATAAGAATTTTAAAAAATCGATCAGATTTTCAGAGATACTTGTTTTAAATTGGTATCAAATTTATTTTTAAATAGCAGCCATACTTAAAGTTACTTAAGAATTATGCCAATCCTTTTTATAAATTTAAATAGGACTTATGCCCACTGAATTATGAAATGCTGCTAGCATCAAATGAATGTGTATTTAAAACTTAAAAATAATAGTTGTTGGATAAAGTAAAACAGACATAATATATTTGCATGGGCCCTGAGTGGTCTAAAGTGCTCACCATTACTGATCACTGCCATTTCACCTCTGTCTTTATGGGTTCGAGTCTTAAGCTTGGCCAATGTAGGTATGTGAGAAAGTTTGCCTGTAGCTTCCCGTGGGTCATTTGTTTATTCCTGGATTTTCCTGGATTTATCCTCCACAAATTATACTGGCTGCCATTTATAGCCAATAATGTGCTGAAAAATAGCTTCAAACCCTACAACAACATATATATGCTGTCAAGTCATGTGACCATAACTAGATGAGATGATGACAAAAAATTTAATTAAATGAAATACATGCCATAGTCAATAAAACAAAAACATGAGGAATAACTAAACGAACCACCATGATTCTACTCACGATGCTAGGTACCACCACCAGGAATGACTCCACCAGGACACAAAGGCCAGGTTTTCCTTCACAAAAGCCAGACACCAGAAGATTAGCAGCATGAGACTGTGGCCACGTGTACGTATCCTGGGCACAAATCTGGACCTCTCTAATGACAGGAGCTTGAGGGAACCAGACCAGCTAATGACCATGGCAAGAAGGTTGAGTATGTTTGACCCTGTAATTCCTTCACCACTATCTACTTTAGTAATGTCCTGCAGCACAATCCTTAGTATGGCCTCCAGGATAAGTACAAAAGTCAGCAGCAATTGGATGTTGTATCCACACCCACCCCCAATATTATTCTGAATAACAGGGCTTGAGTACTGTCTGTACCTAGCACACTGTATACACCCAAACACAAACATGTAAACAAACAACAGCCCTGAGGTAAGTGTGTCCAAGAAGCAGATATTCAGCCCCTCATCATACCAGACATCGGTAAAGCTGGTATTTCCACTGCAGTACTTCATGATTAATGTTAATTTGGTCCCTTTTTCATAAATAGATGAAGCAATGGACAGAATCAGAAACGTGATCAGCTCTAATATCGCCTCTTCTGGTGCCTTCTCTGTATCATGTTCTAATCTAAAGAAATATGGATAAATATTTGTGATTAAAAACATTTTTAATATCTCTGAGTGTGTGAGAGTGGTGTGATTATATATATATATATATATATATATATATATATATATATATATATATATATATATATATATATATATATATATGCACATACAACTTGCCCTCATTATAATGCAGAAGCCCATCATTGCTAACGTACCTGACCTTGATATTGCAACAACAGCATTAGGTATAATCTGAACCAAGTATACCAAGAACCTGATATGTACCAAAGTATGGTACAGTAAGAACCGTGCAAGTACCAAACCATTGTAAAGCTGTGACAACCAAATATTGTGTGAATGCATGTATATGTCTTCATGGTGGACACGGCTGAGGGGATTAGCATAAATGGACTAGTTTTTTGTAAGCCAGAGGTCCACAACCCCCAGCGTTAATACTACTTCTAACAGCTTTAGGTGCCAATATATTTTTGAGTACAAACTCAAACATCCATTAGCAATCAATATGGATACAGATGCAATGACCTTCAAATAAAAACATGCTACTAATAACGCTATTATAAAACTATGTGTATTTTGCCTGTCATTAGTACTGCAGTTTTCTCAAAATGAAAACTTTCTCTGAGCTTGACCATTTTGTAGACAGGTCATCTGTGTGTACTGTGACAAAATAAGAGTGGAAAGACAGTAGCAATTGAAGGTAGAGCCCCCTCTAATCTAGGTAGCTCACAACTGCCTCTGGCACCATAGAAAATGTAGTAAAAACAACGATGGACAACTCAAAAACCCCTTGCTAGCCGACACTCTACCTGAGTAATGTCCTTTGGCATTCATACAGGAAAGAAATACTATATCCAAGTAAAAAGTCACCCTAACAACAGTGTTCCTATATCAACACCAGGTAAACTGTTAGCAAGTCATTCCTTTAGGTTTTATATTTTTTATTTGCCATAACCTACTTAATTGTTTGCAACAAAAGATTAGCCCACCACTATCCACTTGTGGAAATTGGTCCTAGGATGAAGGCCCATTTAGCCCATACTCAAAATCTGATTAAAATGGCTTCCACAATGGTAAGCTAATCAGTCAAACAGATACAAGATCATGTCATTGAAATGCATTCATTGTGCTCATTACCGAATTTGTCTGAGATCTTGAAAATAATATACATTCCGTGTTTGACCAAACTTGGATGAAAAATATGTACTTGAGAGTGGTAACAAGCATAGCCAATCAAATGCAAGATCACCTCATTAATATGCATCAGATGCATACTGTCAGTCATAAATGAATTCATCTGAGGTCTTCATGATATAAGCTTACATACCAAATCTAATCAAAATCTGATCAGTAACATAAGCTTCATAAGCTCTGCCAGTCTGATACAAGATCACCTCATTAATATAGACTGATGTTGCCCATAATGAAACTCATCTGAGATTCTAATTATACAAGCCAAATCGGCTGATTGGTTGAGTTTGTGAACACACTAGCTGCCATGCAATATAGACTGATGTTGCCCATAATGAAACTCATCTGAGATTCTAATTATACAAGCCAAATCGGTCATTAATATCGGCTGATTGGTTGAGTTTGTGAACACACTAGCTGCCATGCAATATAGACTGATGTTGCCCATAATGAAACTCATCTGAGATTCTAATTATACAAGCCAAATCGGTCATTAATATAGACTGATGTTGCCCATAATGAAACTCATCTGCGATTCTAATTACCAAATCGGATCAGATACATGGCCTTCAGGCATGGCTAATTAAATCATCTCATTAATGTGTGTGGATGTCATTCATGGCTAATTAAATCATCTCATTAATGTGTGTGGATGTCATTCATGGCTAATTAAATCATCTCATTAATGTGTGTGGATGTCATTCATGGCTAATTAAATCATCTCATTAATGTGTGTGGATGTCATTCATAATCAAACTCATCTGAAATCCAAAGTGTATAAACTTATATACCCATTCTGATCAGAAATATTGCATGGCAGCTAGTGTGTTCACAAACTCAACCAATCAGATGTAAGATTAGTCTGATAAATCAGTTCCCTCACCACATCAATCACCTGTGATGATACTGATGGATGATTTGAGGGCTCAAGGTCACCTGTTCGTTAAAATGTGCAATTTTGCTGCATATAAATCTGGAGAGTTTAGACAATTACTGATATTCAGTCGAATTGTTTTATTCCAGCGATTTACAAGACATCAGTCATAGGATTAGATACAGAAATATTCTGAACAACTCATTTTTGCAAGTCAATTTACTTTTCTGCACTCCTTCAAAAAGCTTCTGCTGACAATTTAGTGCCCTTTATAATTCACAAGTATATCAAAAGTATTTATTATTATTATGGCATATCAAGGATTTGACAATACTGTCCAAATCAGACTCTAAGAAAGCTTTGATTAAATTCATGATTTATATTTACCTCATCACCATTTAATTTCAACAGGATGACAACAAAAAAGGGCATAGTTTACTTGCCAATCAATTGCAGGTGCTTACATACATGCTCAAAAACGGATCACTGCCATCTCACCTATGTCTGCACGGGTTCGAGTCTCAGATTCAGTTAATGTGTGTATGTGAGAATGCTTGCCAGTAGCTTCTCAAGGGTCAGTGGTTCTTTCCGGGGATTTCCCATGTTCTTCCTCCACCATTAATACTGGACGCCATGTATAGCCTATCGTGTGCTGAAAAATGGCGTTAAACCTTACAACAACAATAACATGCTCGAAAGAACACGGCTTCTTTGAAGCATATTGGAGTATATACATGACAAAAAATACCTACTGATTTGTCACATTGGCTTCTTGCCTATTTACTTAAATCCAGTCTTTAGTTATTGTGCAGTTGTCCACGGTTGACCAGATTATGAAAAGGGGACTGACTAGGGGAAAATGGAGTATGTCATGGGGAAACATGACAAGGAGCAATTGCATATCCTTTGTGAATTTCATATGTATTTGACCCAGACGTTCAGGTCCTTGACAGACCTGATAACGTGGTAAAGGCAGAGAAGATGCACTGGTTTGGGTACATATACAGTAGTTAAATATCTTGAGACTGCACATGTGAACTGCTTCCATGATGAATTCACACAATCCTGTATTGATATTCAAATATCACCACACAATCCTGTATTGATATTCAAATATCACCACACAATCCTGTATTGATATTCAAATATCACCACACAATCCTGTATTGATATTCAAATATCACCACACAATCCTGTATTGATATTCAAATATTACCACACAATCCTGTATTGATATTCAAATATCACCATACAATCCTGTATTGATATTCAAATATCACCATACAATCCTGTATTGATATTCAAATATCACCATACAATCCTGTATTGATATTCAAATATCACCATACAATCCTGTATTGATATTCAAATATCACCATACAATCCTGTATTGATATTCAAATATCACCATACAATCCTGTATTGATATTCAAATATCACCATACAATCCTGTATTGATATTCAAATATCACCATACAATCCTGTATTGATATTCAAATATTACCACACAATCCTGTATTGATATTCAAATATCACCATACAATCCTGTATCGATATTCAAATATCACCATACAATCCTGTATTGATATTCAAATATCACCATACAATCCTGTATCGATATTCAAATATCACCGTATATTAAACTAGATCATTAAATCCTTTATTTCTTTCACTGCCTCCCTTTCAAGATTCTTTGATTTCTATTACACAAAACTCATGTGCACAGACTGATATGACATTGTGAAGAAAAAACAACCAAATGCACTTAAAATAACTATAATTATTACGTATTATAAAAGAATATGCAAACTTGAAGGCATTACATACTGTCAACACTTAATTTAAATTTAGATCTCTATGAAGATCTGGTTATATATTATTTAATATGACTGGAAAGATCTCTACCTAATTATTTAGATGTACACAAAAGGGCAAAGTTATCGAAGCAATTTCAACCTAACATATTTTACTGAAAACAGTACAAGTTTTATGTCATGCAAAAAGTGATGCATAAAATATATTTTCAGCATAGATCTGCTTTATACCAGCCATTTAGTTTTACAATATTCATAAGCATACATTAATGTTCAAGCACACCGATCTTTGGATTTTAGACTTTAATTTTAAAATTAACTTCTATCTACAAAAAATAAAGATGACTTTTAATACTCAACCGTCAACAAATACTTAATGGGTAGGAAAAATCACATGAATTATGGTATGCTGGATGTTTAAACTAAACTGATTCATGCCAACATAAGCATTCTTGGATTCTACTTAAAATAACAATCCCACTCTTAAAATCCTGGGAATTACTTTTACAAATCTGTGCAAAATATTAAACAGTTGAGTGTAGAATTAAAGGTTGCATTAACTTTTACAACTGGGCTTTTTCCTCTTTCTTCTGTTGTTTTTAAGATAAGTATTCTTTTTACAAAACAAGTTGATTTAATGATTATCGTTTAAACAATAATGTCCAGTGCCTTCCCAGGGTTATTTAAATACCAGAACTGGTGAGGATATTACATACTTTTAATGGACCACTCCAGTGGCCTAGCGGTTAGAGCATCCGCCTTGGATGCGGGAGTTTGCAGGTGCAAACCCCGGCCAAGTCATAACAAAGACTTATAAAAATGGTACTAACAGATGCCTCACTAGGCACTCAGCATTAAGAGGTTAGTATTAGGACTGGTCGGCCTGGTATCAGGATAATGTGACTGGGTGGGATATCATGCTACATGTCTGCAGCATGATGCCCCATTGCTAGACATCACTACAAACTGTCACACTGCAGACATTGTAGCAATATGACCGATATATTGTAAAAGCTACATTAAAAATCCAAGCAATTTGGCCCAGAATAGGTTCTGCTATTTAGGACCCTTTGACACAATAACTCATATCTTTTCCCCATGAAAGTGCACTTAGTTTCACATTTGAAATCTATGGAACTCATGCTGGGCTAGGTACTCACAGCATCTGGTATTTGTTTAATACAGTCAAACCTGTCCTAACAGTCACCCGAGTTCAGCGGTTACCTGGTAACAATGGCCATTCTAATTTCCTCAGGCAAATTTCCTATATATATGTCATGTAAATGTCAGTGGTCACCTGTCTTCTGCAGCCAAAGGTCAGGTGTTTCTTAAACACATAGTGGTTTTACCCTGCCTTTCATGGTCATTAAAGCGAATCAGCCGTTACCGCTCCATGTATACAAAATAAAGTTATTATGTAGGCAGGTTTGACAGTACTTAAACAAAACAGATTCAAGCCAACAAAAGCATCCCTGGTATTTAATTTAAATAACTGAAGATTTCACTGTTCAAATGTTTTAATTCCATTTCTGTTTAGAAATTCACCCCTGAGAAAAAGAGAAAACTGTGGAGAGGAACCTTATTATATCTATTTCAAACACACACGTTATTTCCCTTTTTTCTTATGACCAATAACCATCTTAAATAATATTGACATCCTGAATTTACAAATGTCCAAAAAAATGAGACTTTTAAAGAACTATTTAGAAATACTTTCAATCTCAGCAAACAACTTTGTCAAAATTCCTTTCATGGATATCACACCTGTGTGCATGGTAAAACAAAAACAAAAAAACTGCAGATACACCATTCAAATAATTTCATTATTGTATCTACATAAATGGTATGCTAGATTTGAAAACATCATGGCTGGAAGATGACAATGCACTGTCATATAGATGATTCCAATGTCAGTAAAAAAAAATGTTGATAAACTGGAACATGATGCATAGCTGTGAGTGGTTGTGTCTTGTAGATCTTAAAGATGCTGAGGTTGAATGGTATATGCTTGGTACCACTACCAAGATATTAATGATTTTATATAATGATGTTGTAATGACTGTCACTGCAGGATGTTCATCATCACAGAAGCGCTGTTCTAGGTCAATCATGTATGTATGTGTTCCAGTCTATTTTTGAAAAATTTATAAAAAGAAAAAATACCACAGCTGCCAGCAAAATTAAGCAATTATTGCATTGTAAATGACATTCAAGTTATATATATATATATATATATATATATATATATATATATATATATATATATATATATATATATATATATATCACTGCAAACTCACGCAGCTTTGCACCTATTTTTTTGTTCACCGTGACAATCGATGCCTCTTCCTCCTCGTGCCTGTTTTTCGTTCGGTAACAGTCTCCTCTATGACAAATCCAAGTCGGCACTTCTCTGAGACGTTCTTTATATTCTATAGAACTATTACATAGCATGTTCTATTTCTTAACACCACCAGCATGTCCTATTTCTTAACATTACTGTACCATGATTACAGAATATGGCTGATTTCAAAGCATTACCTTAGCATGCAATTTCACATATAAAACTTACCAAGATTACATCAATAAACACGATAACAAACTAAACATAAATTTACTTTCGGCGTTTTCTAATGTTTACCGTATTAACAATCGCTTCTCGACGTACACCTAAATTGAAGAGACTTACCAAGGGGAGGTAAATAATTATATATAAAAAAAAACACAAACAAGCAAACCCAAGACTGATCTTTTTGCCATTGCAAGTACAGACCTATATGGAACCGTTTAAATTAATTTAGTATCTTTACTGAAGTTAACTAGAATTATGCAAACCTGAATTTTTCACTTGAATGAATAATTTGTATATTTAACTGGTCAGGAATATGTTTCTATAGAAATACAATTTTATTTCCATAATGTAACAAGATTTCGTATTAACCATTTAAAAAAACAATGTATTCGTAATAACTGCATGAGAATTATATAATTTTCTTTTTAAGAACTCACAGTAATTTTGTTATGTGTGCGTCTGCGTGCGCGCGCATACCGCTTCATGTGTTATTACTTTTACTGTCAAAGATGTTTTGAGTCTAGTTTTTGTATTTTTGTAAAAGTAATTAGGAACTAGGGTTACGAAAAATAGCCGAGTTTTACCATTTTGTTTCTAAGTGTAAGGAACATGGAATGAGAACACATTCTGAGTTTGTGTAAGAATTGGAAGGTTACGTTTATTTTCATCGATGCTATACTGCTTGTTGTATTGAAACATTTTTTGTTGTTGTTGTTTACTGTCCATTTACTTCGAAATACCGGTACAATATTTAAAAGAAAATGAAAAACAAAATTAATTTACTTGTAATTAAGAGTCGACAAAATTGCGAAGACATTTTCTGGTTATAAAAACTGGATTAAAATCACTATAATAGTATTGATGTTATTTTTTTGAAAAAATAAAATATTTTCATCAATTTTTCTGATGAATATCCACAAATAAAACAATATACGCCTTGAATATTCAATATTATTATTGACGGTTATTAGCTGAACTTTCAAATTCGTTGTTTCAGTACATTTTAATGCAAGAATTCTTAAAAAATTACTGGTTTCTCATGCAGGAGGTCGCGGGTTTGAACCTCGGATGAGTCATAACAAAGTCTTATACAAATCGTACAAAAAGCTGGCTCGCTAGGCGTTCAGCATTAAAAGATTAATGTTATGACTGGTCAGATTGGGGTCAGGATAATGTGACTGAATGGGGCATGATACTATATGTCTGCGGCATGTTGCCTTCCAGAAAAATTTGCTGATGCTCCATGCTTCGCGTATACATATATCTTCTTATAGTTAATTCGAAGTTAAGAGCACCTGGGATAATGTCAATACGTATTATGAAAGACTGCGACTATAGAACCGATTCTGGACAAAGAAACTGTATGTGTGTTGTTTAACCATTATGCGACAACCCGTCCGCGGTAAATTCAAAGGGAATTATATAACCAGGTTGACCAGGTAGAGACTCCTATGTTTGTTTTGCAATCGGTCAATGATTTCACGAACGGCTTTGGATAAATTTCGGGCCTTTGGGCAACTGGAAACCTAAAAGTAACAAGTAAGTTCTAAATTATCTAACCAAAATTGAGAAATCTAGATCTAGGGCAGAGTCTCAATAAGCAACCGCTTATGTTTGGACCAAATCCATTTTTCAAGCAGTACATGTGTGAACATCGCCAAGTGTGGATCAGAGGTCAGTCGAGAGGCATTAGACTGTACTCCGAGTAGCCGAAGTTGTGCGCTCGTTAATAGGCGGGACGCCTATTATACGTAAAAATACAAAACTGGCACATAATATATATATATATATATATATATATATATATATATATATATATATATATATATATATATATATATATATATATATATATATATATATATATATATATATATATATATATATATATATATATATATATATATATATATATATATATATATATATATATATATATATATATATATATATATATATATATATATATATATATATATATATATATATATATGCCAGCAAATAGAAGTAAGAAATTAAATTTTATTGACAACATATTTAAGTATTTACAAGATTTCTCAATGGAAATTTTAGGAGGGGATTTTAACTTGGTAGGGGATGAAATTGACAGGACGACTGATCTAACAACAAGCGACAAAATATATAAGACAGAAATGATAAACCTAATAAATAAACATAAACTACATAACATATATAGAAAACTAAACATTTTAAAAAGGGAATTTACTTTTGACTACAAACAAATCATTCAAGTAGAATTGATAGATTTTATGGAAACTTTTACAATCCCTTAACTTATATAAATGAAACCATTACATATACAAAACTATCCGACCACAAAATGGTCACTCTGGACCTAAGAATTAAAAAAAGAGATAAATGGGGCCCAGGACAACGGAAATTAACAACAAAATACTAAAAGAACAAGAATAAATAGTTATAATAAAACACGAAATCGAAGCCTTTAAAAATTAAGAAACTTTTAACATAATAAATGAATGGGATGAACCAAAAGTTATAAAAAAAAAGGAAATCAATCGAATATTCAAATAGGAGGGCGGGAAAAAAATGAAATTAAAATAACCTTAAGCAAATCAAGAGATGATGAAGAAGAAGAAAAACAACTTATAAATAAAATTAAAATCATCGAAGAAGACGAAAACCAGGGCAGAATAATCAGGGCGGGAAAAGTTTCAAAAATCCATAAAAAGGCAATTAACGTATATAAAAGGGGAGGATTTCGGAAAGAGGGATGAAAAACTACTAAATAAAATAAAAATAAACAATGCAACTTATACGTCAAAAGAAGATATTTTAAATAGTATTTATTCATATTACAAAGAGTTATACACCACACAAAATATAGATCCTAACATAATCGACAATTACCTACTAAATGTCGACTGCGAGATGATATCAACAGAACAAGAGACAGGTGTGATGATCTCATCGCAGATGAAGAGATTAAAGAAAACATCGCTACACTTACGAAAAGAAATCGCCAGGGAAAGATGGACTCACCGTGGAATTCTATCAAAAATTTCACAGTGAACTAACGCCGATCTTGAATGCTCTATACAACAATATATTTTTAAGTAAGAAACAAATGTCAAAATCCATGAGAGAAGGAATTATTATTATTATTTACAAAGGGAAAAGCGAGAAGGACGATATTAAAAACTGGAGACCAGTATCACTTTTGAATACTGATTACAAAAGTTTGAGTAGGATCTTAACAAATAGGGTAAAGGGTGGGATAAATAAAATAATAAATGTGAATCAAGCTTGTGGAGGAAAAGGGCGGGATATTCAAAGCAATATTTTAAACATAAAAACAATAATAGATTACATAAATGAAATAGGCACGAAGGGTGCTATGGTACTCTTCGACCAGGAATAAGCTTTCGATCGATTAGAACAAAAATATATACAGAATGTACTAAAACAATTTGGCTTCGGATCGAACTTCCGAAAATGGACCGAAATCCTATACACAGGGATAACCTCATGTGCTCAGGTAAATGGAAAATGCACGAAAGAATTCGATATACAACGATTAGTGAGGCAATGGTGCCCACTATCAATGCTATTATACGTAATGACAATTGAAATTCTAAGTCATAAGATAAGAAACAACCCAGAAAAACAAGGAATACAAATACCAAATCTAAAAGAAGAGTTTAAAATGCTCCAACATGCTGACGATTGTACGAACTTTATAAGAGAGGGAAAATCTTACAGACACCTAGAAGAAGAATTTGAAAACTTTGGAAAAGCGTCGGGTTGAAAATTAAACCACGACAAGACAGAAATTCTTAAAATAGGCAACTGGAGAGGCAACCATCCTGGCTAAACTCCTCACCTACTGAGAGATACGGTGAAATCTCTAGGGGTCTACTTTGGTAAAAAAAAAAAATAAACTATAGAAAACTGCAAACATATAATCAACAAAATAAGAAAAATGCGAAAATCTGGTCCCTAATGCCATTATGCATCATGGAGCGGGCCCAAGTGGCAAAAACATACCTATATTCCAACATCAATTACACAGTTAAATCAATCGATATGGATAATAAAATTCTAAACTTGACAACGAAATTATAAACTATATATGGAACAATACAACACGCTACATCAAAACAGAGACTTTATATAGAGCAAGAAGTAGAGGGGGATTGGGACTGCCAAGCCCCCTACTACTAAAATTAACCAATATAATAAATCGTCTAAAAAGTGCAACCTGAGCCTGTTATGGCGTGGGAGACACTGTATATCTACTGGTTCGGCTTCACTATGAGAAGCCGACCGGAGATATACAGAAAGAATAAAATCACTAAACAAAACTAGAAGTGCCACGTAAATTTAGATATCAAAGGGAAATACTTTTAAAATATAGGGATATGACAGAGTTATGGCAGAGAGATAAAAAAGAGTTATGATTGAATCAGAGAAGATGTAACTAAAATAATAAGATGTAGAGTAAAACAATACAACTGGGGGATAAACTGGGCAAGAACTTGGAAAAATTGGGAGAAAATAAGATCTGTAAAAACACAAAGTATTATTTTTTAATATCTACACAACGCCTGGCTTACAGGCGAAGAAGCTGTCAAACGTCGTATGATTAAAATAATACCGAAATGCCCTTTATGTAAAACAGCAAACTTTACCAAGTTACATACGATTGCCCAATGTGATAAAACAAAAAATAATAGGATACTACTAATTATGAAAATATGTAAAAATACAAATATCAAAGAAACAATATACTATATATAGATGTGGAGTATGAAAATAAAGTTGTTTTAAAAATAATTGATTACATAATAACAACAATGCTTTCCTGTGGGTAGGTGATAAATATTATCAAATAATGGATGAAATTACAAACTTCTCGTCTAAAAGACCTATTTATTTATTTATTTATTTTTAAGAAAAAAAGGATTTTTTTAATTTTCAATACAGAGTGGGAGATGGGGGAGGATTTTCAGTAATACTGACCATTAGGGGCGAGTAACGCAATAGCGAGCTGGAGCCCAGCTCACATCTCTCACCTCATAGCATCAAAAAGACGAAACCAATTACTAATTTCTTAAATATCAAATAATAAAAAAATAAAAAATAAAAATTAAACTTCTCAAAATAACACTATACTGGTGGGGAGGAGGTGGGGGGAGGCTCTGGTTTACCGCCCACGTAAGGGTGCGTACCGTAAAGTACGGACTGGAGCCTCGATCTCACATCTCACCTCACGGAAGACAGAGTAGGACATTATACCGGGACAAACAAAGGATCATCAGTGTGCAGACTGTCTTAACCTAAATACCCCAAATCGGGTTTAAAAATGAAAAAGAAATGAAAAATGGGAAAGAGAGGAATGGGAAAGAAAGATCTATTTCTATTTTTGTATCTTAATAAAAGAATAAACAAGGAATTTTGTTTGTTCTTAACTATATAATGTACACAAAGGGTAACAGGAAAGCACCATATGGGTGAAGTGAGTTGCACAGACGTCGCAGGGCTATGTTACAAGGTGCTACGCGAAGTGAACAGGCCTGCGAAAGAGAAACAGAAAACCTATATGGTGGAAATGGACAAACAGAACAAAAAACAAGGGGTGAAAAAAAAAACTCACAATGAATAAGAATCTACCTATACTAACCTGAAGGGATTAACATTAACTCAAAAAAAAAAATACTTTTGGAAATTGTATTATTTTTTATAAATAAAGGAGTTGACTAAATCTGCAAAAGGAGAAACATATAAAATAAAGAAAAATGTGGATCCTTACTCAGCGATAGCCTCTTAGTCTGAAGAAATTAAGATGCAACGAGAAAACGACACACAATGAACACTCATTTAAAACGATAAGTTTCTTTTTAAAAATTATATATTTTACCGTTTTCTCGACAAAATTCAAACTTTCTCTGTAAATTAAATTAAATCAAACCAATTTAAATCTTAGTAATTTTCAATATATTGGAAAAAATGTCCAAACCTAAAACTATTACTATATGATAAGACAACTTTGGAAAAATTCGATAACTGCCGTCTCAACAATGAAAAACATAGCACACATACAATAAAGCAAAAAAACATATACAGCAAACACGAGACTTAGGAGATCTCTGGCAAAGATCACCAAGCAAACAAGAGAAGGAATCCCGACACTGGGGATTAAAACCCAGTGTCAAATGAACAACTGTATAGATCACACTAGGGATATAAATACCCCATCAAAAATTTTTAATTTCGAACATTTGTGATCAAAATTCTATAATAAAATATGCAAACACACATATCTATGGGAGATACACTAACATATAACAGCACTTTTTGTTTTAAATTGGAAAGAAAATTTGAAGGGGGATCTTTCTCGTGCCCCACCCCCCAAAAAGTTAATAGGCGGGAAGGAATTCTAGTGAAATTCTAGGTTTAGATTTGTGAACAAAGTCTTCTTGAGGTAGCATATCTTCTCCCGAATTTGTCTCACTTTTATAACTAGGTGTTGTATGATTGATACATTATTATGTACCTTTAATTTATTAGAAATGGAATCTTTAAAGTAAAGCTGAATTATCGACATATTGTAACGTAGAGTATAGCGGATTATTAACGTGTAAGATTAACATATGTAGATTGTTAGTTTGGAATCGAAATTGCTGGTGTAATTTGCTATCATGTTGCATCGCAATGCATAACCGAATTTATTAGAGAATTGTGTTAGAACTTCTACTTGCTTTATCAATACATGAATATATAGATTGTGAATTATTCAGAGTTAGTCGTTGTTGGGTATTTGTATATTTGTATGTGTCTTTTATAATTCGTAGGGTAGGAAATGCGTATGATTGCTATTGATGATGATTGTTTACTATGTCGAGAAGTTAACAATTAGTGATGTGTATGCATCTATTAGAACTCGTTGATAATAATAATGATAATAATAATAATAATAATAATAATATTATTATTATTATTATTATTATTATTATTATTACCTCGGTGGCCTATTGGTTAGAGTGTTCGCCTCGGATGCGGGAGGTCGTGGGTTCGATCCCCGGCCGAATCATATCAAAGACTTAAAACAATGGTATTAACAGCTCCCTCGCTTGGCGCTCAGCATTAAGAGGTTAGTGCTAGGACTGGTCGGCCTGTTGTCAGGATAATGTGACTGGGTGGGACATCATGTTACATGTCTGCAGCATGATTCCCCAGTGCTAGACATCACTATAAACTGCCACACTGCAGACATCATAGCAATATGACTAAAAAATTGTTAACGGTACGTTAAAAATCCAAGTCACACACACACACAGACACACACACACACAGACACACAAACACACACACTATAGCACAAATAGTTTAAAACAAAGCGTGTAGCGGCAGAGAGGGCGAACAGACTCTAATTGGTTCACTCGTATTTCGCCAAAATAAGCCTTACTGGAAAATCGCAAAAAAAAAAAAAAACAAAAAAAAAACGCGATATCCAGTGTAAGACAACCCTGTCAACGACGAATTGACTTACCCATCCTATCGCTGATAGGTTTTTATAATGGCGATATATCGAAGGAAATATGCGATTGTGTCGGTGCCAAGTTGGAGGCAGCACCCTCTCTGCTGCTATTAATTAAAAATCATTATATCATAATATGGTACATCCGGAATCTTACACAGCTAGATTAGCTAGAGAGCGACTAGAAGCAATCAAAAAATTTATTCCTGTCAGAGATGAGTTCAGAAAAAACTTACAGGCGCGACAAGAAGCACAAGTTGAGTACGCAGCGGAAATGGAACAGTTATTTAAACCCGTCACTGCGGTTACTGGAAAAGTCTTAACTGCTATTAGGGGACCTGAGAAAGAAGAGGGGGAGAAGGAAGAGAGTCTTCTTCAGGTATTAAAACAGACTGCTGAAAAAAAAGCTCCTCCACAACCACAACTTCAAGATGAAGACGAAGAAATACTCGAAGGTGCTCTTCTTGGAAAACCAAAAACAAAAGGAAAAAAGGGAATTGATTTTAAGGAAAAATTTACTAAAGAGGGTATACAAAAAATTCAAAAACATGAGTTGAAAACTAGACAGGATATAGCCAAGTTTGGTGAGTTTGCTGCTGAACATTTTACTTCCAGAGATCAATTTTTAAAACCCGAACACGTTAATAAAGTAGATAGTGATGCATGGAATGACTGGGTGTTTAAAATAAATCGAAATGCTGATTTTATAAACACGAAAAATATTAATTATAAAATTTATTCAGCAGGGACAGAAAGTTATAATATAGCACTAAAAGAACAAAGAGAGCAAGAAAAAGAACAACAAGAACAAAAGCGAGAACAACGACAAACGATGCGAGAACAAAAGCAACAACAACAACAAAATGATGCGAGAACAACGACGAAAAGAAATGGAACAAAAACGAGAACAAAAGCAAAAAGAAAAGGAACAAAAAGGCAAGAAAAAACAGCAGAAAGACCCTCCCTATCAACTTTCTCCGCCTCTGCAACAAATAAAACAATCTCAACCCGAACCTCAACCCAAGAGATTACCAGCACATCCTACACTGATGTTTGCCAATGATGTTCTTAATGCTCTTTATACTATTGACCGAAATGTGCTATTCAACATTGCTGCACATAATTATGATTCTAGAGAACAATATCTGAAATCTGAATACGTTGAAAAAGTAAAACCTGAAAATTGGCCTATTGCATTATATTTTGCTTCTGAAAATTTGCATGTTAATCCAGAAGATCCCAGGTACAAAGAATTTAAACAAAAGGTAGACCGAGCGAGACAACTACGATTTCCAGAAAAAGTACCCGGTGCTACTGGCAGTGGTTTGGGAAGTGGTTTTATTACCTGTCCTGATAATATTCTCAATGACGTGCAGCGGTTAGAAGTTCTCATAGGAGGTAAACGAGCTGGAAATAACTCACCAGAAATAATTAATGAAGCCGCTGATATCTGTCGACGATTATTTCAAGGCGGTATCATGGATATTGGTGTTTACCGAGAACTCATTGTTGAGCTCGGTGATGATTACCACATTGACTAGTTGTTAAACAATCGCAAATAGAATAAAATGATCATGTATAATAGACACTATAGACCCATACAGGTCAGAGCAGTAAACTCATGATTACCAATCTATAGAGTAACTTACAGAGATGGACTCGGTGATGTTGTTCAGGGGCTATTCGCGGGGTTAGCACCAAAAGCGGGACCTCTTGCAAAACAATTATCGATGAAAGCTATTAATATTGTTGGTGAAAAAGCTTCTGGTGCACCATTTGGAAAATACTCAATTATAATAAAATGTTCAAACGCATATCCGACACAGCATTCGACATAGATGAACCGGTCCCCAAAGCACGTGATTACCAATTTTATTCCTATGACCCGCGCCAACCAAATCAACGAGAGCGTATCGAACTTCAAGTTCATGATACAAGTAGATATTTCTTGCCCGCTGAGGCGTTTATTGAAGTAGAAGGTGAACTTGTAAAGGCGGATAATACTGCATACGATGGCAATTCACGAGTTGGTTTTGTCAATAATGGGATTATGGCCTTATTTGATAGCGCCACATACATGATTGATCGAAAAAATATCGAATCAGTTCAGAGTGATGTCGATGTTGCTACAACAATAATTGGTCTGGCAAAATATTCCACAAGATCAGCTGGTCCATCAATGTTGTTTGCTAAGGATATTACCAATCACGCTGATCATAATCAATATACTACGAGACGACCAAAAGAACACTCTGCCGCTGCTGATGACGCAGATGTGGAGCCGATAATTATTAGTGCTAATGCAACTTACAACTTAGGATTTGCAACACGCCGAGCAATGTTAAATTCATTAGATAAAAACAGTTTTTCTTGTGGGATTCCACAGTCTCACATCTTCGGGTTTTGCAGGGGTATCAGAAGGGTCATCGTTGGAGCTAGACACACAGTTGTACTCGTAAGAAAAGGTGATGACAATGATGCGATCTGGCGAGGGGCTGGTGTTGATGCTGGTAGAGTAAATATAACAGAACTCTCGCTGTGGATGCCGGTATTAAGTCCATCATTCACCGAAGAACAAAAATTATTGTCTTTTATGAATCAAGGCGGTAAATCATTGCTATCATGGCTTACAGTAACTACAGACACCATCCAATGAACTATCAAAGATATATTTACTTGGCATATAGCATCACAGCAGGGTGTTTCTGCGCCACGACATATTTTTTTTGCGTTGCAAAATAATGATCGGGTGGGTAGTCAGGAACGTTCGCATATGATATTTGACCAATTCGACGTTACCGAGGTTTCGTTGTGAATAAACGGACAACAAGAACCATCCGAAGATATATCATTAAAATTCGCACATAATCATGTGGCACGCGCATATCATCGTTTGCTGACATTCCTGGCACGTAATATAAATATAGATACTGGGCTGCAAATATCACAGTTTGATTTTACAAATCTGTACCCGATTTATTACTTTCCGCTGAAGCATCTTGATTTATCCAAGCAATCTGTCGTTGATATATACATCCGAGCTCGTGTTGGTGCTCCGCTAACTGGTGCCGACGCTGGTTACAGAGCAATCGCGGTCACACTCAGTGACAAAGTAATGTTACTTGAAGGTGCTAGTGGTCGAATGAGAGTCGTTGATGCACCAGTGGAAAACATGTAGACAATTAGATCAATCGCACTGATTATAAAAATGTCATACAATCACGTTAATGTCACTCTGACTCCCGGTCAGGCGAAAAAATTACAATAAAAAAACGCGAGCGCAACCGGGGAACGATAAAACTAGCGCAGGATCAAATTGCTAATGGTGGTCCAAACAAGTTATCGTTGACTAAAACCCAGCTAAAACATTTCAATAAAGCGAAGCAAGCAAAAACGGGAGTTCAACTTCATTTCGCTCCAAGAGCTATCAGCGACGCGATTAAAACCGGTGGTATATTTCCACTTCTCGCAGCAATACCAGCGCTGATAGCTGCTGCTGCTCCAGCTGTCGCAAAAGCAGCCGCGTTAGGAGCTCTTGGAACCGCTGATGGAATGACATTAAAGAAAGCAACTGGAAAAGGATACAAAAAAGGGAGCGGGTCTAAGACTTCCAGGAACTCCGCCCTCATGGTACGGAAAGGGTCTAAGACTTCCAGGAACTCCAACCTCATAGTACCCCAAACGCTTTGACGCCGATGTCAAATTTTGATTTACTCGATGCCGCTAAACAATTAAATATACAAAATTTCAGAGCTGTTTTATGCGAGATCAGTTACCGCGTGAACCGAGTAATCCAGAAACTGGAATTATTAATCTCGATAACAGCGATGGTCCAGGAACTCATTGGGTTGCTTACGCGATACATCCACGTGGAATTGTTTATTTCGATTCGTATGGGTTAGCACCGCCAGTTGAATTTCTAATATACGTACAAAGCACTTCCGCTCCCATTCCAGTCTGGTATTCAACGCTACAAACACAAACACTAACTAACCCTCCGATATGTGGCCGTGAAGTAATTAATGTACTTGACGTGTTATCAAAATCAACCAAACCACCTCACAAAGTCGTGCACGAGTATACCACGGATAAATTAAACAATCCCTAAAGAATAATGGTTGATATTTACGGAAGATCTCTCAGCACGAGTAAAAGTAAAAAACGCGACGATGTGGATTTATCAAAATATGCGACCAAAGATGACGTCGACAATCTTTTAACCCTCTCCGGGATATACCCAGATGAGGTTGTTATTTTTCAGGACCGATATGGAAAGCTAAAAACCAGTGATATCAAATGGTATGACATAGTTCGCAGGGTTCTTGGAGCTACCCCGGGTAACATCCCTGTGTTCACTGACAGCCGAAAAATCAGAGACTCAAGTATGTCAATTGCCGGCATCAAAGATGAAATTGCAAAAAATATTGCTAATCGCTTAAAAAACACCGGTGACACAATGACAGGTGAACTCAGCATGAATAGAAACAAGATAGTGGTTTTAAGAGATCCAACATCCCCGGAAGATGCCGCGACGAAAAAATATGTTGACGAATTGTTTACATCCGTCGGAACCATATTCTCTAGTCGTTTAAAAAATACCGGTGACACAATGACAGGTGAACTCAATATGAATGGAAATAAAATAGTGGTTTTAAGAGATCCAACATCCGACGAAGATGCCGCAACAAAAAAGTATGTTGACGTTAACTACACCACCGTTGACGGTAAATTATCCACGTTGCAGGCCGAGTATGACGTTCACGTAAACGCATTTACAAATCTCCGTAGAAACTTTAGAAAAAATAATCAAACCGCATAGGAATTCTTTGGTACCCCATTGACCGTTGATGCAAAACTCTCTGATATCAAAACTAACATTGACAAGATCAAGAAAACACTTGAAAATGTCGTAAGTGGGATTCCTGAGATCGTTAACAAAATTAATCTGATTAAAATTCCACTCGCAGTAACTCCCGAGCATATTACCAACATAGTATACACGGTATCATATGGATTCGCAACATGGTCAAAATAAAATAATACTATCAAATATACCGCAACAGTCACTGGAGTGTATAGACTGTCTGTGTTCAGTGCTGAAAAATTCGAGATATTTACAACGTATCCCTGGCGGCATTCCACCGACATGTTTTCCGTGGTTGTGTCTATCATATTAAATAGCGGAAATGAAGAAACGTTTATACTGGAAGCAGCCGATAAGAAATTAACCGAAACATCTTACTGGTGGTGTTTGGAATTTGTAGCTGAAACACCTAATGTCCAACGATCAAGTACGCGAATGGCAATCAGAGTTAAAAACAATCATCGACAAATACACAACAAAAGTTGACGTTGCAGTACACTCGGTATCCGTGTTAGTTGCATCCACCGGAGTAGTATTATCAGCGGTGACCCCGGTAACAACTGCAATCGCAGTAACAATATGTGTTTCATCATCGGCTGAGTTCGCTGCTGTTTTTAATATTATCGCGAAAAAGATATCAACGTGCACGAGCACAAAATACCATGACGCGGTTACACGATTAAACACAGCAGCAGCACCATACTCAAAATTATCGTCGCTGATATCATCAAGCCTCAACGATGAAAAAATATCAGATTCCGAATTCGCGTCAATGGTTAAGACATACGCAGACTGCAAGCAGTCCGAGTCCCACCATTTGAAAACAACGAAAATGAATAATGACAGAATTACTTCAGCAGATAGCCGCAAATACAACTTCAGCAAGGACCACAATGATAACAGTGAGCTCAACCAAGCTTGAATTCAGTATTAATTTTCCAACTGCGATTCCGGTAAGTGTGATCGCGCTAGCACAGTTGCGAGTATACCACAGTTGGCCAAATATCAGATCAAAAACATTTGGTGGATTACCAGGGAATAATTCGTTTGTGTTTGCAAATAAAAATAAACAAGATGGTACACCCGACTGGAATGTTGCTGGAATACCAACCGGGTGCTACCAAATGGATGAAATCAATGAGGAATTACAACGTCGAATAAAAAATATCACCGGGAAAGAATCCAAAATACCAATAACATTTCACGAACCAATGGTGTCTTCCGCGATCGAGATAAACTCTCCTGACTACGACGTGGATATATATCAGAGTTCGATCAGAACAGTGTTAGGATGGCCTGAAATTCCACCGCCAACACCACCGATACCACCAGAACCCAAAAAGTCTGACTATGTCACGGAAAAACAATCAAACCACGATGTTACCCTGTCATACAAACAACATCTACTTAATATAAAAAGAGCAACTTTGGGCAGTTATCTTGATATCTACGGTAAGGACCATTTAAGTTGGGTTTTTTATTTATGAACGAAATTCCAGAGGAGAAGAAACTACATCTTTTTATATTCGCCTAGATGAAATTATTAAATATTTTAAAATCATTAATCAAGAACATAAAACACAACTACAGCGACTACGGCAGCGCTTCCAAGAACATCTTTTTGATATAACTTTACGCAGTGAAATTATTAAACACGTAGAAATATTAAATCAGCTCGTATCCGACATGGAATATATTAACCAGCGAGTAATCCAAGGAAACAATTGATCACACTGACGATATAAATCGCTATAAGCAACGATTTTTAACTGAATACAAAATAACAGAAGCTGATGTACCAAATTTTAAATTTCCTGGGTATAACGTAACCGAGTTAAAAAAAAAAATCCGTCATCGATATCATAGATGAGTTCTTCCCCGATATATTTGCACGGTACAAAGAAACACTACCACCGGCAACTATTCTCCGCCACAATAATAATCCACAAGGGCAAGGACGACATGTATCCCCGGAAATCGTAAATATAACCCCGGTGGTCGCGGTCAATCTTGTGTATGCTAGAATCGATAACAGCTACAGCACGGACAAAACAATATCAAATCAAGCCCAGCAATGATTCATTCTTTATTCTTTCACGCCAAAATACCCACCTGGATTTTTGATTGTGCAAGAGCCGATCAATCCGGTCTATCTACGATGTCATAATCCACTGTTATCAAGAATATATTTCAAACTAACAGACCAATCAAGCCACTTGTTGGATTTGAGAAATGGAACGGTAAATATTAATTTACTTGTGAAATCGTGAAACTGTTAACAGTTTTGAATCTACGATTCAAGAAAACAGTAAAAAAAAAAATAACCATTCTCCTGACAGTCAAGGTGGATATTTTTTTCTGACTGACGTCACTCAGAATTACAAAAATATTATAAGAAATTTATTTTTTACTGAAAATCTGTCGAATTTCTCACTTCTGAACGGTATTTAGGTAGTCAAAATCGTGTAAATCGACTGGTTTTTTAATTCTGAAGGGTATTTAGGTAGTCAAAATCGAGTAAATCGACTGATTTTACAAGCAAGTATAATAATTTTATTTTTGTGCACGGGCAACAGTAAAAATATTTTATTTATATATATTTCGTGTACATAGACTGATTTGCTAATTCCGTTAGGGTGTTTACTAGTAAATATCATGGAAATCATTCGATTTGCTAATTCTGATAGGGTGTTTACTAGTAAATATCATGGAAATCATTCGATTTGCTAATTCTGATAGGGTATTTACTAGTAAAATTCGTGCAAATCTAATTTTCTTGTGGACTGACATACTACTTTCACTCTCATTTCCACGTACTTGATAAAATCCTTGAAATCAACAAGTCTAATTTTCGTTTTCACGATTTGACATAATTTTCTTAGTTGCCTCAGACGAGAATTAATTATCTTCTTTGCTTCATATTCAAGAGATAATTCCGACCTAATATTTTCTATTGCACGAGAGAGACTGACACATTCTTTTATCCGCGTTTCTTCTACTGTGGCTAATGATTGACACATAGCCGTCTGAATCTTCTTTATAAATCTATATTGAGAGGGTAAAATATATCTTCCTTCGTGTTAAGCCTCTTGCAGTGTTTCAAAATCAGAAATAATTTTTTCAGGATTTAGTTCATCGGATATATTTATGCCGTCATGTTCTAATTTTTTAATAGCAGAAATTACATCATTGACATTTTCGTAATTCATTATTATAGATACCTAATATAATATATTTAAAAGAAAAATATTTTAGACCAAAAATAAGCGGTTATCATTTCATGGGTCCCTGCACTGGCCTGTGTATTTTTCATGAGATCCTTGTTTGAGACTTTGTCTTTGTTTGAGACTTTTGTCTTTTGTAGAGACCTTTCTTATGGTCTTCTCGGCATCCCATGACCGTTTCTCTTAGCCAAACATTCTTTCTGAATGTTTTTTTTGTGGGTACCCATGTGACTTAGAGCTTATACATCCACGCTACTGTTTATTTTGGGAGCGAAATGCATTCGTGTATACCCCACCCCAAGATCAAATCCCGGGGTAAGTGCAAAAGACGCACTCACCACGTATTTGACGTGATGAGAGATGTACTCGGGCTGCTGGCGCCCCCACTATATATAAAAAAATCCTATTAATCTATACCGTCGACAGTATGCCTGTTACGAGATCCGAACCATTGACCCCCAGAACTAGAATCAGTCGCTCTACCACTGCGCCATGGCTCTAATCTACTGATATATGATTTAAAAATTATTATGTAGTTACCCCATGAGAAGTGTAATACAGACAGTACTGAGTAAAATTACTCTGATAAAATAACATTAGTCCATACCTCCGACTGTTTCCGAAAAAATACGTTGTATATTTCTGCAACGGATCTAAAAATAACCGAAAAAATGCACTGTATATTTCTGCAACAGATCTAAAAATAACTCCCTGTTGTGCAATGTGTAAATGTAGTTATTTTTTTTTTGTTTGTAAATTAGAAACCATAAATATCCTTAATTACGACTTAGGTGGCTAATTAATCAATTACGACGTAGATAGTTAATTAATTAATTACGACGTAAATATTTAACTACGACTACAACTACGGAGAAAGCTACGTTACAGAATTATCTCCCTTGTGTCGGGTCGAAAAAGAAGCAGTATGTAAATAGAAATTTCTGACCAAATAAATTAAATGAATATAATAAAGTAACTACATGTAGCTCTCTCTTAATGATATTTGTAAATAATTTTTTGGTTATATTTCTTTGAGAACGCGGATTTATATATATTTTCTGCGACTTTTCGTACTGAAGCCACGGTGATATCAAAATATTTGCCAGCCGAATTCATTGATTGAAATATTATTTCTTCGCTGGTCTCTAAATTTATGGATACAACTGCTTTGTCGCTATTATCAATACAGCCAGTATTACCGGATTTACAATTCTGACTTTGCGTGACAGCTGTCAGATTGGATAAAGAATTATCGGTTTTTATACTGTTGATGTGATCTATCACAAGACCATCTTTGATCACGCGAAAGAAACAATCGTATACAAATCGATGACACAGATGATTTTTCTTGTCCCCAGCGCTGAACCTTAAATAGAAATTATTATTAACAAAACCAACTGGTTTTTTCGACCTACAATTTCTAACTACACCATCACGAGACGCTTCATAATCCTTGATGATAGGATGTCTGACAAATTCCTTTTGCTCCATTATATATAATGTATTTGTCTAAATCATAATTTGTCTGAGAACTTATTTAAATAATCCTCTTCACGTTTTATAACTATGTCACTGTCATTATTATTTTTTATCACAATATCTTTTAAGTTCCCTGTATAGCTTACCGCCCCATTGCACATATAGCCGTGTTTGTCCCCGGACTCCGACACCACATCGCAGACATGGTATTGGTCCTAAGCTTCCATTACGAACGCACTGCCAATGTTGTCCGCAGAATTCTTTTATACAGGATTTGTTACAAGGAGTCAATGAACCCACCATAAACCATTTACACTGATTTCGTACTTGAGTCATTATATATAATATTTTTTATTTAAATGTTTGTCTTAATTATATATAGATGAGCTTGAGAGATTATCCAGAATCAAACCCTGGAAAGCTTCTAGATTCGATCTTGACAGACTAACTCCTGATTCGCGGAGGCGAGATCTGACTGATCTGATTGATATTATCAGGGATGCCAAAAAAGAATTTTGTGATGATGGAGCATCTCAAATGTGGTCTACATTCAAAATTATACCCGACGACTCAGTCATTGATGCTACAATGAACGATACACGTGCGAAAGCGATTACCCTCATCAGAAACACCTTCTCAGAATAAAGTTTATTGTGCTAGCAGATTCCGTTATCCGTGACAAACGTGATCCTGTCCTTGCTAATGGAAAAACTGCTGTGTTAAGTAAAGATTCCAAACCAGGAATGTTAGCTGGGATTGACAGACCATATTACGCTCGATCGTATCCTGTGACTGCGGTTATTTATGGAATTTATCAGCTAAATGATAGACCTAACATTAATGATCTTGCCTCGACGAGATTTTCATCACTGAATTGTGTAGCCGATCGAGTAATGGAATATTTTACAAATGCGAAGCGTGAAAACAGTTTAACTGATCTGCGACGTGAAAAAATAGCTAAGTGGGCTGAATCGGTCAAGGATACAGGAGCGTCAATAAACGATGTCGCTGAGTTATCAAGTAAATTAAAATTTCCAATGGTAGTAAAAACATTTACCGGAGAGGTTTTGTATGAATCGCCGAATAAATCGAGAGGCACACCAATTGAAATTATTGATCATAACGCTCACGTTTGGACCTCTGCGGTAACAATATTTCCACGAGATCGTGTCGTGAGATTTTACTCCCCAGAAATTATGTTTGATTTTATTAAACAGGTAAGTTAAAATGATCCCGTGTCAGTGTGGTTGTTTAAGAGTTCCGAAGATGGAGAATATGATCAATTTGTAAGACCTAACGGCGATTTATATCGTAAGGAATCTCTTCATGGCGCGATGAGAAAACTCGCGGAAAGATATTCAGAAAATACTGAGCAATTATTAACTAATTGTTTTACAGTTCCGTCAGTTGCTGCCCACGCCGCAAGAGAGAGAAATTCATGGAGATCAGCACGCGCTGAGTTCCTCGAAGATGTTCAGTTAAGTTGTATCGAATATGGACATGGCGGTTTGTGGAATACCGAATATAACCACAAGGATGTCATTTCGGTGGATATAGTCGCGTGTTATCCGGGAAGTTTTCTCGGGATGGGCGAGTGTACTGGACATTTTGCGCGGTTTGGACATCCTACAAACGAGATGACACGAGTGGCGATTAATCGTCCAT
Organism: Sinohyriopsis cumingii; assembly: GCA_028554795.2. Classification (NCBI taxonomy): domain Eukaryota; kingdom Metazoa; phylum Mollusca; class Bivalvia; order Unionida; family Unionidae; genus Sinohyriopsis; species Sinohyriopsis cumingii. The sequence continues at coordinate 95,451,307 of CM068840.1, read as the reverse complement.
TAACCGATTTTGACCTGACAGGATACGCTCGTGTAGTGTCGTTTGAATTCGTTAACAATCATCCGTGTTGTTATGTTTGGTTTGGTAGACACTTCTCGGAGCGACGCTGGGCACCAATAGTGTTATTACGATATATGCTTGACAGTAACGTATTAATATCGTTGACGGTCAGTGAAGCAATTATATCATATCGGACGCAGAATGAAGTTTGGTTACCAACACCGGAGCGTATCAGTGTAGATGAGGTCATCGAAGAATATAAGCGGGAATGTCAAAATACTCCTGTTGATGTCATCATCGATAATGCCCCTAATATTCTCAGGATTAGACTCAGCAACAGTGGAAAAACAGCAAAAAATCTCGGTAGAAAAATAATTGGCAAATTTACTCAGGGTGGTGCATACCATCATAAACGGTATCATGCACGATTGATTATGGATGATGTTGAATTAGATTTTATAATTGCTGATGCAGCTGCGAGAAATATATTTTGTAATCGGGAAGACGCTTACTTGTCTGACGAAACACGGTTGGGCACAATTGTTAGTTACACTGATGGAGAATCTCCTCAGTATACACATTTAAGATCTTCAATGCTCGCTTATGTTTCTATAAATTTGCTATCGATGATAAATAGATTTCCTGACACTGCAGTTAGAGTTGCAATGGATTCAATTTACTTGAATAAAAAATATTCAGAATTACTGGCTCGGTTTACAAGCACTAATGAATCATGGGGTTCGTGGAGAATAAAAAAGGAAATGTTACATTGCTATTGGAACTCCGCGGATGTTGCAGTTAAAGATAGTTATCGCAGCGATTAGATATCAAAATTATCGTCGGAGCCATCCGTGTATGATCCAGTATCCAGACACAAAACGGTTTATTTGAACGGACCGGGGGGGGGGGTTTCTGGTAAGACAACTCGGGTAATCGAATTATTTCGACAGAAACACGATGATATGATTGTGCTAACACCAACACACAGACTTGCCAGGGAAATAAAACAACGAGGAGTTAATTCTTGTACATATCACAGCTTTTTCAAATACGGCGGTGGCACATGGACTCCCGATCGAATGGGAGAGAAATATATTCCAAAGATCATCATTTGGGATGAAGTGTGCACAGTGTCGTTGGAAATATTAAAAACATTTCTCGATTGGTTGTTATTGAAAAATACAGCTGTGATAATGTGAGGCGATCACGGCCAACCACCACCGTTTGTTGGACCATCTCCACACGATTGGTTGAAGAATTTTGTTGATTATTACTCGGAAATAACTGATGATCACAGATCTCTTGATGCAGAATTAAAGGAATTAAAAATATTAATCAGACTACAACCGACTAAAATTCAATGTGAAATAGTGCGTAAAATAATTTCAGAAACCCCCCTGAACGAATTTCTACAAACGTGGAGACCAAACGATTTAATAGTGGCAAGTAGAAAATTTATCAGAGACACTTGAACAGCGGTTATTTCAGTTACACAAGGAAACATTTCCAACATTGCCAGTGCCGCTGTGTTATCGACCAGCCGATACGCGACAGCAGAATATTGACGTTGATATACCAGGACAGACCAAGAAACAGAATCTTGTGTTGAATGATATTGTCGCAGTTGAAGTCAATGTTGTTGAGGATGCTCTACACGCTGACTAATCTCCGTGGACGCTAGGATACGCAATGACGATTTACTCATCTCAGAGATTAACTATTACTGATACAGTTGTTTGGATCGTTGATGATCGTATCGAATGATCGAACTTATTTTATCTTGCAGTGTCTCGAGTTAGAAAAATATCTCAACTGTGGAGAATCGTCATGGACTCGTCAGAAACCATTAATGATGATATTGACAAGGAAAAAATTAACCGGTTATAAACAAAGTGACAAAAAAAAAAAAACAAACGCGACTTTGATCTCGACGTTGAATTTATTAACGCGCTGAAACAACGGCAGAATAATCACTGTGCGAGCTGTACTTGTATAATGTTATGGCAGTACTCGAGTAATAATCCAAGACAATTTACTGTAGATAGAAAAGATAACAGCCGCGGTCATACACGAGAAAATACGATGTTGACCTGTCTTGAATGTAATCGACGTAGTGGGGCTAGTTAAGTGATCGCGGTGGTAATTGTGTGTATTCGGGAATTACTTGCAATTGTTCACGTGTAAATCCACGTTGAGGAGCAGTTGAATCCAGTCTGTAGATTGCTGGTCTACCAGTAGATCTTGTTATGTTAGATATCTCGTGTGTCGTGATGCTCCAAATAGGATCAGTCGCTCTTTTTTTACCACCTTCAAATTCATCGCGCTCATATAAATATCTTACAGTGTCATTGCCAGCACTGGCTGTGTTGAAAAATCACGTCGTTGTACGGGTATATGTTTTTTTTGTGACTGCGCTAATGGGTTTCATGTTGGTTGTTCGAGTAATCTCATTATTTAACGCGGTTATCACATTTGGTAACCTTGCAACCCATTCACGAGATCCCTTGTCTTGAATGAATTCCTTCGCGTATTGATATCCAAATAACCGCTCAGCAAGTGTTCGATTAAATCATTCAACAATTGCCTGATCACGATGAATTGCAGTATGTCCTCGTCTGATGTTGACATTATGTTGCTTCATCAGCGATGGTACTGCACCCTGAAATTCTTAGTCAGGATCATCTTGTAACAGCTGTGGCCATTGCAAGGGTCCACGTTGATAAATTCGTTTAAACGCAGAAGCTACTTCAGTTGCTGGCTTTGTTGATAACGGTTCTGCTTCTTTGTATCTACTTGCAACATCAACTACAGTTAGCGCGTACTTGTATGTTATCTGACGTCTTTGGATTTTAATGGTATCATGTGGTAGAAATAATGTATCAGCTTGATGAACTTCATTAGGAACTCCAACATCAAAATGTGCAAAGTGAATTTGTTTAGGCGGCGGTAGATAAATTTGCCATATTGCCTGTCGGGATAACCATTTTTTAGCAGTAACACGTGTGACTTCTTCTGCTTCAGCGAGTTTACTAATTGCTGCGTTACCCTTCCAGTATCCTCTTGGGGAATAATAAATCGATTCCATTTATAATTAATTACAAACACCTAGCGCTAATTTACCTTTCATTGCGTATCTTACTAACCAATTAGCCAATGATTTCTTGAAAGATTTATTCGTGATGGAATTTAGCGAGTGAATTAATTTCACATCTGCGATATGTCTATGCTGCAGATCTTTACTTTTATAAGCTACATCATGAGCATGACACGCTTTATCAATAGCGTTTATCGGATACTCACCTGGTTTTGGTTGGTCTTGGTTGTCAAGTCTGATATCAAGTCGGGTTCCAGGGCCACAGCAATTATATCATGGAAGATGTTTTTCTCTGGGGTATTTAACCCACGGAGTCCCGGGTAATTTTGTTAATTATGCTGCAATATCACCTCCTCGTTTTGTTTAAACCCGATTACACTGACTTGTCAGCGGGAATAAATTAAAAATTTTTTGTACCGCATCGTTCACACTTACCTGTAACCGCCGACCTGTTATTTTTTTATTTTGTAATGGTTGTTAGATCACCTGTTGGGGTACGTGTCCTGCATGTCACACAATATAAATCCATATTATTTTTATATATTTCTATAACATGGAAATCACTGACTTTTCTGCAACAAGAAAACGAGAACCAGTCAAGCATCATGCTGCGCTAACAAATTCTGTTCGTATGATTATCATAGGTCCATCTGGAAGTGGTAAGATACAACTGCTACTCAATTTGATAATGAAGTGGATGAAATGGGATAAGTTGCATTTGGTAGCACCATCAGTTGATGATCAGCGTTGTTATGATGTACTAAAAGATTTTAATAAAAATGAAAAATCGTTAAATGAACGCGGTGATGATGATGTTGAATTTATCACTGATATCGATGAAGCGCCAAGTATTGATGATATTGATGGGTTTATTAACAATTTAGTCGTGTACGATGATGTAATGCTGGATAGGCAATCAAATTCTGCTAGAATATTTTCTCGAGGTAGACACAAAAACACTGATGTGATTTATGTAACCCAGCGATATACACAAATTCCTAAAATGATCAGGGATAATTGTAATATTCTTGCTGTGTTTAACGGAGTTGATACTCACACGTTACGAAATATTCATCAGACCTGGTGTAGCGGTGATATGGACATAATTAAGTTTAGAAATTTATTTAGTCAGGCTCGGTTATCCCCGCACGGATTTATAACAATAAATTTACACGATCCTCGAGCACGATAACGAGTCGGTCTTGATACGATTTTTGGATAAAAGCAGCAGAGAGGGTGCTGCCTCCAACTTGACACCGACACAATCGCATATTTTCCTTCGATGTATCTTGATTAGAAAAACCTATCAGCGATAGGATGGGTAAGCCAATTCGTCGTTGACAGGGTTGTCTTACACTGGATATCGCGTTTTTTGTGGGTTTTTTTGCGATTTTCCAGTAAGGCTTATTTTGGCGAAATACGAATGAACCAATTAGAGTCTGTTCGCCCTCTCTGCTGCTCGTGTATTGAATATTTAGATGTGAGTGCGTGAATTGACCTGTTGATTTATTCGCCATTATTCTGATTAAAGGTCTGTCAGAGTGTGGGTAATTCTCCTGAGATTAGAGTAAGGAGACAAGAATATACGTCCCTTCTAATTCCACAGGAAACTTTCCGTGTGGGTGTTAGAGTTCGACATCCAAGGATCGGAGACGAGGGAAGAGACGCGGAGAGCACGTGGTAAGCCTTTAGTGTGACGTCAGCAGCTTTTGTGGAGGTGCAGTGCGTGAAGGAGCAAGTGAAAGAGAGTACCGGAAGTGTCGGAAGGACGAATCCAGAAGTGCCAGGAGATCACGTAGTCAAGGTTACGGGAAGTACCAAAGAGAAACTGGAGGCGGACACTGATTGACAGATGAGTAACAGATACAAGACTGAAGGGAAACACTCTCACTTAAAACCTTTAATTGCATGTGATGAAATAGTACTTGGCAACTATGAATAAGTCATTCATTGTATATGTTCGAAAGTAATTGCGATTGAGAAATTTGTCGGTGAAATTACTGAATACATTTGATATATTTTATTAAATTGTTACACCCTTCACTTTGAGTTATTTATACACATAGACCGTCGGCATTGCTGACTGGGGGCTCGGAGCTATTCAAATTTTAATTGTCCACCTTCTCCGGTATTACAATAATACCGTCGGAGGCACGTGACGTTACCCCAGTACTGTACACCGCTATAAACTACCACAATGCAGACATCGTAGCGATGCGACTGAAAAAAATTAGTAAAACTATGTTTAAACAATCCAAATCACACACACACACACAAACACTGGTTTTTCCCAATTATATTGTCATAATTACTGTCACACTGCATACTGAAGAGACAATAAAAAATCATTCGCAGCCTCGGAGTCAATCCTGCTGAACCTAACTCGGGGCATAATGGAGTCTAGTAGAAACAGCCGAGGTTGCGTGAATGAATAAAACGTGCGAGAGAGTATGAAACAGATGTAGTACATTGATGTCGATGCTCGTGCAATCAAGTAACACTTGCTTCAAAGGAATAACACCATTGTGACAGACAGATATACAGTCAAACATTATGCAAGTATTTGTATCAGCATGATATTAATTACTGACAAACATTATAATCTATTGAAAGATAATGAATCAAAAGACTTCGAATTAATTCTTTTCTCTAAGTGGATGACCAACACTCAAAGAAAAGGTGGTACTTGTGGCATTTTGCAACAATGAGCAAGCAATGGCGTCGCTAGGGGGTGCGGGGGGTGCGGACCGCACCGGGTGGCACCATCTCAGAGGGGTGACACCAAAATGAAAAATTGCAAATTTTACTGAGCACACACTGCTCGGTCTAGTCGGATTTCATAAGCGGATAACCGATCATAGTTAAATACATGACTAGCAGGCACAGCAGTGGCGTCGCTAGTGGGGTGCGGACTGTACTGGGTGACACCATCAGAGGGGGTGACACCAAAATGACATTACTAAGGATTCTGTATGGTCTGTTACGGAAGGAGGACCATGGGGGTGACACCATGAACTGCCGCACTGGGTGACACCAACCCGAGTGACGCCACTGTGAGCAAGTATAATTGTCTACGAGATTACTATAAGATTTCAGTGGGAAGTATCCCCGAATGGTAATGAGGTTTCTGATTCCAGGCGAGCGACAAGTTAATATATTAGAGCATGCTACCTTTGGCGGTTGCATATATTCGTGATAATTATTATGTACTGTTACAATTCTAGGACTTAAACTATGTAACAGAAAGAAGCGAAACCAACAAGCTTAGTAGAATTAACAAGTTATATGCAATGCTCTATGTTACAAAGTGAACATTTAAGAAGCATTTACAATATTCTGAATTAAATCCCAAATAGCCCTAAATATATCAAAAGTATTAAAGTACAGAATGTACCAAATTAATTCCAAGAGTCTTGAATATACTGATGTGCCAATAGTCTTGAATGTCTGTTTGTACCACAATGAGTTCTCAACAATCCCAAAGTAAAGTATTAGTCCAGAAGTTAATGAGCACTTTGTAATTCCAGTTAATAATTTATATAATTAATTCCTCACAAATTATGTCTGAATACAACTGAAAATGAATCCACAGACTTATTTAAAACAGGAATTAATAATGTGTTGACCAAAATCCTTATTTATACTTATTTAAATTGACCGAAGACATAATAAAATGTTCTGGAAGACAAATGCAAGGTCTTAAACTTAAATTCCAGCAAATATCTTGTCTACAACTTATAAACATAACAAGCGTCAGATATGCAAAAAAAAATTCTAACCAGAACCATCAGTTACGGATAAAAGTCAAGCACACAATATCATTAAATGCACACAGTAATACAGTTAATTTTCATTAATTCGCTTTTTTACGATGATATAGACAAGTGTGTTTTCCTCAAAACAATTAACATATCTCTTATAAGCGCTACTAAAGATGAAAAAGGGAATGATTAATACATCGGATACGTATCGGAAAGCACCAGGACCCAAAAGGTTTATCGGACGTAAATACCATTATTTTCTCTCTCTCTCTCTCTCTCTCTCTCTCTCTCTCTCTCTCTCTCTCCATACTTCAAGACTGATTGATCTAGAGATATATGGTTACTCTTCTTCTCATTTATTTATAGGAAAATGCAACTGTTACGATGTAATTTTTTTGGGCCTTTTTAGAAAGTATGATTTTCGGAATTGTAAGATGATCATTGTTGGAATTTGTGCATGTGATTCTAATAAAGAAAATGATCGTTAGACTTTGTGTATTATGTGATTCTATGATTCTAGTTAGGTGCCTTTAACAAAGTTTATCAGTGTTACAGTTGTATCTTGTAAAACAAAGTAGATGCTGTCTTTTTCGCTGTATCTTGTGGCTTTTACGCCAGCATCATTTTTATAACAACAGCTGTATCTTGTAAAACAAATCTTCAGTAAAGGCTATGATTCACACCGCATTCTCAGACATTGGCGTAAAATCAGTTTTGAATCTAAGATGCGCATGTAGACAGTTCATAATGAGGCAAAGTTTCTTTGAGAGCCACACGTGTTCCAGAAGATACAAAGTGAGGCTGGGTGTTGTAAAATGATCCCCTATTTTGGTAGAGCTGACGTCTCCCAGAATATGGATCACTTTATATATGCCCGCTCTCACGGCTTTGGTCAAGAATTGCTGTGCGCAGACTTAGGTTCTGACTTCCTTTTCCAGGTAAGAGGAACATAATTAGTTTTAGTTACAGATTTTTCTTAGGTGAGAAATAACATATGTAGAAATGATTTCATCCACCTCTAAAGAACTTGTAACATGTTGCTATTATTATTATTATACAATATGATTGCATCACCTTCATTCACTTTGACCGTATATCAACGTCTCCTAGTTCATCCTTACAAACACTAGGTTATGCCCATTAATGGACTTCCTGGTCCTTTTACTCTGACCTCATCCTTCTTTCTCTCTTTTCCCCGTACTCCTGTCTTCGGACTGTTTTGTCCTTCTCTCCCAAAGCTGTTCCTCGTTGCTGTATTTCTTTTTTTTTTTTTCCTTCAGGACTTGTGCGTCCTAGCACTAAACTTGCCTTTCCTTTTACTCCACGACCCACTGGTCCCTTTCTTGTTTCACGAGGAAACCACTAATCTTAGGCTTCCACGGAGTCGAGACAAAGTTTCCTGTTCTAGGAATTTTCCAAACTAAAGAATTTACACAGGGGTCGTCACTTTAAAGTCAGATTGCTCTAAAGTGTACGCCCTAATTTATTCTACCCAATCGTAGGCAAGGGTCCCTAGACTTTCCCAAAAAAATAATTTCTTTCATCAGATTTAGCCAGCTCAGAATCTGTGTACGACGGTGCGTGACAATTTTCCCTTTGAAAAATATGATAAGAGGACATAGGTTCCTACCAAGCGGTATGGATTGGAAGCTCAAATATTTACTTCTAAAGATCGTTTAAAGAAACCCCGGTCAATTTCACTGGGTCGGAAATATTGTTCCTTTGAAGTTTACACTGACATGGGGGGGGTGATGAACGACGAAAGTTCAGAGTGACCCTTCACAAAGACTTTCCTGGCTTAACTGCGATAACTTTAATTGCTAAATGCATTCAGCTTTAAATTTTCTGTACTTCAAAATTAGACACTTCAAATAGGCCCCTCTTTAAGAGTAAAATCAAGGATTTTGCTCTCTGAATTTTGAAGCTGCATTTCCCATTTATTGTTTACATGTCCTGAAGTGACCCCTTCACCTCATAATCAATTAGTCTACTCAGAAAATCTGCTCCTACATTGGCGCATCCCTTAATGTAACGCGATTGAACTTGATATTGCTGGATAAATAATGACCATCTCATGAAACGTCCATTTGTCAGTTTAGCTTGGGCCAAATAAGCGAGTGGTTGGTGGTCAGTTTCCAGAATAAACTTTCGCCCTTACAGATAGCGCTGGAATTTAGAGATTCCAAAGATAATAGCTAGGCATTCCCTTTCGGTAACAGAATAAGTACGCTCTGCTGGCGATAACTTTCTCCTACCATAAGCAACTAGAAATAAGTTCCCATAATGTTCTTGCAGCAAAACTGCACCAAGACCTCTGTCAGAAGCGTCGGTACGTAAGACAAAGTCCTTTGTCACGTCCGGTAGACTCACCACGGCGTCTGACTTCAACGTCTGGAATGCTCTCTCACAAGCGTCTGTCCAAATAACCTTCGTCGGAGCCTTCTCTTTTGTCACTTCAGTCAACGGACTAGCAATAGCGCTGAAGTTTGCGACATACTTACGATAATAACCTGCAAGTCCTAGAAAAGATCGCACCTCTGTCTTCGTAGTTGGACGTGCGGCGTTCCGAAGTAGATAGACTTTAGTACTTCACTGAGTGTGTGTCCTAGATAAGCCAGTCTCCGAAATCCGATGTAACATTTAGACGGTCGAGCAGTGAGCCTTGTCTGTCTAAGTCATTCCAGAAGTTTTCTCAGTAAGACCACGTGTTCTTCCCAAGTAGGTGTCGCCAATAACAAATCGTCCATGAAATTTGAAACTCCGGTCCCTCTTAAAGATTCTAGCAGTTTCCTCATCATTCGGGAGAAAATGCTGGGTGCATTCTGGACCCCGAACGGCATGACTACCCATTGGTATGTCCCCTCTGGCGTTGCAAAGGCAAGTTTTGGACGGTCTTCCTTACGAACTGGAATTTGCCAATATCCCTTGGCCAAGTCTATCTTAGAGAAATATTTGGTGTTGGCTACTCTGGCAAATTTGGACTCAGGATCCGGTAACATTTCGACTTGAAATTCTGTGATCCTGTTTAATTTCCAATAATCGACACAAAAGCGGTGATGACCATCCTTCTTCTCGACCAAAACAACCGGTGGACTTATATGTAGAATCGGCTGGTTCAATGACCCCTAAGTCAAGCATAGTCCTAATTTCGTCCCGTACAGTTTCTAACTTCGCATGAGGTAGTGGATAGGGTTTCAGTTTCATATGCGTTTCATATAGCAGCTTCAAACTGAACACTTCCTAATCCGTCATGCTAGGTCTCTCTGTCAAGACACTTGAGTAGTCGGGGAGTATCTTCTCCAACTCTTCACTTTGTTCTGACGTTAACGTTACATCTAGGACGACATCGACGTAAGTTTTAACCCTCGTCAAAGGACAACTATGAAGTACTTCCGCCACTCCTCCGTTGTCGTCGGGTTCTTCAGTCACAACTGTAGCAACCACGAAATCAGTGGGTGTCTCCCTTTCACGTTTAAGGAGGTTAACATGGTACAACTTCTCTTTATCTGCTACCCAGACACGGTAGTTCTGACCACCCTTCTTTTCCGTTACAACGAACGGTCCTCTCCAGGATACTTGGAGTTTGTCGTGCTCCAATGGTAACAACAACAACACCTTGTCACCCACTTCAAACTTCCTTTCCTTCGCCTTCTTGTTGTAGTACTTGGCTTGACGTCCCCATGCGTCACAGAGATTCTTCTGGGTCAAGTTGCAAACTTCCTCCAGTTTGTTACGGAGATCAACAACATACTGATACGTTGTTCGTACTTCCTCTGATGCCTTTTCATCCGTCCACAACTGTTTCAATATAGCCATGGGTCCTCTCACTGTCATCCCATAAACTAGTTCGAAAGGTGAAAATCCTAGACTAGCTTGGGGTACTTCGCGGTACGCGAAAAGTATCGAGGGAAGATATCGACCCCAGTCCTTGGGTCGACCTTCGCACAACTTCTTCAGAGCATGCTTCAACGTCCCATTGAAACGTTCAACTAGACCATTGCACTGCGGGCGATACGGGGTAGTAGTCAGGTACCTAATGGAAAGTAACCGGTTCACTACTTCCATCACCTGGCTAACAAACTGCGTCCCTTGGTCGGTTAGTATCTCTTCAGGTACACCAACTCTGGACCAAACTCCTAACAAAGCTTCAGCCACCGTAACTGAATCAATGTTCTTTAACGCAACGGCCTCCGGGTATCGGGTAGCATAATCGACAATCTTTAACACATAACGATTGCCACTTTCCGACGCAGGCTTTATCGGACCTATCAAGTCCATTGCCACCCTCGAGAAAGGCTCATTAATCAGAGGGGTTCCTAGTGGCACTGGGCTATGTGAGGTCTTAGGTGCCACCCGCTAACACTTGTCATACCTGGCCAGTAGAATTCATTCACCAACCTATCTCTCGTCTTTGCCACGCCCATGTGACTACCATGTAAACTCTCATGTGCTAGCCTAAGCACTTCTTCTCGCTTGAATCGAGGTACAATCACTTGATTATACCTCTCGGATCCCTTCTGGGCGTATCGATACAAGATACAAGATACCACGTTTCAGTACGAACTCTACATCACCGTCTGGCAAGTTCCGTACGGACTCCTCCTTCGCATACCCGCGTATCCTATTAAGGGTAGAATCTTCCTCTTAATGCCTCCTTAATTCACCAGGTAGCAAATTATCTATGGGCGAAGTCGAGGGGTTTAGAGCTTTGACCCTGACCTCGTCTCTATGAACCCCAATTGTACAGGCGTACACGTCATAGGATTAGGCTGTGGCAACACATATCTACATCCTAGAATTACGTCATGCAACAATCCAAACAAGCACGCTGTTTGAATTCGTCCTTTCACATACGGCGAATCAAGGTCGATGTAGACAACTGGGAGAGAATCTTTAGTCCTATTAGCAAATTGGACTTCCACTGTCTCACCTGTAGAATCTGCAGATTTGACAAATTTGCTATCCACCAAGGCTGGATAACTACAACCGGTGTCATACAACACGGTAGCCTTCTCTCCATTTCCCGTACCTGTTGCTGTATTGGACCATTCTACAGGTTTACACCTTCTACGAGTGCCTGATGTCACTGCATTTATCGTGGGACGCTATTTCCTGCAGTTTTTGAGAATATGGCCAGGTTTATTGCAGCCGTAGCATACCACTTCAGCTTTCTTATTAGGGATACCCTTATCTACCCCGTGGGTCTTTCCTGGGCCACGGAATTTATCACGGCTGGGATTATCAGGCCCTGGCTACCCACCATTTTGACCATTCAGCTTATGAGATGTCAAACCGTTAGCTCTTCTAAGGTCAGTGGCGCTGGGTCGATCCATGCCACCCCAGTTGGTTGGACGAGAGTGCGCACTCTCATATCGCTCCGCCATCACACGAATATCTTCTAAGGTAGCGAGATCACGCTCCGCTAAGAATACGACCAGGTCTTTCCGATACGTACTGACGACATGTTCTTTCAAGATCTCTTCCCGTATACCTTCATAAGTGAGCGCGGTGCCTGACAATTTTCCCTTTGAAAAAATGATAAGTGGACATAGGTTCCTACCAAGCGGTTAGGGTTGGTAGCTCAAATGTTTGCTTCTAAAGACCATTTAAAGAAACGTCGGTCAATTTCACTGCGTCGGAAATATTGTTCCTTTGAAGTTTACACTGACATGGGAGGAGATGAACGACGAAAGTTCAGAGTGACCCTTCACAAAGACTTTCCTGGCTTAACTGCGATAACTTTAATTGCTAAATGCATTCAACTTTAAATTTTCTATACTTCAAAATTCGACACTTCACATTACACATAACACTGGTCAACAGTGAAATCATTACTGACTTGAAAAGGCCCTAATCTGTAGTATTTTGGTGTGCCGAACACGAATATAACCGTGAAAAATTTGTATTGGCTCTCGTTTTGAAGATATTCATATACCTCATTTTCTATGTTTCACTGTGTAAATTTCTCCAGTAGGACTGCAGCAACATCCGGAATAATGATGTAACATTGCATAATACCATCATGCTCACATCATCCACAGTTGATTGCATCATTTTCTGATGCAATGCAATACTAATGCCATGCGGCTGCTGAAGTAAGTTGACGTCAGCAGTGTACTATACATGTGTAGGCCTATTATACTAATGCCAGGCGGCTGCTGAAGCTGACGTAAGCAGTGTACTATATAAAGCCCAATCAGATAGGTTCAGCATTTAAAATATTTTAGACGTTGTGCGAGACAGTTCAAGCTACTGTTACATAAAACTTATTATTTTATCCATTTACGTACAATAAAGAACAGTAATGCCTCGAAAGTGTGTTAATACCGCGGACAATTTTTGCTATATTTGTGGGGAAGTGACATTTGCCAACCAGAAGAAAAGTATCAATTCTCAAGTGAAGAAGGCATATCATCTTTACTTCGGATGCAAGGTTGGTGACCAAGACAAGCCTTGGGCTCCGCATATATGCTGTGCTACATGTACAACACAGCTTTCACAGTGGTTGAATTGCAAAAGGTCATCAATGCCGTTTGCAGTCCCAATGGTGTGGAGAGAGCCAAGTAACCACCTAAATGACTGTTACTTCTGCTTGGTTCCTCCTCTTTCCGGCGGAATAACGAAGCGAAAGAAGTCGAGAATAGTCTACCCAAACATTCCGTCTGCATTGAGACCAGTTCCACATGGTGAGGGACTTCCTATTCCAGAACCTCCAGCAGAATATTCTCTTGATTCATCTGACGAAGACAAAGGTGAGTCGACCTGTTCTTCTCCTGGTCCATCAGCATGCAGTGATCCAGATTTTCACTGTGGTGCATCATCAACCCCACACAGAATAACACAGGAAGAACTAAATGACCTGATTCGTGATTTGGACTTATCAAAGAACAAGGCAGAATTGCTAGGATCAAGACTCCAACAATGGAATCTTCTAGAAGAAGATGTCACAATTACTGCATATCGAAAGCGCCACCAGCAATTGGAGCCTTTCTTCAGAAAGGAAAGTAATCTGATATTCTGTTCCGATATTGAGGGCCTCATGAATGCTTTAAAAATCACTCATGACCCACAAGAATGGAGACTATTTGTGGACTCTTCGAAACTGAGTCTCAAGGCTGTGCTTTTGCACAATGGAAACATTCTTCCATCTATTCCAGTAGCGTATGCTGTCCACATGAAAGAGACATACGATAACTTAAGGCAGCTACTGAATTCCATTGAGTATAACAAGTACAGCTGGCACCTCTGTGGTGATTTGAAGGTAGTTGCCCTTTTAATGGGACTGCAGCAAGGATATACAAAATACATGTGTTTCTTATGCGAGTGGGATAGCCGAGCAAGGGAAATGCACTACATGAGGAAGGAATGGACTCACAGGCAGAATGTAGCCATTGGAGAGAAGAATATCCAACACCCAGCTCTGGCTGAGGCTCAGAAAATCTTGCTACCATCCCTTCACATCAAACTAGGTTTGATGAAGAACTTCGTGAAAGCCATTGACCGGACTTTGCCAGCATTCCGATACCTGCATGAAAAATTCCCTCGACTCAGCGAAGCAAAGATTAAAGAGGGAGTTTTTGTGGGTCCTCAGATTCGAGAGCTTTTCAAAGATGACCGGTTCAACAACTTGCTGGAAGGTGACGCAAAACAAGCATGGAATGCTTTTCGCCTAGTTTCTACAAACTTCCTCGGAAATGTTAGGGCAGAAAACTATAAGGAACTAGTAGAAGACATGTTGATGAAGTATAAGAAACTTGGCTGCAATATGTCTCTAAAGATTCACTTCCTTCATTCCCATTTGGATTTCTTTCCTAGCAACTGTGGTATTGTTAGTGATGAACACGGCGAACGTTTTCATCAAGATATCGCAACAATGGAACAAAGATACCAGGGAAAATGGTCCACTACAATGCTGGCTGACTACTGCTGGACACTCCTCAGAGATGCTCCCGTACAAGAGACAGGCGAAGAAATCTAAGATGTAGTCAATGACTTGATTTTTTATAGGTAGGCTATTACAGTTGACCTTTTACTATTGGAATGCATTTCGTTATGTAAACATTAATTTCTTGCAGATTGCAAAAAAACTAGAGCCAATTTTGCAATTTGACTGTCATATTCGTGTTCAGCACATAAAAATTGATAAGAATTGACTAATTTTATTTCAGTAACATGACTTTTGTAAAAATTTGTTGTCCAGTGTAATTACAATTACAATGCCGTAATATTCTGCAAAAACCTTATATTTTGTGGAGGGTGCTCTCCCTGGTTGATCTTTCCAGACCATTTAGGGAGGCCTTCCTGCCCTACTTGTGGTTATTTATTGCTATATTGTTTTCATTTATTTAATATTTTTCCATCTTTTATATGAGTTTCATATTATATGCTTTGTATACACACACACACACATATTATTTTTAAAAATTGTATTTTTTTACCTTTGTTTTTTTATAATTAAATATAAGATGAAACTCTATTCAAGGCATTCGTCGTCTTCTAAAAGGTATGTTTCATTCATTTTACCCTCTTGTTTTGTCTCTTTATTGCTCTCCTTCTCCATCTGTCTCTGTTTATTTCTTCTATGATGATGTTGCCTGCTTTGCTTCTGTTGTTTATTTCTCTGTTGATGTTATCCTTGTAATTTCCTCTGCATAAACCGAGCAAATAACTTACTGACCTTTACGAAGCTTTGTCTTTCATTAGAATCTCTTCTCTAAGTTTTACCGCCAAATTACGAGTGGCTCTCTCAGAGTACCCTATATTGTTCATCAATCTTCCTAGGCGAGACTGAATTTTCGCTTGCTAGTTAGAAGCTATAATTCGGATCAAAATTATAATTCATACCCTCCGTCACCAATTCTGATTGGATGCCTCTTTGATTCGATCCAATCAAACTTAGCGGACAATGGCCTTCTCGCTGTCCGTCCACGTTGTGACGGATTTATAATACGCCCCGGTCCCTCGCGGTTCCTCTGATCTTAGGACAAAGCTGTAACACCTCGGTGCGAAGTCACTCGATCTAACGCCTGTGCCGATTCAAGATGCCGGATCTTCTCTCTAGTCACGGTAACCTTGCGTAAGAAATTAACTCTAGCCTGCGGCTATGTGCAGACACCAAACATGTATTGTATTAATACCTTAGTTTATACACGACTTACCAACTGGGCTGAGCAAACGTGACAGGTATAAGGCGGTATAAGTCGATCGCCTTCATAGATCACTAATATCTCATCTCTATCCGCATGAGTTTAAGTTAAAACCTGGCCAACGTGAGTATGTAAGAAAGTTTTCTAGTAGGTTCTGGTGGATCGGTGGTTCTTTCTGGGATTTTCTCAATTACTTCCTCCACCATATATACTGGCTACTATGTATAGCATATCATATGCTGAAAAATGGTCTTAAACGCACAAAACCACAAACCTGAATCACAGTTCAAGATTGGACAGTATAAGAATGTTTGGTGTACTTAAAGGCAATAGTGGCATTACGTGTAGTCTTCGTCTAGAATGAATCACGTTATGTTATTTACCTCGATAAGCATACCGGTAATTACATAACGCTTGTCCAATATCAAACCGAAAGTCAGACTTTTACACTACGTTTGCTCTTGTCCTTATAATTACTCATTGTTTTCTTTGTCATGAATAGTGTTCCTAAGTCGGTGTTGTTTTACTCCTTTATTCTTTACCCCGAACTGTTATTTTGTTATACAAATTTGTTGCATCGGGTATAAGGTACTGCTTTCAAGTTTTGTGTTTACTTTCACCAGGTGTTTTTGGTCGATACAGAGGAAAGTCATGTCAACAAGTATGAACAGAGTATGCCTATATACTTGAATGAGAAAATCTCTAAGGACGAACCTTGGTAATTAGATCATATGAAAGAATTGGATAATTGGAATGAAGGAATAAAAGCACGTGGTGTGCTTACGTCTGCGGATGTCAATACATGAGTAACTCTCTCTCTCTCTCTCTCTCTCTTTCTCTCTCTCTCTCTCTCTCTCTCTCTCTCTCTCTCTCTCTCTCTCACACACACACACACACATTCGTTAAGTTAGTATTATTGCTGTTAATCGCTTACCCAAGGTGACGATAAAAGGTGCAAAACCTGCCAACATATGATAACAACCAGAACATTTTCTAGCACAGTGACTAAAGAAAAACTGAACACACATGACTCAAACAAAACGTGCAAAATAGAGAATGTAATTTATCTCATCACATGTAAGATCTGTAGCATCCAGTATGTCGTAGAAACTGAAAAACTACACAAAAGGATCAACCTTCATAGATCTGATTGGATGAAAAAGAAGCTGTATAGAAGCCCAGTCGCAGAACACATCTCTTCCCATGGCAACACTTTCAGTGATATAACACTTATAGCAATTGCTCACAACCCCAAATGGGGTTCCGAAACCAGGAAAGAAAAGGAATCTTATTGGATACGCTGCCTTAGAACATTGAAACCAAGCGGTTTAAACCAAGAAGACTAGAATAAGACAGCCATTCACAAATAAAATTACCTTTTTGCATCCGGCATGTTATCTTTTCAGTAATTCTCTAAATTTGCTTATTAGGCACACACTAATCTATAATTACAACTGCAACAATGAAATATCTGGGATATAATTTGCGCGTACATAAATTTACATAAAATAACAGATGACGCTATAGTTCATCGATTTCTAGGTCAATATAAAATATCTTTCAGCATCCGCAACAAGTCATAGTCATGTAAAGTTTTACAAAGACAACGGTTTGTCTGTTTTATTTGTTTGTCTTGTCTATGTTTTGTATTTGCCTTTGAAAAAGACTCATTAAGAGTCGAAAGAGCTTAGGCTAGCTAAATACTAGTTTTGCACTGTTCGTAGTCAGCGTATTACATTTATCTTAATCAATCCCTGACAAACATAATAACTCCCTGGATCCAGTGCACTTGAAAGGACTGTTATTCGCCATATGATTTGTATTCTTTATATATCTATATATATATATATATATATATATATATATATATATATATATATATATATATATATATATATATATATATATATATATATTAGCACATCATTCCACATTGTTATTCATTGGTAGTCATTAATAGACATTGACGGTGTTTAAATGTATCTAAAAAGTCCACATCAACTGACGTCTCGGCGTAAATATTTATTAATCGTTGCGTTTTGTAGGACCCATAGTACTGAATGTATGGAAAAAATTGGAACCAGGCTAGACATGGGTGAAACTTAAAAATGTAGTGTACCGGGTACACATACCGTAGGTCTGGAGGGTCGTGGATTGGTTCATAGCAAAAAGTAAACTTTTACTAATAGGAAACTATTGAGAGCTTTTCCTGCTTGTAACTAAAAATATTGGAGATATTTTTCTGTTGATGCAGATTTACAGAATTGCCTTTAGATCACTCATTAGTGAAATTAGCACTTGATTATTTAGGTGAGGAACTGAAAGCAAGTTTTAAACACACGAAGATCAAAACCATATCAATAAATACGGAGGGTCTATTTTTGTACGAAACTAAACAATGCCGTCATAAAGTCTTGTGAATGTTGTACTTTATGACCTCTGCTCTTAGAAATTAGTTAATTGCTTGTGTTAAGAAATATCTTCCCAAGCACCAACTCCACATAATCAACAATTAATCACAGAAATCTAATAAGGTTATAAATGGAGACGTACTTACAAATAGCGCATGTCATAGATTTATTACTGTATCATGAGAGCATTAGCCGATGCGGGAATTAAATTGCCTGCACAGTAGTAAATTTGTGACATCACAGAGAATGTTAAATCGCTGTTTAGCTTGAAAGACTCATATCGATTCATCAGAAAGACTAAAAAAGTATGCATATGATTTTTCAAACACATAGATTATCCCACAACGATGCATTGAATTCACCGATAAGTCCACGGCGATAAAATTCTCTGATAATGATGATGTTAAACCAACATTGACTGAAATAAGAAAGATCTCTCTACTGTTATCCACCCATGATGCACTCGTTCGTGTAACAGTGCATGGGTAAAAAAGAGAACGATGGTTAAAGACACAAAGCAGGGGCGTAGTCAATATAATTCTAAGTGAAAACGGCACTGGCAATAAACAATCCTCGAAGACATAAACATTACCCAGGAAGATATTTTCAACGAGTGTATGGCAGTTGTACCAATGAAGAAAGGTAACTGGTTGAAATTGCCTGTGCGGGTTGCATCCGGACGTGATGAGTGTGGGGATTTATCTTTAACTATGACATAGTCTTAGTTACACTTGTGACTATATCAGTAGTAATCGGTGTCGTGGGAGGCTCTGGAAAAATAATTTCATTGCGAGACGGTATTTATTCAGAAATGTTTACGGTCCCTTCATTCAGTCTCAATACAATTAGTAAGTTATACTCGGTGGCTATCGAACATAAAGCATTTACCACGGCAGAGTTCTAAACAGTAATGGCGACAAATGAAAGCTTCTGACGACTCCATCAACAAATGTGGAACTGGGGCTCTAGCGCCCTCGATACAAAACCGAAACAAGCAATTGATCTGAACGCGGTTAAAATCGAGTAAACCAGACAGCGGTCTCAGGGGTGAGGGAAGTTCGCGCATGTTTCTGATTAACAAAACCGCGATCCCCCATGAGTGTAACCCGCGATCGATCCCGTGCGGTCGCGTACGGTGGTAACCAAAATCGTGAGCTAGGGATCTGTAGTTACCCTGCGAGCGATCTCCGTGTTCGTATGCTTAAGTGCAATCCCCGCGCTGCAATCACTTTGCACGCGCGTGTGCAAAAAGGTAAAAAGGGTAAAGTCATGAAGTAACGAAGACGCGGACCCGGATCAGTAATAAAAATCTGATATCACCACTATCAAACCCTTCTCGTGTAATTAATAATTTTGTATGCCAAACTTCGTCCATTTCCATTCTTTTTCTAGAACTCGCGCATACTTTTACCTAAACTGAAGTTGATTTGTAGGAGTTTTCTATGTAATGAAACTTGTTTCTTTCGATGTAATCTTGCAAGCTGGAAATGTTTAAATTAACTTTAATTTAATTCAGTCTGCTGTAAATTAAAGTCTATTTATTAGTGTCTCACGTGCCCAATTTGTGGATAATGTTATTGGTTGTTTTGGTGCTGTTGTTGTTGTTAGTGTTGGTTTCTTGGTATCGACTCCTGAAAGTTGTTTTTTGTTTGTTTGTATTCTTTGTATGCCATGTTTCGCAGACGTATCAAACAATTATAGCATATTAGTGCTTAGAACACGACAAATCAGGTGCTAATTTGAGTAAAGAGTCTTGTCAGTAAAATGACTACAATTAAACTAATAGAACTTTATCTCTGTAATTTTTAGTTACAAATAGAATATGCACTCAAAAGATTATTTTTACTGAAAGTTTACTTTCTACTAATAATCAATCATGGCTTCAGACTGGTTCTCATTTTTCCATGTAATTAGGAGGCCCAACCGTAGTTCTAACCGGCAGTGTTCTTTCGTTTCTTAGTGGTTAGGAAATGATTTAAGGCATGACTTTAATTGTTGGCGTGTACCATTTACAAAAGATCTGGCACAGAGAATACTTCGGAGCTGTTCTTGAAACCGGGCTTAAATCCAAGAAAGTATAACTATATCAGAATTATCATAGTCAGTGCGTAATATGACCAGACAAGCATACGCTAATGCTCCAAAGTCAATGACTGATATTTTGTCTTTTGATCTGTTTATTGATTACAGATACGAATACCTTTGAGATTGAGACAGGCAAGGCCTGAAAATATCAATTATAGGAAATCAATCGCTATTATGCTAGAGTTCTACAAACTGGCTGAGCGCCAGGAGGTAAACTATCCGTCAGCTAGATAAAACGATTAGGAAAGGCATGATTTTGACAGGGATATGAGCAATCATTTGACATCTGTTAAAAGTGAATTGCTGGCCTTGACCTTAGGTCAAAGCCACTATTTTAGGTAATTGTGTAACTTAAGAGGGTTTTGTTACCGACTCTTTAAAAGCAGCAGATGATAAGCTGTGGTCGCTGCCTCAAAATGTCGAAAATTGTTTTTTTTTTTTTTTTTTGTTTTTTTTATAATAATTATGTTCGTATTAAAGAAATGTGAAAAATTTCATTGCTAAACCTTTGCATCATTTGACTGAAAAAGACTAGCCTTCTTAATGGTCATATAAACGTACCACAGTTCTTCGAGAGTTAGATGATGCCGTAGCATGTCTTAGCATGCCCTATTTGTAAATGAGCATTTCGGTAATACTGGCTCTTATGTCACTTGTTTATGCGCTAATAAACAGTAACAAAAGAAATGGTGAAAACAACAAGCTTTTAAAAAATACAATAATTTATTTCCCTGGAAAAATTATGTAAAAATGAGAAAAAAATGCGAACTTACGGTTTTATAGAATCAAATCCAAAAATGATCCAAAAATAATCCGAAAATTTTAGTAGTCATAATAACAAAATGTTCTACTGATTTCACTTTCGAATCCCGACGAAGAATCCAAGATGGAAGACGATGACGTATGCTACAATATGTAGTGTTGAAGTCTACAGTTCCTTGTAGAAATAAGAATTATCACTCCGGTTTCTGATAGCTGAATAAATTGTTATAAAAAAAACTGTCCTTGTTCCACAATATTACACGAGCACACATATTTTCCAGAAAAATAACAGAATTAATCCTTTTGAATCCAAGTAATTTGAAATAACTCCAAACCAAATAATTTGAAATAACTCCAAACAGCACAAGATGCAACTAACAATTGAACAGCCCAACTTCTACTGAATAATTCTCCAAAACATGGGTTATATGGGCTTTCTAAAACGTAAACAACGGTCACGTGACCATCTTCTAGAAGTTTATAGAAGCAAGTACTTGTTAACAGACCCTGACGAAAGCCAATCATTTTTAATCTAAGAAATATAAAATATAAAAAAATGTTTATATTTTAAAGACAAGGTCCCATCATGACTTTGGAAACAACCAATCATTTTAAAATAAAATAGAACTTGTTTGCGAAGGTTGCTACAAATTCTGAAACAAGGTCAGGATTTAGATCAACACCTGGTGTTTGTAAACTAACATTCAAGGTCAAATTATTTTCTACAAAATATCATTTCTAGATAATAAATTTACATTACAATATCATGTAATGAAAAATAAAAAAATTTAAATCTGACAAACAATTAAATTGAAATAAATATATATTAAATCATATATAATTACGTCAAATATACATAACACTGATGCAATAACTGTTGTATGTGTGCAGTATTGTCTCGATTGCAGAATGAGGTTAAGAAAATAATAACAGCGACCCAGTGGTCTAAGTCGGTCGCTTTTACAGATCACTGACATCTCAGCTATATCCACGTGGATTAGAGTCTCGTCTCGACCAACGTGGGCATATGAGAAAGTTTATCAGTAGCTTCCCTTGGGTCGTTGGTTCTTCCCGGGATTAGTTCGGGTTCTTCTTCTACCTAATATACTGACCGCTGTGTAAAGCATATCAGGTGTGGAAAGATGGCGTTAATCCCTTATAACCAAGTCAAATAAAAGTGATAGCTCATTACAGTAACACACTCAGTAGAAAATAAAGGCATTAGTGTGTTACACTTAAATATTTGCGTGTAGTTAGTTCCTCGATTAAACACTTTGACCGTTATTTGCATGGTCAACACTTCACAGTGCAGAAATAAAGGTACTCTTCGCTGGCTATTTCAGTTACAAAAATCATGAGGGTCAAATGGCCAGATGCCTTCAAAGTTTGTCTATTGATGACATAAAACGAGCATCGTACTAATTGCGTTAATTCAACGGAGGCATCTTGTCCAGGGTCATGGAGACTGTTCACACTGTATGCATGAACAGCAGACCATCGTGCTAATTGCGTTAATTCAAACGGAGCCATCTTGTCCAGGGTCCTGGTAGTCTGGTAGTCGAGACTGTTCACATTGTATGCATCAAGAGCAAAGTTAGAATCAAGTGATCATAGTTCTTATGTTGCAGGTTCTGAATTTCTAACAGAACAATATTAGAATTGGCTCACACATTGTGCATGAACCCATTCAAGTTGGCTCTAATAACCTTTTTTTTTTGTTTGGTGCTAAATTCTTCTAGAAATACAACATCCATGGTCTCATTCAGTTCTGAAAGCGAGAACGATTCTTATCTAGATATCATATTATTCTGAATGCTACTAGCCAGAGCAACTCATGCGGTTTATAACACACGATGACTGAATGGCAGGAAATTCCGTCCAGTGCCGGTACGTGTACGCTGAATATTGCTGATAGCCTTGAAATACAGTCTGATGTCGAGTTAGCGAGACACATCTCCCTGGTACCCCGAGGTGTATAGCTTACAGCAGACTGGTGTCACGATTGACAGTCAGTACGGGCCTTGATCAATCACGTAGAACAGTTTCTGAAGACTTTGACAGTTAGAGAATTGATCGATATGGACATACGCGATGAGCTTTGGGTAAGAAATCTTAAGTATGCCGGAATAAAATGTAACTTAAATGTTGGATCCTTTATTAATCCGAAAGCATTTGCCACATGGTAGAATTACCAAATAGAAAATGATTGAATTTCAAAAGGCAGAGCCTGATAATAATCAGATAATATATTGGAGAGTTAGAAAAGGCTGAATGGTCTGACATAGCACCCTGTAATTTTGCTATGACATACTCTTGGCACGGATGGGAACTTGTAGAATTATATGATGAATGGCTGTAGTGAAAGCTGGAAGTGATGCAGAAAATATAATGAATCGAAAAATTGTGTTTTGAGACCATTCCCATTGCAGGGCATTTAGGCAAAGAGTAAACACCTTATAAAGCTAAAGAAGATTTTTTGGGGGTATGGTATGTTTTAAACGTATGAGTCGCTGATATCAAATCGGCGACATCTGCTCATAAGAAAAGGCGTAGTTAAAAATGTGAAGACTCTTCATAAACTGAATGAAGTGTGTGCCGCAATAGGATGTGTTGCAATAGATGTTCTGCGTCCTCTACCCAGAACACGTGATGGTAATTCAAATTTGTTTTTGGTCTGTGTTTTTTGTTTGCAAAGTAGACATATGGTTACTCTATCACATGTACAGAGTCAATTACTGAAGCGAATTAATCATTTGAAAGGTTTGCTACCATCATACAGATCGAGGTTCCATCTTTGAATCGCATTTATTCAAGGATATGCTTAGACGTATTGGCATTGAAACAACTCGGACTTTACCGCTAAGATTTGATGGCTTAATTAAAACTGCAACAACAAATTTAGGATTGATGTTTCAACGCTTGTTTCTTGTTTCTAAGATCAACTGGATTAGGATCCCTTCATTCCCATGTTGATTATGGCCTTCTGAAAGCCTGTGTACGGGTCCCTAGGGTGTCACTCTATCTGCTGTGATGTTGGGTCGATATATCGATTTACCAGCTAACGCTATTTTTGCTAAGAATGAAAATCAATCACAACGTTTAGCTCCGATTACGTATAGTATCTGCAAGAAAAAATGTAATAAATCTACGACCATGCTGGAAAGCACAGAACACTGCTGAAATAATGAAGAAGAACAGTACTTGAGCCTTTTAATGGAGGTACTAATATATGGTTGTATAACCCTACATGTAAAGTCGGTACTTCGAGAATACAACAACGGACCTGTAAAGGTCCCTTTATATCGACTAAATGTCTCGGTGATGTCCTGTACAGAGCTAAAGTAAAAACCAAGATTAAAATCTTTGTTTTTAGGCGATTCTTCCCAATAGGTTATAGGTGTCCTGTGGAGTAAATTGGCCCACATGGTTTTAGAAGCCAGGAATGTTCAAATCTGATAGCCTTATTTTAAAACAGTGTAGTTGTAAATGTATCTAACAGCATATGATTCTTTGCATACCGATTTCTGGATTTGCACCACACACAGTGAGAACATAAAGTTAAATAATGATGACTGCCTGGAGTGTCATATACTTGAGTAGCACAATGGATACACCTGCAAATTCCACTAATGTCTTTGTAAGGCCTGTTATGAAGAACACGCTGTGAGCTTAAACCTGAAGGAATATCCTCTTTTCTCTGCAAATAAGAATGCTACAGGAAACGAGGTTACATTTAAGACAGACACAACAATGATTGTTACGAAGATATATTTTAACATGCTAAAAGCCTTGATCTGAGCAGATGAGTGTCAGTAGGTCAGGAAAGATGCATGGAAACCCCTCACCTCATCCCTCTTTAACGGTGACCTTTAGAGTGCCTCGCCCTTCAGACTACTGGTTGCAGAGTATCAGCAGAGACGTCATTCGAAAGCTTTAGATGCTCCCCAGGTTGCCCAACATGGCGAAATATCTTTTAATTCTTCTAAAACCATCTCAGCCATTAGCCACTAACGGAAATGTTCCTGCCGATTCTGATGTGACTGCATACAAAGCGGCTTTGCCTATTACATCTTCTCTCCCAGTGCCTGCTGCTTCGGAGTTGCCACGATTCAGTGCCAAGTAAAACCTCACAGACCCTACTCCTTTATATCTTCCAAAAACAAAGGCCAAGAAATCCAAGAAAAATGCGAGATTTTCTCAATTTTCATCCTTTTCTTCAACTTATTCATCCACGAGTTGTCTTCTTATACTTCCAATGCTAATTTGGCTGTCTGTCTGCAAAATATTTTTTCATTACATGCCGAGCTTTGTGCTTATTTTTAGATCTGGTCCATCCTTCAAACCAGGCGTATGGTTCTGAATGCACAGATGTTTGAGACCTCCAGGAATATCATGAGGTCTCCTGAATCGAATGTCCTTTTACATGAAGTAAGTATTATATCTGATTGTCATGCCCACAGCGGAATCCTGCCCATTTCCGTATGATTCTGAACTATATGCGGAAAATATGTGTCGCACTTTTTATTTTCAGATAAAAGCCAGACCGAGCGGAATGTGCTATATCCGTATATTACATGAGGATGCGTGACCATACAGTGAAATTATTATATATCTAGAAAGAATAATACCGTACTTGTTAGAGAATATTTTTGACCTGCACACACTAACCCCTATACACCCTCGACCATGTGCACATCCCCGAAAAAGAATGAAATATCGTTGCGACAAAAGCATTCGTACACAGCAGACACACCCTCATGGCAATCCAGCAATTTACTCTCCTCGAATACACAGTCACTCCCCATTCATATGACGGAAATCAAGTCATATAGGAATTAATATGGATAGGCATAAGTATACATCAGAGAGAGTGGAACGTGCTATCCCTGAATCCAACACGAGGATACGAGTTAATATATAGTGAAATTATACATAGAGGAAGAATGTTAGCCTTTAGGTTAGAGAATATATTTAATTCATTCTCTCTGGTATATACATGTATAATTTGGGACATTTAAAAGTGCAAAACATTACCATCTCAAGGTAGTTATACTTAAGGAATACATCAATCAGCAGGTTATTTATTATTGTGAGTTTTTAGACCATTGATACAGTGCAGCCATTTTAATCTACCGTACCGATGATGACGAAAGCGGTAACACCAGTCAAGTGAAGATATTTACAGCATTTTAGAAAATACAAACCATTTTATCATAAATTAATAATTACCTGAAAGAAAGTATGAAAATATGTTTTTGATATCACACAAATTAATCATGTAAACCTTATTTTCAAAACTATGATTTAACAATAATTCATTTTCAGAGTGTAAATAAGAGTTGATTGCAGAAATGAAATACAGTATTTTATTAGTTTTAGTTAACTAACTGTAATCAAAAGATTTATAATTTGCAATGATAAATATTTTCCATTTACTTTGGTTACATCAAATCAGAAATACTTTCGCAGTATATATATATATATATATATATATATATATATATATATATATATATATATAATTCTCTACTTACTTCATTTGAAATTTTACGCTTTCTTTACACATTTTCGCATTATTCATTTATTTATTTATTTATTTATTTATTTATGTTTTTTGTTCGCTTGCACTAAGCCCAGGCATTGATTATTTCCGCGCTCATCGGATTTGATGACGGCCCTTTCTGAAAATAGGTCATAGTGACCCGTACTGTGAATTAGGTATGAATGTGATCATTGTTCTAATAATTTATTTCTAGTCTCTTTATTTTTTTTACCAACGATGCACGAAATAATTAGTCTTGAGACTTGGTCACACAGATACTTAATGAATTCTGTGTGTGTGTGTGTGTGTGTGTGTGTTGTTTAATTTTTTATGTAGCTTTTAACACTTTTAGGCACATCGCTACCATGTCTGCAGTGAGGAAGTTTATACTGATGTCTGGCACTGGAGCATCATGCTGCAGGCATGTAGTATCATCTCTCCCACACCCACACCCCCGTCACATTTATATTGATACCAGGCCGACCACTAACCTTTTGATGTTGATTACCATTTGTATGTCTTTAGCGTGACTCGGCCGAGATTCGAGCCCGTGACCTCCCGCATCTGTGGCACACACTCTAACTACTGACACCACAAATAATTTCTGTGTCCGACATAATCAGAAAGAGAAAAGTAGTAATGAAAAAAAATAGGTAATCATAATACACAGGTTGTTTTGAGTGACATTTATTGAGAAACGATTCTTTGGCACAAGCTTAAACAAGTGACAAGTGTAATTTCGAGTATATACATATATACTGTAGATTTGTGTTTCATGTATAATTACCTTTGGTGTATTTTAAGTGGTGCATTGTTTGAAAGCAAAAAGTGTCCATTTCGTTACTGTCTGGAGTTTACCTTTATTACTATTCAACACGTGATCAACAGAATGCTACAATATTCACATATTATTCTTTACAAAATAAAGGCGTTAGGATCGGACATTACTACAGTCTACACACCTCAAGGTTGCTCATTAGAAAATATTAGAAATAGAAACCTGCACTTGTGCAAAAGCAGGTATCAGCAATTAGGGATTGTGCTTAAACTACTGTGATTTTGAAGAGATTCTTAAGAAAAATAACAGTTGCAATAAAAAGCAACACTACCTAATTGACCGATAGCTTTGGAAAAAAAAGAAACAACCACCCAAAAAATAAGTGAGTTCTCGTACTATATATATATATATATATATATATATATATATATATATATATATATATATATATATATATATATATATATATCGTACTTTAAATACGTTAATTTAAAAGGGTACAGTCGGAAATTAAAAGTTTGATGTGCGGTGCATATTACCTAAAAACGTAACTGCAGTCTTTTATTTATGTCGTGTCAAACACTTAATAGCATTACCTCTTGCCAAAAACGAAACAGAAAGAAATAAAAGCAGATAATCTAGGGGAACTCACTGACATTATTCAAAGTGTGATTTTGAAGGAGGGAGTTATTTAGTAAATATTCTCATCTTCATGTATATGAAGATAAATAAATTTCAGATCGCCAAAATAGTAAAGGTGAACAAATATCGTGTGGATATCGATAGCAAAAAATTACTGAATATATTTTTTTGTAAAAGATCTCTGACCAGATGTTGTTTGAGCAGATACGCCTTTCATATATACATACCTATACACATACATACATACATACATACATACATACATACATACATACATACATACATACATACATACGTCCAACTATCGTTTATTGTAAATGAAATTAACAACTATATTAATTTCTTTTTAAATGGACATAGTATAACTACGTCTTTGAAATGCTGAATGGCGAATTTTCCGCTCTAGGGCGTTTACATTGGCGTATGATTATTCATCCAAGTCAGCGATTTAGAAAAGTTTAAGTGTGAAAGATAGTACTGAATGGAATGCACCGCCCGTTCTTTCGCTGGGAAGATTTCAAATCGAAGAGATTTTCTAATCAGGATTCGTTACAGGACGATACGCCTCGTTTGTTGCTGTATGCACCCATTCATACGTCTAAGTAGATATGTTGGGAGTAAAAATTATTGTTTTCCATTCAGTGACGTTAACACCCAAACTAAATTTAAAGCTTAGAATGAATATGTCAGTCCTTAATGATCGGAGCACAGCAACGAGTTCATTATTTTCGTTTGACTGGTTTGCATTTCCGATGATCTCAAATAGCTGAGTCAATATGGTAACGTGCCTTCATTGCTATACCCTGTAACTCAAACTTCGGAAGGGATTTATTTAGCACGCGACTTTTAAAGTCTAACAACTCGGACGTAAAGTTATTCATAAAGTTTATCGCTCACAGGAAAATATCTGATAAAAGAAACTTTAAGTGGAGTAGTCTTGACAAACACGCTGTGGGTACGTACTATATGCTTTTTTAAATTCTTGATCCATCCATCAGAATATTCTTTGCTCTTACCTGAGACATTGGCAACGGCGATCACCACAAAAAAAAAATGCGTCTACGTGATTAGATATTCCATAAATATCGATTTTGACCAATCTATCTCTGAGAGAGAGAGAGAGAGAGAGAGAGAGAGAGGTGGGGGCGGGGCGGGGCTGGCAGGGAAGATGTCAGGGAGGGATGTCGGTAGAGGGGACAGAACGAGAGAGGGAGGAAGGAAGATGCGACTGAATGCATTAGAGTACCAGCGTGTCGGACGTGGAAGCGTCACATACATAAATGTATTACTGAAGGGTCACAGCAGAGCATAAATTTCCTTCCTCAAAACCTTGAAAATGTCAAATGTGAAGATATACTTGCAGTGAGTTTGTCTTTTTTGTGTATTTTCGATGACTCAATCCTCTCAAGCATTTCTGAGATGAGTGTGTCAATCAGGATTGATGTCGTATACAGGAAAGGTAATTTGTCTACTCTGCATATATATGACAAATCTCGAATTCAGTAGCAAGAAGAAACAATTATCGTGCACTATAAAGAAAATATTATTGTTTATGTCCTATTTTTATGTCTTTGTGTATATACTTATCTTCGCATTTATATTTTACAGCGCTCAATAGTCAAAAAATCTTTTCGCATTTAACAATATATCGTGATCATTGAAGCTAGTATATTCACGTTTATTTGCAGCGACTTCATCTTTGAAACTATCAGCTCTCTGGAAATCGTTTTCGCATGACTCATCCCGTGCCTGTTCACTTGAGGGATGTTTGCTTAAAGTACCTTTGAACCATGCCACCAGCTACAGCTCTTCAGTTTTATCGGAAAAGCCAAACCATCGACCATCTGGCCTTAGAGCGCCCCCAGTCGTTGCAAAGTTTTCGAGAATCTGTCCGCGGAGGTCTCAGCGTCATCGAATCCCGTCTTGACCTTCTCCGGCAATCTTATTTTGGAAACGAGGGGGATGTAGAACAGGATATCCGCCAATGGATTCCCGCCTTCACCACCGTCATGAAGGAAGCAAAGATATCAATATACTCGTCCAAGCGTCAGCTCCAGCATATGTTTGACATCTTGGACAAGCTAAACGGAGACCCGACGTTCGTGACGGATATTGACAGACAGTCGCTACAGACCGTGGTACAATACTTGGATCGATGCAACAATTACATCCGTTTCGAATTCGCCGACGTGGTGAAGGAGGTGAAACGTTTGCTGGATTACGTACATAGATATTGTCTCAGCTTCTCTGGGACAGAGGGTGATAAGTATCTGGAAACTGCGGTCAGTTACGAGAGACAAAGGCGAGATTTAGAGACAGCAATCACATTTTGTCTCAACAGCGTGGTAGACTTAGCAGATAATTTTGATAAAAACAGTTTGAGCAGTCAAAATTTTGGACTGGCTATAAAAAAAATGGCCGCAAAAGCAGAATGTATGCATATTCCAGTTTTGTTTATGGTACCACAAGCCTTTGAAAATGTAAAGAATGCTTGTGAGGGGATTAGGCAGTGGCTCATTGCAGATGAAAATTATGATGATTATATAAAGTTTGACATAATTGATCTAGAAGAGAAAAAAGATCATTTGCTCAAAAACTGCAGAGAAAGTCAAGTGAAATGTTCAAACCATGACCACAGGATAAAAATAATGAAGCGAGATTTTGCGAAGTGCGCAGAGGATTTGAAGAGATTCAGTAAACGTTCGATGGCTCTGGCGGCAGAAAGGGAACAGCTGCTAGAGCAACACAGGAACGTTCTGGTTGATTTGGATATCAAAATCATTAGAAGAGATGATGTAACACAAAGTCTCGAGGAAATGAATACATATGAACGAGATCGCTACGACCGACTCCTTCTTGAAATCGGTGAGCTTAAGGAAAAGAAGCTTGCACTCGCTACAAAACTGGAGGATATCAACAAAAAAATAGAAATTATAGAAAAATTGCAGGAAGATACAACTAAAAACGAGACCCAACTTGCGGAGGCCGTAAAAGAGGCTAGGATAGCTAAGAAGGAACATCGTCTGATGGAGGTAGAACTAGAACGGATGGAGGCTAATTTATCGAAACTTAAAGAGATTCATCGATTCAAGACAAGTGCTGAGGTCCTGAAAAAGATCTTCTATAACATGCCTGTCACCACCAAACACGTGGTAATATCTAACGGCAGGAAACCTATCGGTAAGTTTCAGTATCAACAACATAAAACTTCTAATGTTTTAACTTGATAGTTTTCTTTTCTGTTACTTCTGTCAGTGACTGATTTGTAGGAATATGTCATCATACGTATATTATCCCATGCATTTTCAATGTCAAAGCGGTTTTGTCAGTCTAAAACATAATGAGAGGAAAATTCATTTTTCAGCACTTCTGCTTAGTTTAAGGATGCATTTACATAAACTCTTGTATCCTACAGTGAATCCAAAATCGTAACTGTTTTTTGTGTCTAGTTTTTAAGTGGTTTACCTAGGAATAACCGGCTTCTTGCTTCAACCTTATGTAATATTTTGCGTTCCTCTGGACAGCTGTTAGGCAACACACTTTTGATAAATCTTCCATATAATATCTATCACGGTATCTGCTTTCTGATCATTGTCCAATTTTACACACTCGTCATTATTTGGTTAAGATTTGGCACATTTTTTAAAATCTTTTGTAATTTATTAGCGTTTTAAGTGTTTCTTGTTCTAATAGCATGCCCCCGTTTTCTTGGACATGTGATTCAATATGCGGAAAAGAACATTTATGTCAGTCATTTATTTTAGGTAAGTTTGAGCGGACATGTCATGGCTGTTTAGTACGTGATAAAATATTATTAGAAAATAAAAGCGTATGAGAAACCCACGTGAAGCAATGAAATGCATCAAGCAGCCACATAACACACACGTAAATCACGACGACACAATCCTGGTTTTTCACCTGTATATATTTTCTTGAAAACTGATCACTAATAAGAACATAAAAACGAAAAGCATTAAAGGTATATATATATATATATATATATATATATATATATATATATATATATATATATATATATATATATATATATATAATCTTTACTAACACTGACGCCATATTTGCCTGGGCGAGTTTATTTTCTCAGACAACAGGAGTGATGTAGTATTTTTGTTCGTCGTCTTCGATAAGGTCCGAATAATTTCGTATATTTCCTTAACTTTGGACGTTACATCCTTTTACACAAGAGTTAAAAGAGTTACTCCGCTTTGCCCTTTCCGTTGTTATTTTGTTGTTATTGTTGTTGTTGAGAAATAATAAATCTAGGCATTGCAAATCGAGGACACGGAAAAGGAAAACGAGTAGGCCCATTTTTTTTTACCTTTGGAACCTGATCAAGATGATTGTGTTAGTGACCCCCTTGCGACAGTCAGGTTAGAAATAATGAATGAATTAATGAATAAGTTGTGTGCATTTTTTATATCCTTGATGATTTTCGTGTTAAATCACAAGAGGGTTACAAACTGCCGGAACGATAGGCGACCACTGTAGCAGTTTCATCGGCCACCCCACCCCCGATAATTAAATGCTCTGTGCTTCACAGCAGATGAATTTGCTATGTTTATTTTAATTGTCACTTGTTTAGGCTCGAATAAACAGTAACACAAGAAAGAGTGAAAACAACAAGCTTTAAATATACAATAATTTATTTCCCTGGAAACATTCTGTAAAAATGAAAAAAAAAATATGAGCTTAGGTTTTATAGAATGAAATCCAAAAACAATCCAAAAATAATCCGAGAATAAAATTTTAGCAGCCCTAATCACAAATTGTTCTACTGATTTACGTTCGAATCCCGACGAAGAATCCAAGATGGAAGATGATGACGTATGCTGCAATCTGTAGTGTTGAAGTCTACAGTTCCTTGTAGAAATAAGAATTATCACTCCGGTTTCTGATAGCTGAATAAATTGTTATAAAAAAACTGTCCTTGTTCCACAATATTACATGAGCACACATATTTTCCAGAAAAATAACAGAATTAATCCTTTTGAATCCAAGTAATTTGAAATAACTCCAAACCAAGTAATTTGAAATAACTCCAAACAGCACAACATACAACAGTTTAACAGACCAACTTCTACTGAACGGTTCTTCAAAGCAGGATTTGGTTGTAGATGAGCCTTGGGAATTTTCTGATTTGGTTTTCCTACCATTTGACAGGTATGACAAGATTTACAGTATTTACCAACATCACTTTTGATTTTTGGCCAATAGAAGTGAGTTACGATCTTGTGATAAGTCTTATTAATCCATAAATGACCAACCAATAGAGTTTCAAGGGCCAGACAAAGTATTTCCTGTCTGTAAGGTTTTGGAACTACAATTTGATAGTTCACTGACCATTTGTCATCAGCAGGTACATCAAGAGGTCTCCATTTTCTCATAAGAATTCCATTTTTAATGAAATAACAGACAGGAACTTAAGTAGTTTCAGTTTCACTAATGGCCCTTTGAAACAAATAGGAGATCTCGGGATCTTTTTCCTGTTCAACAACAAGTGATTGTCTTTTATCACCCTGATTAGAATAAAGAGAATGAGTCGTTAAAAGAGGGTCACTGTGATCAATACCTTCTGATTGATCCAAACATGGAGTTCAAGTGACCTCATCAAAAACCTGACCAATACATGTGTCAGCTAAAGGAATACTTTCTTTATCAACATCATTCTCAAGAGCTTTCTTTGCCATAGCTCTGGTAACTGCACAAGCTGGAAATACATCAGGGAATTCTTTTTCACTTGGATCGACTTTCTGATCCAAGCAAGGCTTGTCAGTTACAAGTGGATTAACCACAACCTTGTCTCCAGCTAGGTAGCTAGGTCGTTGCCTAGTAATAAATCAATGCCCTCAACGGGTAAAACAGAGACCGTTCCGACTGTCACGGGTCCTGAAACTAAGTCTGATGACAAATTTACACAATGGAGAGGAACATTAACAAAGCTACACTATTCTCCCTGAATAAGAACACTCTCATTAGAAGAAGACTTCTCAGAAAAATGCAAAGTACCCGACAATAAAAGACTCTGAGAAGCTCTTACGTCCCTTAAAAGTTTAATAGGGAAATGATTGGCCGAATCACCCAAAAGTGATACAGAACCCTTCGATGTGAATGGTTCTTAATTCTCCATAATCAAATCAGACTGGGGTTTATTAGACCCAAAAATTGTATTGCTTTCAATACATGACCGTGACCTTGACCTCTTAGAAATAAGAGCATTTGGAATAGGTCTGTCTTGATTCTGATGCCTATGTTTCAATTTGTACAATCAGAAATAACGTGTCCTTTTTTCTTGCAATAAGTACACGTAGGAAGAGACAATGATCTTGAATCAAGCTTCGCCGAAGTTTGATTTTTTGAAGTTGTGCCAGTTTGAGTTTTAGAAGGGCTTGTTTTGCCTGAAATACTTTTCTGCCAAAAGACTGTTGAGTAGAAGTCTTATTTACAAAAGGAACTTTATGAGTTAAAGAATACTCATCAGCAGCATTTTCCAAGGTTTCAATCTGATGCTCGTCAAGATAAGACTTAATGTCACTATGTACACAGTTTTTGAACTCTTCAAGTAATATAAGTTGTTTAAGACTTTCATAATCTTGTTCAACTTTCTTGGCTAAGCACCATCTATCAAATAACTGCTCTTTTTCTCAAGCAAATTCGACATGAGTTTCTCCAGCTTCTTTTCTATAGGTTCTGAATATTTGACGATAAGCCGCAGGGACCAACTCATAACCCATCAAGATATAGTCCTTAACTATATCATAGTCAGCGCTCTGCTCTAGTGACAGTGAAATGTAAATATCACGAGCTCTACCAGTGAGTACACATTGCAATAAAAATACAGTACTCTCTTGGCCACTTAAAACGCTCAGCAATTCTTTCAAACCGAAAAATATATTTGTCTACTTCTTCTTCCAGAAAAGGATGTACTAACTTGATATTTCTTAAAACATCAAAAGTAGGAGAGAGTTTTTTCTATTTGTTAGCTCTGATTCTTTTAACCGAATTTGAAATTCCCTTTCATCCTTTACCTTTTGCATTTGCATCACTTCCATCTCTTTTTGTAACTGTATTTGCTCTTTTTGTAATTGCATTTGTTTTTCTTTCTCTCTTTCTTCCAATTGCATTTGTTTTTCTTACTTTTTCCTTTCTCTCTCTCTCTCTCTCTCTCTCTCTCTCTCTCTCTCTCTCTCTCTCTCATCTTTCTCAAATTGTAACTGCATTCGTCTTTCTCTCTCTTCACTCTCTTTTTGCAACTCAATTCGTTTTACTTCCATCTATTTCTGAAACTGCATTCGTCTTACTTCCATCTCTCTTTTCATTTGTATCTTTTGTATCTGAAACTGAACCGGTCTTATCTCTAATTTCAACGTGTTTAGCTGTACTTCCATTTTCAACATTTCCAAACATTCCTGAGTAAAATGCAAAAGAATTCTTTACTTTGATGATATTTTAGTAAAGACCTGCCGATTTCACTAATATTTCAAAAACATGGGGAATTAAAATTTCAAAAAACAACGTTTTCTGAAATATTCTATCCAAAATTCAAAATTATCCTTAGGACGAGCGTCCAATTTCTTTATTGTTGTACAAGTTACAATCTAAAACCTTTAACTAAAATGGGATGATTAAGTTTACACTATAGCTGATACTGTGCAAGATAGTGTTGATGTTAGAGAACCAGGTGACAAAAATAGGAAGCTGATACTGAAGCCTACACTTTTCTAGCTACACTATTGATATATTAGTTGGGGAAACTTTGACGGGGACGCCAACATCCGGGCAAGACAATTATTAGGGAGGGCCACTAAACATTAAATAGACCTACTCAACAAACGAAAAAAATATTTAGAGAACTTGAGAAATTATGTATAGTTAAGACAGAAAACAAGTGCGCTTCCGAAAATCGTAGTACGATTCACATTGTTACAAAGGAAAAATATACTTAAGTTACGTACGCTAGTAAATAACTAAAACATGACATGTGCCTATTTGTTTGTTTCGGTTTTTAATCCGAAATTTATCTGAAAGTTGGATTTCGCTCGAATCTGTTTCACAATTTATTTGGTCACCGCGTTACATGACAGGTGTCAAAGATGTGATTAAAAGATCATACATAGGATTATATTTGTCACCATTAATTTGTGACATATATAACCGTTCTGTAGAAAAAAAATATATAATGTTTTTAAACTAGGTTGCCATGAATAATGAAACACGCTGTTAATATTTACAAGATTCCCAGGGAATTTTCGTACATTCCTTATATTCCGACATATCGGTACAGTGTAAAATCGATTTATCGGTAATATCGCACACCACTAGTATTTATGTCACGCAGCTGTAGATCAATGGGCACATATTGTATGTCACGCTGCGTGAGAAAATTTTCTGATAGATCCTGCCTCATTTTTACAAATGTTTTCTGATAGAATTCGTCATTCAAAGTACTTTGGGAAATGTCAATTCGTGTTATAGAGTATTACGACTTCAAACCGATTCTGAAACAAAGAAACTACCTCTCCGTACCTTGGCCATTGCGTCATAATCAAGTTCTCCGTTAATTCAAAGAGAACCTTGCCGCGGTGGTGAGAAACTCTGTTTGTTCTGTAATCAGCCATTGATGTCACCGGTCGGCTTAGGCTTTGAGACCGGAAAACCCGACATTATAACATGTCAGTTCTACTACTCTAGACAGTTTTAAGAGGGACCACCGCTATCCAATCAGAACTTAGATTGTCAAATTTTGGGCGGTTTCTCACGCAGCCAGACATTATCCTCTTACATTCGTTTTGGAGGAATCAGTACAGTTTTGGAAGTAACTAACGAAGCATCACGTACTCCGAGAACAAATTGGGCACTCGTAAAAGAGCGTGAAAGGGAGTTTTAGGAAGTTCGGACGAGATTTGGAACAAAGGCTTCTGAGGTAAAATATCTTCGCACGAATCTGTCTCACTTTCCTAACTATGTGTTGTAAGATTTATACGTTATTATGTGCATTTAATTTAGTAAAATTTTAATCTTCTATTTATAACTGAGATATGAAAATGTCGTAATGTAGAGTTTAACGAATTATTAATATTCAAGATTAATGCATGTAGTTGTTAGGATAGAATAGAAGTGGATGGTACAATCTGCTGCGATGTTGCATCGTGGTGTTTGACTTAAATTAATAGTGAGTAGTGTGAGAATTTGTATTTGTTTATATTTGAATATATAGTGTGGATTATGCAGAGTTAGGTATTGTTGGCCTTGTGCGCGTATAATTAGACATTTTTATATTTATGTGTCTTTTAAAATTTGTAACGTAGGAAATCCGGAGGAATATTGTTGATGATGATAGTTTACTATATCGAGAATTAGGGATATTTGTGTATGTATCAGAAGTCGTGATATTATTGTTGTTGTTATAACATTTATTATAGAACAAGCGCGCATGGAATATTTAGATGTGAGTGTATCAGTTGACCAAATTATTTAATTGCCATTATGCTGATGAAAAGTCTGTGAGAGCATGCTAATTCTCGTGTAATTGAGCAAGAAGACAAAATTGTACGTCCCTTCTAATCCACAGGAAGTTTTCCCGGTGGGACAGGACGCCACCTGAAGATTAGAGAGAGGAGAAGACGTGGAGAGCACTAGAGAATAGGCAGTAGTGCGAAGACGCAGGGCCGGGAGAATATGCAGTAGTGCGAAGGCGCAGGGTCGGAGAACGGAAACAAGGGTACCGGAAAGACCGAATGGGATACAAGGCAGAACTTACAGATGAGTAACAGAAGGAACACGGGAAGGAAACACTCTCACCTTTAATTTCGCGTGATGAAATAACTGGCAATTTGCATAGGTCTTGTATTGATTAGAAGCAGTTGCATTGAAAATTGTCCTGTAATTGTTGAATACCGTGATATAGTTTATTAAATTGTTATACCTTTCACCTTATTATTTATATTTTACTTTATACACCTAGACCGTCGGCCTTGCTGACTGGGGGTTCGGAGTTATTTAATATTTTAGTTGTCCGTCCTTCTCCGGTATTAGTAATAATACCGTTGGGGGCACGTGACACTGTGTGTGCAGTAATATTTTGCAGGGGTCGGGGAGGAAAGCGTGGGACTTTACTATAGTACATGACACATCATTTAGTCATCTATATTACCGGATACAGCTTCATCAAAATATTTCCAGTAGCTCAAAAGTTAAGACCATTCAAATAAAAAACAGACTACACTGCAACAAGGTCACAAAGTTACGTTTTCCTGTGCTATAGTATGCACCTTTTTCCTTTGCACTGACACTAAACTTAAAGCAAGGAACGTGACTAAACTGTGAAAGATCATCATTGTACAACTGGGCAAAGTTTCATCCAAATATCGAATGCTTAAAATGATACAGTCTGGACGCTAAAAACAGTCACAATTTGGTCTTTTTTGATGATGTCGATCTTTAGGCCACAGACCCTCCGACATTGTCTATTACCGATGTATTTTATAATCAGTAATCATGATATCTCAAACAGTTGGAAAAGATTTCCACCCTTAAGCGAATTGTTTGACTTTGATAATCAACACGCGTTTTAATCACGATGCTTACCTATATAAAATTTGTATCCAATCCAGCCGTTTAAAAGTTAATCCTGACAGGGAAACAGTTCGCAGTATCACCTTTATCTTTGCATGGCCTCGACCTTTTTTGTTTAGCAAGGGCGACTATGGTAAGTAACACACTGTCTTGACATCGTATTATCGGAGGAAGTTGTATTAAAATCTTTCCTAGTTGCAAAGTTATGGGTTGAACGAGCAAAATCAAACTGGCATTCTTACGGACAACGTAGTAAGCTAATACGCCTTTCAAGGCGTGAGTATAAAATGTTAGAGGGAATATTTCAATCCAGATCTTGTTAGGGTGGATGTGTGGGAAATTGCATGTCATTTTTAAGACTATATAGACAGGCAAACTGCACTCGCACACTGTATAGATATAAACAATATTGCACACATATCCCTCACATAACTTCAAGATAATATTTGAAAGCAATCTGATTCAAATCAGTTCTCCACTATCCTGCTGAAGA
Source organism: Sinohyriopsis cumingii (assembly GCA_028554795.2). NCBI lineage: Eukaryota > Metazoa > Mollusca > Bivalvia > Unionida > Unionidae > Sinohyriopsis > Sinohyriopsis cumingii. The sequence goes on along the minus strand of CM068840.1, from coordinate 95,412,000 downwards.
TCTGACAGCGACCATTTAGGGTTCATGTTCCGTTGGCCTTTGAGTTAGCCAATGGAAATGCAGCTTTCAGACGTTTGAAATTGAATCTTATCAATAGACAGATGCTCTTCATCCATACTGCTCAGTCTCCCAAACGCGATGATATAAGACTTCATTTAATTGGCTGATAGCGATTATGGTAATAAGATAGGTCCCCAGGACATGACCCCTAAGCCGTCGCGGTCAGATCTTCACGTAGGACTGCGGAGATGTGATTTTAATCAGACTGAATGGAAAAGACGCGATTAATAACTAAGCGTTGTTTTGTTGTGTTTGCTTGTTGTTCTGGTTTAGTTTTTGTTATATATATATATATATATATATATATATATATATATATATATATATATATATATATATATATATATATATATATATATATATAATGTTAGACGAACCATTTGTGTTATCAAAGCAGAATTGTATTGCAGTTGATGAGACACTGGCCACAAAGTAGTATCGATACCCTTATGTTGAACCTTCCAGACTAACGTTGCCTTAAATTAGTGTTATTAAATAGTTAGGTCTGAAGCGAAAACAAATAACTTCCAAAGTGCTTGGATAGGCAATGACGTCAGATCGATTACCTAGCTGAAAATATGCAATATATATATATATATATATATATATATATATATATATATATATATATATATATATATATATATATATATATATATATATATATATATATATAGTGTATTGACTTGTTGCCCTCTAATTTGTGATAGTTCTGATAAATCTATCTAATGTATTGATTTGTTCCTCCCTAATTATTGATTGTTCTGACCTATTTGCTTCCAGACAAACTGGAGCGTGCAATTCGGATCACAGCTACCAAGATTGACGGGGACTGGCCAAGGTTGTACTGGAGCCTGCCATTTCATCCGCCGAGGGGCGAAGAAACTATTAGGGCAGATATTGATGAGATAGGAAAAACCTACATGCGGCGCCCAAGCGAGGAACTGTGCAAGCAGTGTTTATGGCGGTGGAGGCGGGTCCACACCCGAACCTCACTTAATGACCTCAGGAAGGCGCTTCTCGTCTGTAAAAGGAAGGACATTGCGGACCTCATTGACCAGAAAATGGCCCAAAAAAGAAAGCCATCTGTAGCTTCACGTGCCTTCCGAACCGTTCGGTTTCCAAAATTGCCGGGCAAGGTTTAGCGAATGTATTCTTATTTACAGACGAAGATGAACACGTATTATGACACTGATATGAATTTTCTTGTACTACTCAACAAGATTCCTTACATGTGTCTGTTTGTAAATTAGATACCATATATTATTTATTAAGGGTTCGACCTGAAAAATATTGAATGTACTCAAATGGGCCACATAAACTGTTAAGTTCAACCATCTTCACTTGAGCTTCGAACCAATGATATCTATAGCACGAAACTGGAAAACACTTGTATGTTTGTTTGTTTATTTATTTATTTATTTAATGCAAGATGGTTATTTTCAGATTTTGCGTTTATATATATATGATTAAAAATTATGTCAATAATCTGAATTGTTTTCAGTTACAACAAGACTATACTTTCTTCCTTTTTTTAACAATGGAAAAAGAAGGAGTAGTAAACATGACGTTTATTTTATAAAACGTAGTATTCATCCAACGTAGTATTCATCCAAAATGTATGCATCCAAAATGTTGTATTCCTAATATTCACCCAAAATGTATTATTTTTCAGTGAAAATCATTAACCGATGACTATTTGCTTTGCCAACGATGGGAACATTGTTACTGACAAGAGGTATGATTTTTTAATTGGCAAAATACTGGTGGCAATGTGGTTTTCAAGATCAATTAAATTATAATGATCAATATGTTTTTCTTTATTCTGCGTATTGAACAGAAGTATATCTGTACTTGCGAAGACGATGTTTGAGAAAAACGATGTGTTAATTCATCGAACAGAAGTATATCTGTTTGTACTTGAGAAAGACCATGTGTTAATTCATTGAACAGAAATATGTGTGTACTTAAGAAAGACGATGTGTTGATTCACTGAACGGAAGTATATCTATTTATACTTCAAAGAATCACTGCATGATGGTTGCATTGGCAAATGGCAAGCTAATATATCTGCAAAACTTGTTGGGTCAGATATAAACCTCTCCGATGGGAATTCAGAAATAATACATTTGGCAACAGGCAGTGAACCTTTCGAATATTAGAATAAAAAAGATCGGTTAATGAATCAGAAAACAGCCACCAAACTGTCTCTATAAGGTATAACTATCCTTATATAATTCCTTCCATTTTTTATTTGCATTTTCGATTAAATCGAGTGCACTAGTTATGGGCTAAGACTATATTATGTTAGGCATTAACTCAAAAACAACCTATTTCAAATTAGTATGAAATGTACTTCTAATCTCTCAATACCTATTTATAGAAAAATAATTTCACTTGCGCTTAGTTATAGTGAAATAAGGTTTGAGAACTGAAAGTCTTGAATGGAATACAAAACTATCTATCTATCTATATATATATATATATATATATATATATATATATATATATATATATATATATATATATATATATATATATATATATATATGTGTCTCTCTGTGTGTGTGTGAGAGAGAGAGAGACAGACAAACAGATAGATGTTACTTGACTTAACATTGGGATTTATATTTCAGAATCGGTGTCCTAAACTCATTTTGTGACGTTGATGATCAGTTCTCAGAAAATATATAAACTACTGAGAATGGTGAACTTTAGAATTGTATACCTTCAGAGCTAACAAGTTCCTTGCAAATGATTTTGCCATAAGCATCATCTATATGTCTTATCATCTATATGTCTTATCATATATATGTCTTATCATATATATGTCTTATCATATATGAACAAATGGAACTCATTTTTGATGTAGAAAATGGTCAAGAAATGTCAGACTTCATAATTCTTGTAGAAATACACAAAGCATTACACCAGTTATAGTGCTATGGCCTGAAATAATCACCATGCTCTCATCCCATTGGAAGAGCCAAACTACCCGTATGTTTCCTATTCACAGTAGTAGTAGCTCAAGGGTGAATTAAACACATTGGAATTACAACAAGGTCAGCAAGTTTTGTTTGCATCCAAATGAAGTTTGAAAATAAAAAGTTACGTATCCATGTAAAAAAAATTAATGCGTACAAAAGGTACATATGTATGAAAGAACACATGCCTTAATTTTACACTTACCACCTTTCACAAGAAAAACTATCTTTTCAGTATTGCCTTGTTGAAGTTTACAACAAAGAACTTATTTTGTTCTTTATATCATTTAAATGAATCAATTAGCCAGTAACGCAACCATGATGCTTAATTATTAAATGATGGGTTCTCAATGCGCTTCCATGCATGCGTGTTCAATGTTTCGGCATACTGTTTATGTCCCTTGTATATTTCTTTCATTTCTCGACATTTTTTCATGAAATCGAATTTATTAATGATAAGAGTAGATGCACCCAAACTATCTTGATATGTAGGCGTTAACGACACAGTATATTAAACTATCTTGATAGGTAGGTGTTAGGACACAGTATATTAAACTATCTTGATAGGTAGGCGTTAGGACACAGTATATTAAACTATCTTGATAGGTAGGCGTTAGGACACAGTATATTAAACTATCATGATAGGTAGGCGTTAGGACACAGTATATTAAACTATCTTGATAGGTAGGAGTTATGGCACAGTATATTAAACTATCTTGATAGGTAGGCGTTAGGACACAGTATATTAAACTATCTTGATAGGTAGGCGTTAGGACACAGTATATTAAACTATCTTGATAGGTAGGAGTTATGGCACAGTATATTAAACTATCTTGATAAATACGCGTTAGGACACAGTATATTAAACTATCTTGATAGGTAGGCGTTAGGACACAGTATATTAAACTATCATGATAGGTAGGCGTTAGGACACAGTATATTAAACTATCTTGAAAGGTAGGAGTTATGGCACAGTATATTAAACTATCTTGATAAATACGCGTTAGGACACAGTATATTAAACTATCTTGATAGGTAGGAGTTATGGCACAGTATATTAAACTATCTTGATAAATACGCGTTAGGACACAGTATATTAAACTATCTTGATAGGTAGGCGTTAGGACACAGTATATTAAACTATCATGATAGGTAGGCGTTAGGACACAGTATATTAAACTATCTTGAAAGGTAGGAGTTATGGCACAGTATATTAAACTATCTTGATAAATACGCGTTAGGACACAGTATATTAAACTATCTTGATAGGTAGGAGTTATGGCACAGTATATTAAACTATCTTGATAAATACGCGTTAGGACACAGTATATTAAACTATCTTGATAGGTAGGCGTTAGGACACAGTATATTAAACTATCTTGATAGGTAGGCGTTAGGACACAGTATATTAAACTATCTTGAAAGGTAGGAGTTATGGCACAGTATATTAAACTATCTTGATAAATACGCGTTAGGACACAGTATATTAAACTATCTTGATAGGTAGGACACACTATATTAAACTATGTTAATAGTTAGGAGTTAGGACAAAGTATTTTAAACTATCTTCGTAAAGGTAGGCATGTTAGGACACAGTATATTAAACTATCTTGATAAATACGCGTTAGGAAACAGTATATTAAACTATCTTGATAGGTAGGCGTTAGGACACAGTATATTAAACTATCATGATAGGTAGGCGTTAGGACACAGTATATTAAACTATCTTGAAAGGTAGGAGTTATGGCACAGTATATTAAACTATCTTGATAAATACGCGTTAGGACACAGTATATTAAACTATCTTGATAGGTAGGAGTTATGGCACAGTATATTAAACTATCTTGATAAATACGCGTTAGGACACAGTATATTAAACTATCATGATAGGTAGGTGTTAGGACACAGTATATTAAACTATCTTGAAAGGTAGGAGTTATGGCACAGTATATTAAACTATCTTGATAAATACGCGTTAGGACACAGTATATTAAACTATCTTGATAGGTAGGACACACTATATTAAACTATGTTAATAGTTAGGAGTTAGGACAAAGTATTTTAAACTATCTTCGTAAAGGTAGGCATGTTAGGACACAGTATATTAAACTATCTTAATAAAGGTGGGCACTAAGCCACACTATATTAATCTATCCTAATAAAGGTAGGTACTAACAAGGGCACAATATAGTAAACTATATAATCAAAGGTAGGCACTAACGTGGACATAATATCTTACAAAATTAATATTATATAAATTACAAATAGTAATGTAAAGGTATTTTCCTATTCAGACAATACCATACGCAACAAAGAACGTGTTACAGACAACACCACACCTACAACATTTTTTTTTACACAACACCCTATCCTCCCTACAAATACAGAAATAAAAGATACGCGAAATCAAATTATTTTTTTAAAACATATCATCCACAGAATACCAACTTCTTTTTTATACGACTTGTACAAGGATTAAACAATAAATCTATAAGCATCAGACTTATTAAGAATATTTTATAACTAATATATATATATATATATATATATATATATATATATATATATATATATATATATATATATATATATATATATATATATATATATAGTAATATGAGTTGTCATTCTAACCACAGTTATCACTATCATTCAAGCGCCACTTTTTCATGCGTATTCATGAATGTTTATATGATTATATTGCATCGGTTTAAAACATAGTAAATCCTTCCCGAACATTATATATATATATATATATATATATATATATATATATATATATATATATATATATATATATATATATATATATATATATATATATATATATATATATATATATATATAGATAGATAGATAGATAGATAGATAGATAGATAAATAGATAGATAGATAGATAGATAGATATGTGTGTGTGTGTATGCGCGCGCTTATCAATATGGAAACTGTAATTCGTTTAACAGCTGGGAACCTGCTGAAAATATTGTGTAGCTAAAGTAAATGGAATATATTAAATTGGTTATTCCTAAATTGAAAGAACTAACTCAAAATAAATCAAGCAAATCATACTGAAATACGTGTATTGTGTCATCTTGGATTTTTAAACAGCATTACATAAGGTCTCAAGATATTTGTTGCATTGTAAAATAAATATTCCATCATCACAAATAAGACATTTCTGATGAGACAGCTGCACTCAGACAGCGATAGACATGAGAAAAGGCAATATATATATATACTCAGATATTGATAGACATGTGAAAGGACACTATTACTATTGTCCAAGAAATAAGTTGCACGCAGAGAGTGATAGACATGAGAAAGGACACCATAACAAATTGTCTAATAAACGAGGATGAACATTTTGCCGGTTTGTTTTTAATGACTCTGAACAATTGTTGGATTTTAAAGAAACTGAACAGTTGTTGGTTTGGAATAACACTTTTACACAATATTTGTTATATCATACCGAGAAAACATGACACACCGAGGCGTTCAACGTTCTACCAACTGAGTTACCGCTGCTCTCGACCCTAAACAGGTAAAAATTAAATGGAACAATAACTAACCAAAACCTTTAAATCGTGTTTTATGGAACACTGACTTTAGAGAGTAAAAACAACGTCAGATTCATATTTATAAATGTACTTAGTATGAATGGTGGATATTATTAAACTTGTTCTATATGGTGGAAGAAAATAGCCAGTTGACCGGACGGAGGGTCCAAACACACGATACCAGCGTGATCTTTATGAAATAAATAAAAAAACTGATATTTGTTACGAAATTGTATAAATCTTTTTATTTATTAAATACATGTACTCGGGTTTCGTTTTTTTGTGTACAACGATACCCGAAAGTGATTTTAATATTTCGAAACAGCGAGTTCGGTTCATCCTAAGCCGCAGTGCGAAGTGCTTTCGATGGGAAGAACCGAATACTTCCAGCGCACAGACGATGTATGGCGAGATCGTCTGTGTATAAATGCCTCACCGTAAGACTAAATCTACACATTACGGAACGTCTTGTCAGTGAGCGGTCTACTTTAAGGACTTGTACATCTTCAGGTGAAGAGATCTGTGAGTTATTTATTAATTTCTTGTGTATAAGTTGTAACTATTGTACTACCGCGTTTAGTTTTGTATATTTTATATGTAGCTTCTGCTTACGTAGTATAATGCAAATATTTTCTATTCGTGTTTGTGACTTAGCAAGAGATTTATATTAGCAATATAAAGTTGCATTTTTAGAAACGGTTAGTACCGTAGGATTCTTATCGGGCACGTGTTCACTTCTGAACATGTGTATTGTTTTGTAATTGTGCCGATAATGTAATCTGTATAGCTTACCGTATATAACGTCATTACGTTTATCGTATATGCCCGTGTCTTGTATAGTACACGGTGTTAGATGTATTTTCAGCTGATCGGAGTCGACGTGGTACCAGCTGCAGAGCTAACCATAGAAGCTGACCATAGCATCTGTAAAGCTGAACCATAGCAGCCGTAGAGCTGAGTTAACAGTGTTGCTGGTCGAGTAGCAAGTGATCGGGCGTTGCTGACCGATTGGTGGGCGCTGATTGCTTGATTGACCCAGGAATTGAATGGTGGTCGGTGACTACTGGGAATACTGACTGCTTGATTGACCAGTGTGACTTGTAGCCAAGTGTGCTGGTGACGGAATGTGTAACTCCATACATGTAATCTTTTAGCCGTGGGATAATTTTTGGGAGTTTGTAATACCCAGTGTTTTGGGATTGTAAAGATATTTGGTATATATGTCCCTTTGTTTATATCATTTGACTATTTGAGTAAAATACCTCGTTTTTTCACTAGTTGAGTGAATACATTTTACTATATGAGTAAAGTACACATCTTTTACTATTTCAGTAAAACACATCATTCTTTTCATCGTGTGAAATCACTGTGAATCGTTCACCTTTGTCTTTGTACTGTGTAAGGCTGTTTATTTGTACTTTCATTTGTTGCATTATTAAGTTCGTGCGGATTATGCTAATTTGTCCAATATTTGGATCTTATACACGCACATATTAATCATAATTCTTTCCCCATTCAAGTCTCATTCATCCTTAAACATTGTTTTTGTATCACCATCACAAGTGTTCTGTTGTAAATCCGAAATCCAACCCGGTTATCTTGTTACAATATCTCAATCGAGGAAATTATACAATGAGAAAACAATCAGCCAAGAAGTACTTGCGAGGATGCAAAAAAATAAATAAAACGAAATTGAGATGATATTCCATCTTACGTACGTAGAGACTGTGACGTGATAGAGATTTCCCTCAAAAAGGGTTTAAAATATGGGTGTAAATATTGAACCGTGGCCATCAAGGATTGACACATTTGTGCAAAACAGAAAGGTACACATAGGGATGCAAGTGAATGTGTTTGTTGTGAGCGCTTTGGCTGAGCAAAAGCCTGACCCGTGACTCAGAAGAGCGTTAGTAAGGCATGCAAGGCTGTCAACATCAGATTACGGAACAGTTATTGTTGAGCATTGTACAATTACGTAGCAGCTGACTTCGTCAATTGATGTTAACCATGTTCTAAAAAGTATTTTAGCATTTAGTAATTTTAACTATGAACCAAAATTACAATCAACTTAATCATACAATTAATGATCCTTCCCATGATCTAAGGCAGAAAAAAGATCTTCGTGTGCAAATATAAACTTTGGGAATCTGGTACAATGATGGACAAATTGGAGGCAAATCTAAAGCAGTGGTTCTCTTTTTTGTGTACCACTTGAACATTGCTGAAGGTCTCAACGGACCACTTAATGATCTTTCCTATCGTTGATTTTACCGTTAGCAAACTTTCGTAAACCTTTCGCGGATCACCTGAATAGATCTCGCGGACCAGCAGTCTGAGAATCTCTAGTCTAAAAAAGGAAATAATAATTGGTATGGGTTTTATCTGGTACTGCTAAACATAATGGATATACGTGAGTAGAAAGTCCGAACTTTCCTATAGGACATCCATCATCGATACGACGTGCGAAATATCTCGATCGACATGGCACATATGCTGACGTCCCAATCCAAGGCACTCCAAACACGTGGTATTCATTGATCATTGCCTAGTTCGCATTGTATAAGGACAGAGACTGTAACGGCACAAAATCCTTTCATTAAACAGAGCCGATACCGTGTGGTACAGGATTAATTACATTCAGCCTTCAAGAGACGTTTTCTCTACGATTTTATGACGAAAGAAAAGAAAGGGAGTGAATTGGAGACAATCAGACACAGTAAAATGACTCCTGGTGGGCATGTTTACATCTATGACTGGGAGATAGAGGAGCCAGCTGGATTGTCGAGAATAACGGAGCAGAAAAAGGTACAATGGAACACTGGGCAATCGTTTGATCAACACGCCAGTTTGTAGTTTTATGGGTTTGGCAGCATTTTATTATTCAGTGCATGATACATGGCGGTCAGTATATTTGGTGAAGGAAGAACCCGGGAAAATCCCAAGGAAGAACCGTCAACCCACGAGTAGCTGCTGACAAGCTTTATCCAATACCACTAGGCCGAGCCCGGGCTCGAGCCCATGCGGACTTGTCAGGGATCTGTAAAGGCAACATCTTAGGTTACCAGACAACCCTGGACCCCCAATACGCCGCAGGGGATATGGATCAAGCTAATTTAACCAGTTACATACCGGATTGGAAAGAGGGTTAATGGCACTATAATGTAACTAATTGTTTGCTTAACAATTTGATTGTTTTTCTTTTGTTATGTTGGAAGATCGAAGGACTTAAAATATATATGTGAAGTTTTCTGTTATATATGCGTTTCGACGCGAAACATAATGCAAGTCGGAAGATTATTTCAGAATTACTTTGAGGAATATAGTACTATTTTCGATTTGTGCATGAAAAGAAAATTATTGGTAGAAACTTAGGATGTGTAACAGTATTTGTCAAGACATATAGTAAAGAAGGTATGGTATCAAGAATATGCAGTGATATGCAAACGTATACATTTCTTCCTGAACAAGTGCTGAGGTTTGTTGATTTTAATTTTTTCTGTTTTTAAGTTCAGTACTAGTGCAGCAACTTCAGAAGAAACAAGGGTAAGGCATAGCCATGCAACCTTCGTACATTCTGTGTTGATAACCTTTCTTCGTGCTACAACAGGTGCTTGTTGTTCCTTTAGCATCTTATTTCTGATCAGATTTCCATCAAATGTGGACACGTGCTTCTATCAAAATCTCAAGCAAATCTGATTGTTGGTAATTTCTCCACATATAAGTGAGGTCATGTACCATCTGATTGGATGTTACATCTTAGAAATTGAACTTCCGAACTGATTTCGATAAAACGTTGGCACACCAGATTACTTAAACTGTCAATGACAGTGGGTAAACCAACAACATAAGAACCCGTCAGTATAATCTAGGGTAAATCTGCAACAACAGCCCGGTACAGAAATGACCACGTATTTAAGAGAATATCCAGAATTAACATTGGTTGCTACAGATGCGACATTGTGAGGTAAAATCAGAATCATTTCATTCTGGTCAAACTAAATATTTAAAAAAATGTTTCTATGGAAACCAAAAGTAAATAAAACACAACCATCCATGCAGGAGGAGTAGCCATAACAAGATGTCCAAGGTGGCCAATGAGGTGGCTTTTTTCTTTGCAAGGTCTGGTCGGCAACATTTTCATTTTGGACCATTTAAAGACTCCAGGCTGATGTGGCCATCACGACACTCATTTCCTAATAGTATGTAAGAACATCTCTTTTTTATATTAAAAAAACAATTTTGTTGGTAACTGCTTTGACATTATTACACAAAATCAACAATACAGTGCAGACCAGAAATACTACAGTACATGCACAAAAAGATGAGAAAAATGAAATAAAATGCATACATTCAAGTGAGGAAGAAGTTGATACTATCTTATCTTTTTTCCAATTCTGTTGTTCTTTTTGTGGGGAATAAAAGATACATGAAAAATATATGCCAATATTTTTATGGTAACAGATGCGTTGGAATAATAACTTTTTTCTTCCTACGTGACTTGATCCTGATCAACGGCATCGATAAAAGACCCTCCAATGATATTAGCATATAGAGAGATAGTGAATATACCTATTATATTTCCAAATTTCTATTAATCTTTGATAATCAATAAAATATAAAGATACCATAAAGTGAACGACCTGCTCTATAATTGAAACCTATACAGGGTACTGCAAAAAAAGATAGTGCAAATGTGTATTGCTGAATGGTGAGCTAAATATGCCCTAGCCTCCAGAGTACCACTCCTACCCCATAATGGAGAGGAGTCATGAGTTATGAAATACACAAAACTCTTCTGATAACATTGCAATATAATGTTTTATGAAAATGCATGGCAATGGCTATATTATGTGCAAAGTAATCATGGTAATCCTCTAAAAATTGCACGAGTGGTCACATTCACAAAATTTTGTCATACACTGTATCCAGCTGCAAGTGAAAACGGGCAATAATTCTTAGAAAAATGAAGGAAGCACAAATTTTTTTCTTCTCAATGTGAACATCACCATGTGGTGACCATAACGTTTTAAAATTTTCACTGAAGTCTATCAACAAGATTACAATGAATGGAACATTATGTGCCGACAAGGTGTGTTATAATTCCCCATGAAGGCACTTAAAACACGAAATGTTATGTACACAAACGACAACTTTAACATAACCATGACATCTGACCTTTAGACCACACAATCAATAGATTTTTTTAGTAATCTTTATATCAGACATCCACAATGCTTAGTCACGAGACTTTCTATAGAACAAAAGTTATTTTGTATAAACTAATTTTTTCTTGGGTTCAATAACTATGACTTGTGACCCCAAATTCAATAGGCGTCTTTTGTACCTTAAGTGCAAGCCCTCCACACGCGAACATCAGTTGGGTTATGTGGTCTAGAATTAATTTATCCTGCAATAGCCATTTTTCTTCTTTCAGTCACAGTGACTTTGTCATTTGACCTTTTGACATCCATATTAATATGATTCTTCTCTACTCCAAGTGCAAGACATCCACACATGTTGGTCCTGTGTGAAGGGGCAAATTTCTGGCGATCTATGAAGAACACATTAGTTTGAGACCAGAGAACAATTAATTATATTCACGAGGACAGACGCGTATCAAATCGCCATACTGCCATGACCGGTAATGTCTGTTCGAGGGGAGAATTTCATTCTTAATTAAACATTCCTTTATTTAGTCAACAGAAGTCTGGTGGAGACAAAAGCTAACTTCGATTCCATAGTGTAAATGTCAAAATTGAAAGATCGCAGAAACACTGTTACTCAAACTACAAGGTCAAGTTGACCACGACTTTAGCGCCTCTGGAAAAAGGTGGCAGATATATTTGATTCTGATTGGTTACGCTAAATAAGGAGCCTGTTTCCCACACTAAATTTCCTAGTTTTAATATCGCCACATCGAAAATTTAATCAGTCTAAGCTTTTCTGCAAGAGAAAACAAGCGTACGGGAGTAATTAGGGAGAAATTCTCTCGTAAAACTGTGGTCCACGAGGACTGTTGTCTAGGAAAACGGACGAACAAATTTGACGATAGAAGCGAGGAACTTTTTAAAAGCTCAAAGGTATTTGTGACAATTCCATGTAATTTGTTGATGCCATATATAATGCTTTGATGAATTTATTAACTTATATTTGCATGAATTTATTTGCTACATTCGTATATCAATTTGCTTTATGAAGTATAACTAACCCTAACCCTAACCCAGACAACCATCAAAATAGCTATAAACAAGTGTAAAGGTGTCTTCAAACCCAAAATCATACCCACCACACCAAGGGGCAAAGTAATCCTTGAACTAAGAGAAAAGATACCTCTACTAAAAAAACAGGTAACAAACAATACAGACCAGAACAAATCACCATGGTTACAAAAACCACCAAGGATTAACATTGAAGCTACCAAATTAGGCAATAAAGAAGGACAAGAAAACTTACTAAAACCTGTACTGGTAAACGAAATCAACCAAAAATACCCGGACTATGTTAAAATATATACCGATGGATCAAAAACAAACAACCCACAAGAACAGCAGCAGCAATAGTCATCCCTGAAATCAATATACAACAGGGATCCAGATTACCTGACTATATCACTACAATGGATCAAAGACAACCAAATACCTAAAGTAGTCATTATAAGCGATTCCCTAAGCGTTATCAAATCGATCCAAAATCGCAATACACACTCTAGGGAACAATTCCTCGACAGAGCATGCCAATAAATCGACGATATCACCACAGCACATCAATTAGTCGAGCTCATGTGGATACCGTCGCAAATTGGAATCTCTGGCAACGAAACAGCTGACAAAGTTGCACAAACCAAACTAGGAGATCAAAACTCTATCTAGCTTTACTATAACTCTACAGAAGCACTAAGCTTCGCACAAACATATATAGACCAAAAATGGCAAGATTTTTGGAACTCCTCCACGAAAAGTAAAAAGCACCATGAAACCCCAAAAACCGTAGATAGGAACATACAGCTACCTAAGGGTACCTATTTAGAACAGAAAACCATAAACAGGATAATAACTGGAAAAACTAAACTAGCAAGCAGTTTTGGAAGGTTTATAGGACCCAAACCAGCAACTATTAACTGCTTTAACTGCCACACCACCGAAGATCTACACCACGTATTCAATATACATGTATGCCCAAAATATCAACCCGCTAGGAAAATATTTATCAAAAACCAAAAAGAGATTGGATCACCACACACATACCCAGCGTTATGGACTCTAATAAAAATAAATAATCAGCATATAAAAATATAAATAAATTCATAGACTCATCAGGACTTAGGAACAAAATATAATTACTATCCGCACAAAACCAAAAGACTCAGTAACTAGCTAAATAAATTTAGAAGCCACCACATAAAAACCCATAACATGTCATTCAATTTTATAAAAATATTAATAAATAATTAACTTACGAGGCACCTATCAAAAACTAAGGAAACCGCAAAATCGGATGTCCTAGATGTCCTTAACGAACCGAATAATCAGCTAGGACTCCGGTCCTAGATGTCCTTAACGACCCGTCTAATCGGCTAGGACTCCGGTCTCTTGCTAAATAAAGCATAAATAACATTCAATCTCTAAATATTAATAAATAAATAACTTAAAGAGGCAATATCTAAAAACTTATAAATAACATAACGTAGGAAGCACACCCTAAACACCTCGACTAGTAATACCATAATAACCTTGAAAATCTCTCTTCATACATGATTTCTACTAACAACCTCTATAAACAGCCTAAAACACCCCCCTTAGAACATTTTGACAGCAACAAATAAACAACAACAAAAAAAAAACAAAAAAAAAAAAAAACAAGAAACACCAGGCAAATGCAACAAGAAACCAGCGATGTGAAACAACCAGGACCATTCCCGAGCTCTCCTTCCCACTAGCGACAGCCAACTATTCAACTGTAAGGGCCCTTTATGGACCCACAGATTGAGGCCAAACTATCAGGGTTCCTTGAACCCATAAAAGCCTGGGGGAGGTGGCACCATTCCCTTCCCCAGGAACAACTAGCAGGCTGCGGTGCAGTCAGAAAAAAGTGGCACATGCACAATTGTGAGCACGCCACTATAATTAAACTCAACAACAACAACAAAGTTTAACTTTGTTGAGTTTATGCATAGCAAGTCGGGAGCCCCGAGTGGTCTAAAGCGCTCACCGTTACGGATCACTGCCATCTCACCTCTGTCTGCGTGAGTTCGAGTCTCAGGCTCAGCTAACGTTGGTACGTGAGAAAGCCTGCCAGTAACTTCTCGTGGGTCGGTGGTTCTTCCCGGGGTTTTCCAAGGGTTCTTCCTCCACTAATTATACTGGCCGCCATGTATAGCCTATCTTGTGCTGAAAAATGGCGTTAAACCCTACAACAACAACAACAACATAGGAAGTCGTACATTAATCTTTAGATAAGTTTGACGAATTGTTTGAATTTGTCGTCTTGTTTGCATAAGAATTAGGTTCTAAGAATTTCATGCATTACATTAGTTAATATGAGTTACGAGAATCCGTGTGAATCCACCGAATTTTGAAGATTTCACGTATGATTAAGGTTGAGTGTATATTGACTGAAATGACGTAGTAAGGCATGTAATGTATTTCATTTATTCACTTGTGTAAATTGAGGCTGGCTCGGTGTTAATGTGTGGTGTTAATGCGTAATGAATTAGCCATTCGACTAACTAGGGTCATTATAGGACATGTGGAGCCGACTGATGGCCTTATGATCTGTTTAGCACTGATAGTAAGATCTGATAACGAGAGGGGGATAATGCAAGCCCCTGTTATCCTAAACAACATAAAATTTAGGTTGTCTCTATTTATATTTTCTTAAAGGGAGAAAATAGCTCCTGCGACGTATTATCTCTGAGACGTATTTGGAGACGTATCCTGTGACGTATTAATTTTGAGACGTATCCTGTGACGTATCTGCGAATCTACTTGATACACATAGAGTTGAGGAGCGAAAGGGGCAAAACAGAGGGAAGTCGAAGGAACAGCTACAGTGGAATTGGAGTGAACAGAGAAGCAGATTATGCAATTGTACAGGGCATTGACTTCGATTGTTCACTTGATCCAATGATGAACTAAATCTATCAGGAAAACAGATCGGCTACTTTATATAAATATATTTGTGTTCTTTGTAATTCGGTGAAAGTTTTATTTCTAAAAGCAGAATACATTCCTGATGTAATAAATTCTCACAATTGTTTTATGTAATTGATTAAATTGTTGTTTACATATACGGGGGGTGGGGTGGGTCGTGTTGGTCTGTTCTTTATCTCTGCTCAGATCTCTATCTATTCCACCTGTAAGTTTCACCACTTATATTTGTATTCACTCGAACCGGGCAATAACATCGAGGGTGGTCAACCTATAGATAACAAGAACCAAATTAAGTGGACACCTTGAAAGAAGGTACAATCCACCAACCCACAAACCTCTTGCAAGAAGAGGGTACTTTGTGTAAGGTTTCTACAAAGTGGACCGGTGTGTACGCTTACATCCTGGTTTGTAACGTGGAACCAGTGTTATTGTGTGGAAACCATTTGTTTCTTCTTTCAGTCAGTGTCCTTGACATCAAACAATTTGACTGCAAGTTCAAAAGGCTTCTTCCTTATCTCAAGTACAAGCCAGCCACAAAGTTTGGTCAAGGTATTTAATATAGAACTAAGTTTATTGGGCGGAAATGATTCCTCTTCTGTCAGTTACACTGACCTTGACATTCAACTTGTTCATTCCATAAAATATTAGGTTCTTCCTAATCCTAACCGTAGGCCATTCACAGTATTCATAGTGAAGATGGTAGCAAAACCAAGTTTAGTTTAAACCATATTTATTTGAGAAACTTTGTCAAATACAAACATATGATTTGGGGAATTCAGTAGAAAGCATAAGCTTATTAACACTGTCTCCCCAACTGTAACAAGAAAATATAACATCAAGGATCACGATGCCTGAACCAATGGGTTTACATAAAATATGCATACACTTACATACAGTGAAAAAGACCTAATTAATTGTGATTCAGGTTACTGGGAATACAACCATATTTCTTTCAGTCTTGTGCCTTTTTGAGATTTGGACATCAAAAGAAACTGGGTTCTTCCTTATTCAAGTGCAAGCCATCCACATAACTTGGTCTGGGTCTGTGGTGTAGAACTAATGTTACTGTGCTGAAACCATTTGTCTCCTTTGAGTCATAGGGACCAGATGGACGGATGGATGAACATTGTAACATGGCATGCTCTGTCTTATGGGAGGCTTACAAAAAGTGTGGACTCAAACAAGTTGCACTAATGAGACTGTGGCACACACAGCATTATGATATAAAAAAACTGGCAATAACTGAAACAAAAATTGTGAGATCACAGCAATTTATCAATATGCAAATGTTCAAAAAATGCAGATTGTTGTATCAATGAGACTGTGTCCAGTTATAACACCATATAAAGTTTGAAAGAAAATTATATTTTGTTACCATAAATAAATTGTTTGAAACCATCTTGAAACTCCAATTATGATAAAGATTCTCCCAAATCTGCAAATGAGCCAAGTCACACAGACTGGCTTAGGATTTTATTGAATTTGTAATACTACTCTGGGTCTGGAGACTGAACCATATGCAAAATAAGGTTATCAAGTGGAAATCTACTATGTAATAAATCTGATAGCAAGCACTTGTGAAACACGTGTTGTTACTAACCGCTTTGTTTGGGGTACTACATGATCCAGAGTTGTGGAGCATAGAAGTTGTTTTTATTGTTACACAGTGACAATACCTTGAGTCAATCCACATGATATTTAGGGTAATTAAAGCAGTTTGAGTTGGATGTTTGTCTATTCAATCAACTATTTTTGAGTAAAGATGAAATAGTCCTTAGATTATATTCCATCCATTCCTTATTTTTGTCAGCTTTAAATCTGGAAATTTAAAATAGTATTTTATGTATACTTGAGAATTATCACAATGTCTGAAACAATAGTCTCCAGAAAAATCATGGGTCTGAATATTTATTCGTTAGACTGTCTTATTGGCATGTATAAAATAAATTCAGACAAAAATGATCTTGACAGGCATATTGGTGCCTACCAAGAACTCGCGAACTAAATGCAAAACCTTACCTAAGCCAGCAAAAGAATAGGGTCATAGTGGGCATCTTTTGTTGTAAAGAGTGATACTAGAACAGTGCACATTCCTGCTAAATGCAATGAATCTATCCATAACTAGATATATGATTATAAAACACATATGCACTCACTGCAGACAAAAAAGTCCAAGTCCAAAACAAGAGTCCCTAGAAGGGACTGTTGATATACTATTTTAACTGAATGTCCAGGAATTCATGAAAAGAATATGTGAATACTGGATGTCTATTGGGCATCATTTTAGGACCAACTTGACACCATAAAAAGTCTATTAGCAAAAACCCTATGTTGATCAATTCTTCTAGAGTAGCAATAACACAACTTTCCTGATGCCCATCATGATGGTCATGGTGTAGATCAATTTAGGACCAAACAGACTTTATATGAAGCCTTCTGGTGAAAACCATTGTCTACATGATTTTCCACTAAGTGGTATTAAAAAGATTTTTAAGATGGCTGGCTTGGTGTCCATATTTGCGGTAAGATTTACACAAATTTTATTTAGGACCATTGAGATATCTTCTGGTGAAAATTCCATGTGAACATTTATGGGGGGGGGGTTGTAATAGTAATACAATTTTCAAGATGGCTGCCATAATGGCCATACTGGACTTCAGATTAGTACCATTTTCATGTAGGACCAAGCAGACATCATAAGAAATCTTCTGGTGAAAACCCAATGTCAACATGACTTTTCATCTAGGTGGGATAGCAAACAACAAGATTTTCAAGATGACCAGAGTGTTGGCTATACTGGACGTTAGAATGGCATAATTGTCCTGACCAACTAAAAACCATAATAAGTCTTCTGGTGAAAACCTAATGTTGATCTTTCTATTCTAGTTGTGTAATAAAAAATTTTTTTTTAAGATGGCTTTCATTCAGGGCAGCACCATTTTCATGAAGGACCATCCAGACATCATAAGAAATCTTCTGGTGAAAATCCCATGCTGATACAACCTTCCACTGAATGAGAATAACATGATTTTTAAGATGGCTGCCATATTTGACATCAGATCAGCACCATTTTCATTTATGGCCCAATAGTTATCATAAAAAGTATTTCGGTGAAAACCCCATTTCAGTGACTTTCCATTCAGAGCTAGCAGCAATAATAATATTATTAAACTGTTTGCCATGGTGGATATATTGGAATCATGGTGGCACCATTTTCATTTAGGGTCAACTACAAGAAGTGTTTCAGTGAAAACCCATATTGATAAGACCATTCATTCAGGAAGAGTAGTGACAACAAGATTTTCAATATGGGCACTGTGGAGGCCATACTGAATGTCTAAATGTTTATGTAGCTTGAGAAGGGGTAGCAATAATAAAGAGTGTGCAAATAGATGGATGGATGATGGACAAAATGCAATCCTATAAGCTCTTCTGGTTCATGGCCTGCATGGCTAAAGTTGAAAAACTAGAAAAATGTGAAAAACTGATTTAATGGCCTGAAATTCTAATTAGGTCATCATTTATCAACCTCACAAGTTCTGATAAATTGTGCTTACCAAATGTTTTCTTAAAAAGGGAAAATGGTCAAAAGTGTTTATAAAAAAAATGACTGTTGTTGCCTGAAAATCTAAGTACATATATACCAAGAGGTCAAAACATGAATATAAATATGCCTCACAAATTTCACATGTACCGCAAGTCACTTTTGCTTCACCTTATAAATGTACCTCACATAAGCACTTTTGGACACCTCTACGGCATTCCAGTATTTGTTTTCAAAGAAAACTGAGACAAATTTACTGTAATAACCCGATGATCTAATCATCTCATCTTCATGTGAATATAACTAAGGCTGCCAAATTTAATTTGTCCATATCAAGTTGTTTCCACTTAATTTTGATAAGGTTATGTGAAAATAGTCTAAATACAGGTGGGAAAAAAATATATACCAAAATACAAAAAGTACTGTAATAGCATGAAAATCTAATCAGGTCTTCTGCTCATGACCATAGTAAATAATACATAAAGTAAAAACCTTGATGGCTCTAAATCCAGTAGCTGTTTGTGATTTTATGCTAAAATGAAATTCAGAATGAATGCATTAAGGGACAACAGCAAGCGATACACCACTCTGTTATCACATAGGGAGCATAAAAAACAGGAAAAGGATGTACAAGCAATTTACTGAGGATAATAATGTCCTGTAGTCTACATATCAGCTGAATAAAACCTGTAACCTACATACATATCAGATGAATAAAACCTGTAACGTACATACATATCAGCTGAATAAAACCTGTAACCTAAATACATATCAGCTGAATAAAACCTGTAACCTACATACATATCAGATGAATAAAACCTGTAACGTACATACATATCAGCTGAATAAAACCTGTAACCTAAATACATATCAGCTGAATAAAACCTGTAACGTACATACATATCAGCTGAATAAAACCTGTAACCTAAATACATATCAGCTGAATAAAACCTGTAACCTACATACATATCAGATGAATAAAACCTTTAACCTAAATACACCTTAGCTGAATAAAACATGTAACCTACATATCAGCTCAAGATAACCTGTAACCAGCACATCAGCTCAATAAAACATGTCACCTACATATCAGCTCAATAAAACCTGTAACCTACATATCAGCTCAATAAAACCTGTAACCTACATATCAGCTCAATGAAACCTGTAACCTACATATCAGCTCAAGCAGCAGAGAGGGTGGGTAGTCTCTAAATGATTCACTCTCCGTTTCGCAAAATAAGCCTTCCTGGAAAATCGCAAAAAAAAAAAAAAAATTGTCCCAGTACCCGGTATGAGACAATGTCAACGAATTGACTTACCCAGCATATCACTGATAAGTTTTTCTGCGAGTGAAAAATCGCAAGGAAAATATGCGATCACGTCGGTGCCAAGTTTGAGACTGTCCACCCTCTCTACTGCTATTAATTAAATCATTATTATATCAATAATGGCTAACCTCGGTGAAGCATATTCTACTAGATTAGTACGAGAGCGACTAGAAGCAATCAAAAAATTTATTCCTGTTCGTGATTCTGTAAGACAAAAACTTCAAGAACGTCAAGAAGCACAAGTTGAATTTGCTACGGGTACAGAACAATTATTTAAACCCATTACAGCGGTTACTGAAAAAGCTATATGGGGATATATTAAGGATGAGGAGGAGAGGAAGAAGGGTATTTTTCCAGTATTAAAACAAACCGCTCCGCAGACTGAAAAAATAGCAGAAAGAACTTAAAAAAAATGATTTTACGGGATCTTCCAACTGAAATAGCTGCAGCTGAGCCTCCTCCCGTCGGTGAAGCAATACTTGAAGGTATCAGCAAAATTCGTACTGAAGTCGCCGACGTGTAAAAGGAACTTGCGCCTAAACCCAAACCAGTACAAGAAAATATTGAACTAATTGCAAAATTTAAGGAAGGTGTTATTAAGCAACTTAAAGAAATAAAAGAAGAGGATTTACCCACTGCAATATTAGCAAGTATAAAGACACAACCAGAATATGCTGCCGTGAATAATGATAATTTCATCAGGTGGATATATCGTGTATACTACAACAAAAAACAAGCCAGAAATAGTGATCCAATATTTGCGAGTTTTGTAAGGGAAATACAAAGACTTGATAAAGAATACAGATCACAACCTCAACAGCCACCACCTCCCTATTCGCCACCTGAGCAAGAGTCTTATCAACTTCCTCCTCCTCTGCAACAAACAGAACGATCACAATCTGCGATTCGAACTTCAGTAATGTTTACCGACGAAGCTCCTAATACTTTTACTGACCGAGATGAATTAATATTGCTGTGCATCGTTATGATTCTAGAGAAAAATATCTGAAACCTGAATATGTTAAAAAAGTAAAACCTAAAAATTGGCTTCCTGTATTAGATTTTGCTTCTAAAAATTTAAGTGTTGATATGAAAAATCCAGGGTATCACAAATTTAGACAAGATGTAATCAAAGCGATGCAACAACAAACTATTCGACTACAATCTCCAGAAAAAGAATTTTACGATGCTCATGGCGCTACTGGCAGTGGTTTGGGAAGTGGTCTTATTGCCTGTCCTAACAATATCCTCGATGACGTGCAACGACTAGAAATTTTGATTGGGGGTAAACGAGCTGGAAATAATTCTTCGGAAATAACCAATGAAGCAGCTATTTGTCAACGATTATTTCAAGGCGGTATCATGGACGTTAATGTTTATCGGAAATTCATTGATGAAATCGTTGATGACTATCATAGTGACTAATTGTTTTACGATTAGAAACAACAATAACAAATAAGATGATTATACATAATGCTCATCGTGGACCCGTAGCGGTTAGGGTGATAAACTCGCGATTACCAACCTATAAAGCAACTTACGGAGATGCACTCGGTGATGTTGTTCAGGGTTTATTCAGAAGGCTAGCCCCCAAAGCAATACCGATCGCAAAACAATTATCAATGAAAGTTATTGACGCTGTTCGTGATAAAGCTCCTGGTGCTATTGGTAATGTTGCCAGTAAAGCGTTCTTGGCAATCAAGGGCAGACTAGCACGATTAATACGCAGACCGAAAGCGGTCCAACCACAACCAGTGAAATTACCAAGCACTGAAGTGATGCCTGCAAATGTCAGTAAAGTAATAAATCTAGCCGCAAATCAAAAACTAGCAGCCTTGATAAATCACGGGGCTGAACAAATAAATACAAGTCTGATATCAGAAAGTGGTTTTCGTGTTAGACGATAACAAAATATAATAAAATGTTTAAGCGTATATCCGACCCAGGGTTTGACATGGATGCACCAGTACTCAAGGATGAGTCTGTGCGTGATTATCAATATTATTCTTATGAAGCACGACAGCCAAATCAGCGTGGACGAATTGAATTACAAGTTCAGGATACAAGTATATATTTCTTGCCCGCTAAAGCATTTATTGAAGTCACAGGTGAACTTGTAACAGACGTTGTCGCTAATACAGAATACGGAGCTGATGTCAGAGTTGGCTTTGTTAATAATGGCATCATGGCGTTATTCAAAAGTGCTACATATATCATCGATGGAAAAGAAATTGAGACAATCCAAGATAATGTTGACGTTGCTACAACGATTATGGGTCTAGCAAGATATTCAGATGATTATACATGATCAGCTGGTCCGACTATGATGTTCGCCAAGGATAATGCTGACTATCCCGATGGGAGACCGTATGATATAAAACGACCAAGAAACTTTGCCGGTAACGCTGACGCCGATGTGAAGCCGGTGGTTCATGGTGCTAATCCAAATTACAATTCAGGTTTTGGAATACATCAGTCAATGCTGAAAACTAATCGTAAAAGATTTTCATGTGCAATTCCATTGTCCCACATCTTTGGATTTTGCAGAAATGTCAGAAAGGTTATTTTTGGAGCTAAACATACAATTGTTCTTCATCGAAAAGAAGATAATGATGCTATCTGGCGAGAAGGTGGTGCTGCTGGTAAAGTAATATTATTTAAACTTTCGTTGTGGATGCCGGTAATGACTCCATCACTTGCTGAAGAACAGCGGCTACTTTCTTTTATGGATCAAGGCGGTAAATCGATATTATCATGGTTAACAACAACTACCGATAGTGCTCAAAGTTCCATCACGGGTTTATTTACATGGCATATAGCATCACAGCACGGTGTTTCTGCACCAAGGCATATCTTTGTTGCTCTTCAAGATGTTGCACGATTAAACAATCAAGAAAGAAATGCAATGGTATTTGACAAACTTGATGTCACTTAAGTATCTTTAAGAATAAACGGACATCAAGAACCATCTGAAGATATATTATTGAATTTCGATAATAATGTAGCACGTGTATATCATCGTTTGATGACATTTATGGGACGTGAGCAAAATAGTGATACTTGTTTGCAAATATTGCAGTTAGATTTTACATCGTTGTATCCGATTTATTACTTTTCGCTGGAACATGTTGATTTAGTTAAGCAATCTGTCGTTGATATACATTTTCGAGCTCGCGTATGTGTATTACCTAAAACTGCAGATGATCCACCAATTGAATATGGTGATTACAGAGCAATTGCTGTTATACTCAGCGACAAATCAATGTTACTTGAAGGTGTTGGTGGACGAATGAGAGTTATTGATGCCCCAGTGGAAAATATGTAGACAATTAGACCAACCGTGTTATTATAAAAAATGTCATATAGTCACGTTATTGTCACGTTGCCTCCCGGTCAGGGAAAAAAAATACAATCAAAAAACGCGAGCGCATGCGGAGTTAAAATAACATTAAAGCTAGATCAAACTGCTAATGGTGGTCCAAATAAGTTACCGTTGACTAAAACTCAACTAAAACATTTCAATAAAGCGCAGCAAGCAACAACCGGAGTTCAACTTGATTTCGCTCCAATTGCCATCAAAGACATGATTAAAACCGGTGGTATATTTCCACTTCACGCTGCAATACCAGCATTAATTGCTGCTGCTGCACCAGCTGTCGCAAAAGCAGCAGCGTTAGGGGCTGTTGGAACCGCTGCTGGAATGGCATTAAAGAAAGCAACTAGGAAGGGACTTTTACACAAGGAAAGCTTAAAAAAAAGATCATCACGGATACACACAAAACCAAGTCAAATATGCCTCAGCCGGGTCGTCTAAGATTACCAGTGGAACAATACGGAGCGGGTCTAAGACTTCCAGGAACTCCACCATCATGGTACCCAAAACGGTTTTAACGACAGACGCAACGCGTCTCGCACCGATGTCAAATTTTGATTTACTCGATGTAGCTAAACAATTAAATATAAAAAATTTCAGATGTGTTTTTATGCGAGATCAGTTACCGAGCCAACCTAGCACCAACGAAACTGGAATTAATAATCTTGATAACAGCGATGGTCCAGGAACTCATTGGGTTGCTTACGCGATTGATCCAAGTGGAATTGTTTATTTCGATTCGTATGGGTTAGCACCGCCAGTTGAATTTCTAAAATGCGTACAAAGTACTCCATTTCAAATTCCAGTTTGGTACTCAACGCTACCAACACAAACATTAACCGATCCACCAATATGTGGCCGTGAAGTAATTAA
The DNA here is from genome assembly GCA_028554795.2 of Sinohyriopsis cumingii. Classification (NCBI taxonomy): domain Eukaryota; kingdom Metazoa; phylum Mollusca; class Bivalvia; order Unionida; family Unionidae; genus Sinohyriopsis; species Sinohyriopsis cumingii. Next base: position 95,387,132 of record CM068840.1, on the reverse strand, counting down.
TGTACTTGACGCGTCATCAAAATCAACCAAACCACCTCACAAGTCGTGCACGAGTATACCGCAGCAAGATTTAACATTTTAAACAATCCCTAGGATAATGGTTGATATTTACAGAAGATCTCTCAGCACAAGTAAAAGTGAAAAACGCGACGACGTAAATTTATCAAAATATGCGACCAAAGATGAAATTGATCATCTTTTAACCCTCTCCGGAATAGACCCAGATGAGGTTGTTGTTTTTCAGGACCGATATGGCAAACTAAAAACCAGCAATATCAAATGGAATGACATAGTTCGCAGGGTTCTTGGCGCTACCCCGGATAACATCCTTGTGTTTATTGACAGCGGAAAAATCAGAGACTAAAGTATATCGTTTACAACCATCAGAGATGAAATCACAAAAAGTGTTGCTAATCGCTTAAAAAATACCGGTGACACAATGACAGGTGAACTCAACATGAACGGAATAAGATAGTGGTGTTAAGAGATCCAACACCCAACATCCGACGAAGATGTCGCAACAAAAAAATATGTTAACGTTAACTACAGCACCATTGATGGTAAATTATCCACGTTGCGGGCCGAGTATGATGTTCACGTGAACGCGTTTACGAATCTCCGTAGAAACTTTAGAAAAATTAATGAAACCGCAGAGGAATTCTTTGTACTCCGCCCACCGCTGACGCAAAACTCTGTTAAAAAAAACATTGGATACGATTAAAAAAACACTCGAAGATGTCGTAAATGGGATTCCTGAGATTGTTAACAAAATTAGCCTGATTAAACCCCCCGGCGGGGTTACTCCCGGGCATATTACTAACATAGTATACACAGTATCATCTAGATTCGCAACATAGTCAGCGCAGAATAAACTCAAATATACCGCAACAGTCACTGGTGTGTACAGGTTGTCTGTGTTCAGTGCTGCAAAATTTGAGATATTTACAAAGTATCCCTGGCGGCATTCAACCGAGAAGTTTTCTGGGGTTTTGTTTATCATATTAAATAGCGGAACCGTAGAAACATTTATACTGGAAGCAGCTGATAAAAAAATAACCGCAACATCTTACTGTGTCTGGAATTTGTTGCTGAACACCTCAATTGGTTACTGCGTAAAATAATAATGTCAGCGTCAATGACAGCGTCAACAACATTAGATGCACAACAATATAGATACGATCAAATACGTGAATGGCAGTCAGAGTTAAAAACCATCATTGACCAGTATACGCTGAAAGTAAACAAAATACAAGCGACGAGTAATCGCGTTGGATGCTATAGTTTATTCGGTATCTGCGGTAGTCGCGTCCACCGGGGTAGTATTATCAGCGTCAGCCAGGAACACTGACTGGTACTGACAGACCATATTACTCGAGAGCGTATCCTGTGACCGCGACTGTTTATGGAATTTATCAGCTAAATGACAAACCTGACATTAATGATCTTGCACCAATGAGATTTTCAAAGTTGAATTGTGTAGCCGAGCGAGGAATGGAACATTTTACAAATGCGAAACGTGGAAATGGTCTGACTGATCAGCGACGTGAAAAAATAGCGAAGTGGGCTGAATCGGTTAAAGATACGGTGGCGTCAATAAATTTATGTTGCCGACTTATCAGGTAAATTAAAATTTCCAATGATACTAAAAACGTTAACCGGAGAGATTTTATATGAATCAGCAAATAAATCGAGAGGAGCTCCTATTGAAATTATTGATCATAACGCGCACGCGTGGACTAACGCAGTAACAGTATTTCCACGGGACCGAACTGTAAGATTTTACCAGTCGGAAAATATGTTTGATTCTATCCACGCGTTAAGTAAAAACGATCCTGTGTCAGTGTGGTTATTTTCAAGTTCTGATGAAGGATATGATCAATTTATACGACCTAACGGCGATTTATATCGTCGAGAATCTCTTCATGGCGCGATGAGAAAACTCGCAGAAAGATTCTCAATGGAAAACATTAACCCGTTACTGAGTAATTATTTTACAGTTCCGTCAGTCGCGGCTCATTTTGCCAGAGAGAAAAATTCGTGGGAACCAACACGAACTCAATTTCTCGAGGATGTTCAAGCTAGTTGTGTCGAATACGGGCATGGCGGTTTGTGGAATACCAAGTATAACCGCAACGACATGATATCCGTGGATATGATTGCGTGTTATCCCGGGAGTTTTCTAGGGATGGGAGAGTGTTCTGGATATTTTAAAAGATTTGGACATCCTACGCACGAGATGACAAGAGTGGCAATTAATGGACCACTACCCGATTTTGATCTGACAGGATTCGCTCGTGTGTTGTCTTTCGAATTCGCTAATGATCTTCATCCGGTTTGTTATGTTTGGCTTGGTAGACACTTCTCGGAAAAATGCTGGGCGCCAATAGTGTTATTACGATATATGCTTCACAGTAAAATATTAATATCGCTGACGGTCAGCGAGGCAATTATATCGTATCGGACGCAGACTGAAGTTTGGTTACCAACGCCGGAGCGTATCAGTGTACATGCGGTCATCGAAGAATACAAGCGTGAATGTCCAAATATTCCTACTGATATCATCGTTGATGATGCTCCTAATATTCTCAAGATTAAACTCAGCAACAGTGAAAAAACAGCAAAGGATCTCGGCAGAAAAATAATCGGTAAATTTACTCAGGGTGGTGCATATGATCATAAACGGCATTGTGCAAGACTGAATATGGATCCCGCCGAATATGAATTCGTGGTCGCTGATGCAGCAGCGAAAAATATATTTTGTAATCGGGAAGACGCTTACTTGTCTGACGGAACACGGTTGGGTACAATTGTTAGTTACATTGATGGAGAATCTCCTCAGTATACTCACTTAAGATCTTCAATGCTCGCTTATGTGTCTATAAATTTATTATCGATGATAAATAGATTTCCTTGCACCACAGTCAGAGTTGCCACGGACTCATTTTACATCGATAAAAAATATTCAGAATTACTGGCTCGGTTTATTGATCATAATGAATTATGGGGTTCGTGGAGAATAAAAAAGAAACGTTACGTGATTATTGCAAATCCGCGGATGTTATGATTAAAGATAATTATTATCGCGATCAGATATCAGAATTATCGTTGAAACCATCCGTGTATGATCCAGCATCCAGATATAAGACGGTTTATCTAAACGGATCGGGAGGTTGTGGTAAGACAACTCGGGTGATCGAGTTATTTAAATGGAACCGCGATGACATGATTGTACTAACACCAACACATAGACTTGGACGAGAAATGAAACAACGAGGAGTCAATTCTTGTACTTATCATAGCTTTTTCGGATATAAATGTGACGCATGGATTCCTGATCGAATGGGAGAGAAATATATTCCTGGTATCATTATTTGGGATGAGATATGCACAGTGTCGTTGGATACATTAAAAACATTTCTCTGTTGGCTGTTATTGAAAAATGTAGCTGTGATAATGTGCAGCGATCACGGTCAACCACCACCGTTTGTTGGACCATATCCACATCATTGGCTAAAGGATTTTGTAGATTACTATGAAGAAATAACCGATGATCATAGATCACTTGATGCAAAATTAAGAGAATTTAAAAAATCAGATTACAACCGGATAAAATTCAGTGTGAAATAGCGTGTAAAATAATCTCAGAAACTTCTATGAACGACTTTTGGGAAACGTGGAGACTAAACGATTTGATAGTGGCAAGTAGAAAAATAGTCAGGGACACACTTCAACGGAAGTTATTTCAGTTACATAAGAAAAGTATTCAGCGTTACCAACACCGTTGTGCTATCGACCATCTAATACACGACTGCAAAATATCGACGTTGACATACCAAGAGAAACTGAGAAACAAAATCTCGTATTAAATGATGTTGTCGCAGTTGATGTCAGTGTTGTCAAGAATGCATTATTGTTGGATAAATCTCCGTGGACGCTAGGATACGCAATGACGATACATTCATCTCAAGGATTAACCATTTCTGATACTCGAGTTTGGATTGTTGATGATCGTATCGAATAGTCAAATTTAATTTATTTGGCAGTGTCTCGAGTCAGAAGATTTTCTCAGCTGCGAAGGATTGTCATGGACGCGCCAGTGATCAATGATGTTATTGACAGCCATATAATAGAAAAAAAATTAGCCGGTTAAAAACAAAGTGACAAAAAAAATTAACGCGATTTTGACCTTGATGTTGAATTTATCATCGCGCTAAAACAACAGCAGAATAATCAATGTGAGAGTTGTAATTGTTTAATGTTATGGCGGTATCTGAAAAATGATCCAAGACAATTTACCGTAGACAGAAAAGATAACAGTCGCTGTCATACACGAGAAAATGTGATGCTGACCTGTCTTGAATGTAATCGTAGTAGGGGTGCTGGCACCCTTGGTGCTAGTTAAGTGATCGCGGTGGTAATTGAGTGTCTTCGGGAATTACTTGTAATTGTTCGCGTGTAAATCCACGTTGAGGAGCAGTTGAATCCAGTCTGTAGATTGCGGGTCTACCAGTGGATCTTGTTATGTTAGATATATTGTGTGTTGTAATACTCCAAATAGATCAGTTGCTCTTTTTTTTTTTACCACCTTCAAGTTCCCGTGTTCATATAAATATCTTACAGTCACATTGCCCAGCACCGGTTGTTGAAAATCACGTCCTTCTATTGTTATACGCGCGCTTTTGATTGCATTAATTGGTTTCAACGCAGTTGTTCAAGTTACTTCATTATTTAGCGCGGCTATCACACTTGGTAATCTTGCAACCCATTCGCGTGATCTCTTGTCTTGAATGAATTCCTTCGCGTACTGATATCCAAATAACCGCTCAGCGAGTCTTCGATTAAATCGTTCAACAATTGCTTGATCACGATGAATTGCAGTATGTCCTCGTCTGATGGTGACGTTATGTTGCTTCATTAGCGATGATACTGCACCCTGAAATTCTTTGCCAGGATCAACTTTAACAGCTGTGGCCATTGCAAGAGTCGACGTTGATAAATTCGTTTAAACGCAGAAGCAACTTCAGTTGCTGTCTTTGTTGATAGCGGCTCTGCATCTTTATATCTACTTGCAACATCAACGACAGTTAACACGTATTTGTTATTTGACGTCTTCGAATTTTAATGGCATCGTTTGGTAGAAATAAAATATCCGCCCGATGAACTTCATTAGGAACACTAACATCAAAATGTGCAAAGTGAATTTGTTTACGCGGCGGTGATAAATTTGCCATATTGCCTGTTTGGATAACCATTTTTTGGCAGTGGCACGTGTAACCTTTGCTGCTTCAGCGAGTTTACTAATCGCTGCGTTACCCTTCCAGTATCCTCTTGGGGAATAATAAATCGATTCCATTTATAATTAATTACCAGCACCTAGCGCTAAGCTAATTTACCTTTCATCGCGGATCTTACTAACCAATTAGCCAATGATTCCTTGAAAGATTTATTCGTAATGGAATTTAGCGCATGAATTAATTTTACATCTGCTATATGTCTATGCTGTAGATCTTTATTTTTATAAGCGACATCATGAGCATGACATGCTTTATCAATAGCGTTTATTGGATACTCACCTGGTTTTGGTTGGTCTTGGTTGTCAAGTCTAATATCAAGTCGTGTTCCAGGGCCACAGTAATTATATCCTGGGAGATGTTTTTCTCCCGGATATTTAGCCCACGGAGTTCCTGGTAACTTTGTTAATTTTGCTGCAATATCACCTCCTCCTTTTTTATAAATATTATTTGGCTTTGGTGCTGGTTTTGACTTCGGCGCTGGCTTTGGCTTTGTTTTATCACCTGACTGTGAGGGAATAAATTTAATTTTTTTTTGGTACCACATCGTTCATACTTGCCTGTAACTGCTGATCTATTTTTGTTGTAATAGATGTTAGATCACCTGTTGGGGTACGCGTCCTGCATTTCACACAATATAGATCCATAATTTATTTATATAACATGAATGTAATTGATTTTTCTGCAACAAGAAAACAAGAACCGGTCAAGCATCATGCAGCGCTACCAAATTCTATCCGTATGGTTATCGTAGGTCCATCTGGAAGTGGTAAGACGCAACTGTTACTTAATTTGGTAATGAGATGGTTAAAATGGGATAAGTTGTATTTGGTAGCACTATCAGTTGATGATCAACGATGTTATGATGTACTCAAGGATTGTAATGAAAATGCAAAATCGTTAAATGAAAATGGAGACGATGTTATTGAATTTATAACCGATATTGATGAAGCACCAAGAGTTGATGATTTAGACAGATTTATTAATAATTTGGTCGTTTACGATGATGTAATGCTTGATAAACAATCAAATCGAGCTAGGATATTTTCTCGAGGTTGACATAGAAACACTGATGTGATTTATGTAACCCAGTGGTACACACAAATTCCTAAAGTAATCAGGAATAATTGTAATATTCTTGCTGTGTTTAACGGAGTTGATACTCACACGTTACGAAATATTCATCAGACCTGGTTTGCAGTGATATGGACATAAATAAATTTAGAAATTTATTTAGTCAGGCTCAGTTATCCCCGCATGGATTTAGAACAATACATTTACATGATCCTCGAGCACGATACCGAGTCGGTCTTGATATAATTTTTGGATAATAGCAGCAACTACAGCTCTGTCTCCAACTTGACACCGACGCGATCGCGTATTTTCCTGAGATTTTTCGCGATCAGCGATATGCTGGGTAAGTCAATTCGTTGACAGGGTTGTCTCATACCGGGTACTGAGCCATTTTTTTTAAATTTATTTTTTTGCGATTTTCCAGGAAGGCTTATTTTGTGAAACGAAGAGTGAACCATTTAGGGACTGCCCACCCTCTCTGCTGCTGCTCAATAAAACCTGTCACCTACATATAAGTTCAATAAAACCTGTAACCAATATATCAGCTCAATAAAGCCTGTAATCTATATATCAGCTCAATGATTATCATTTAGGCATTTGATTTCTAGTTAGCCTCCAAAATAAATGCCTACTAAGTGATATTTTTCTCTAAGCAACAATACACTGTAACTGATTATCTGGTTATTAACAACATTTAATGAACAACAATTTGTGAGGTTGAACAATGGCATAAATCTAGTTGTTAATAGTTGGGCAAAATAACTCTGCTATGATACACTACTGTGCAAATCATATGTACCAGTGTCATAAAACACAATTGCTGCTGTTGTGCAGATAATCATGAAAAACAACTTTTTTCAAACACAGAGATACTGTACTCATATATAAATGGCTCTCCTTAAAAACTAGAAATCTCCACCTCATGAAAAGGCGAGAGGGGGAATTTCACCTGTGTCCAAGCCTTAGAGAAATCATGAACACGTATGCATACCATCATCAATTTCAAGATTCAAGGACAAACATGGTCTACGAAATGAAAAGCTAACAAAAACTGCAACCCAAGTCAGTAAAGCATCAAATTTGGGCCATACTGACCTCCTTGTAATGCGGATAATCATCAAGATCACTATGTCACCAAGTTTCATGATGTCTGACGTATGGTCATGAAGCTAAACACAAAACTTAACCTAAGCCAGTAAAATAATAAATTTAAGCATAGTGACCTTCTTTTGTATTGGTATAGTATTAAATGTGATGCAAACAATTATCAAGTTTGATAATTCTGACATAAACAGTGCTCAAGAATTAAATTCAAAACATAAAATTTAATCAGCACAATTGAGACAAAATATGGATCACACTGACTTACTTTTGCAATGAGCTGATAGTTCTCATTAGTATTCATCACCATTCCAGGTTTTATGATTCTTGTTACATATATAATAGTAAACAATATGTATACAAGTTACAAAGAAACCCAAGTGGTCCTGAAATGAACACTTACATTTAACCAACTTGAGCCATCAAGAGATATCCTCACCCCTTCAAAACAACTCACTTAAAGACTCATTTCTGAAAGTAACAGGTAACCCAAGTTGAGCACTGTTTTTGTACCACTTATTATACTCTAGTATAGTATTCTCAATTGATATTCTACTTATTATAGCACCCTATGGTACAGTACTCTCAATTGACATGCTACTTATTATAGCACCCTATGGTACAGTACCCTCAATTGACATGCTACTTATTATAGCACCCTATGGTACAGTACTCTCAACTCATATACTACTTATTATAGCATCCTGTGGTACAGTACTCTCAAATGATATACTACTTATTATAGCACCCTATGGTACAATACTCTCAACTGATATACTACTTATTATAGCACCCTATGGTACAATACTCTCAACTGACATACTACTTATCGTAGCAGGGGCCCCTAGTGGCCGAGTGGTCTAAAGCACTCTCTGTTACGGATCACTGCCATCTCACCTCTGTCTGCGTGGGTTCGAGTCTCGGATTTGGACAATGTGGGTATGTGAGAAAGCTTGCCAGTAGCTTCTCATGGGTTGGTGGTTCTTTCCGGGGATTTCCTGGGTTCTTCCTCCACCATTAATACTGGCCGCCATGTATAGCCTATCATGTGCTGAAAAATGGCATTAAACTCTACAACAACTTATTAAAGCACCCTATGGTACAGTACTCTCAATTTATATGTTACTTATTATAGAACCCTATGGTGCAGTGCTCTTAATTGATATAATACTTAATATAGCATCCTATGGTACAGTAATCTCAATTTATGTTACTTATTATAGAACCATATGGTACAGTACTTTAAATTGATATATTACTTATTAAAGCACCCTATGGTGCAGTACTCTCAACTGATATACTACTTATCATAGCACCTTATAGTGCAGTACTCTCAATTGATATATTACTAATTATAGTATCCTATGGTTCAGTACTCTCAATCAATATACAACTTATAGTACTCTATGGTGCAGTACTCTCAACTGACATACTATTTATTAAAGCACCATATGGTGCAGTACTCTCAATCGATATACATGTACTACTTATTACAGAACCCTATGGTGCAGTACTCTCAATTGATATACTTATTATAGTATCCTTTGGTGCAGTACTCTCAACTGATTTGTTACTTGTTAGAGCACCCAATGGTTAAGTACTCTTAATTGATATACTACTTAATATAGCACCCTATGGTGCAGTACTCTCAATTGATATACTACCTATTATAGAACCCTATGGCACAGTACTTTAAATTGATATATTACTTATTACAGCACCCAATGGCTAAGTACTCTCAATTGATATACTACTTAATATAGCACCCTATAGTGCAGTACTCTCTATTAATATACTACTTATTATAGAACCCTTTGGTGCAGTACTCTCAATTGATATACTACTGAATATAGCACCCTATGATGCAGTAGTCTCAATTGATATACAACTTATTATAGCACCCTATGGCGCAGTACTCTATTGATCTACTTATTACAGAATCCTATGGTACAGTGCTCTCTATTGATCTACTGCTTATTACAGAACCCTATGGTGCAGTAATCTCAATTGATATACTACTTATTATAGAACCCTTTGGTGCAATACTCTCAATTGATATACTACTGAATATAGCACCCTATGGTGCAGTACTCTCAATTGATATACTACTTATTATAGCACCCTATGGTGCAGTACTCTCAATTGATACACTACTTATTATAGCACCCTATGGTGCAGTACTCTCTATTGATCTACTACTTATTATAGAACCCTATGGTACAGTACTCTCTATTGATCTACTACTTATTACAGAACCCTATGGTGCAGTACTCTATTGATATACTACATATTATAGAACTCTTTGGTGCAGTACTCTCAATTGATATACTACTTATTATAGCACCCTATAGTGCAGTGCTCTCAACTGATATACTACTTATTATAGAACCCTTTGGTGCAGTACTCTCAATTGATATACTACTTAATATAGCTGTGTGGGTTCGAGTCTCAGATTCGGCTAATGTGGGTATGTGAGAAAGCTTGCCAATAGCTTCTTGTGGGTTGGTGGTTCTTTCCGGGGTTTTCCCGGGTTCTTCCTCCACCATTAATACTGGTCGTCATGTATAGCCTGAAAAATAGCGTTAAACTCTACAACAACAACAATTTAATATAGCACTCTATGGTGCAGTACTCTCTATTGATATACTACTTATTACAGAACCCTATGGTGTTTTGTTGTTGTTGTAGGGTTTAAGGCCATTTTTCAGCACACAATAGGCTATACATGGCGGCCAGTATTAAAGGTGAAGGAAGAACCCGGGAAATCCCCGGAAAGATCCACCGACCCACAAGAAGCAAATGGCAAGCTTTCTCACATACCCACATTGGCCGAATCCGAGACTCGAACCCATGCAGACAGAGGTGAGACAACACTGATCCGAAACGGAGAGCACTTTAGACCACTTGGTCACTCGGCGCCCCCCATATGGTGCAGTACTCTCTATTGATATACTACTCATTATAGAACTCTTTGGTGCAGTACTCTCTATTGATATACTACTTATTACAGAACCCTATGGTGCAGTACTCTCTATTGATCTAATACTTATTATAGAACCCTATATTGCAGCTCATGGGCATTTTGTTCATTGTTTAATAAAAAATGAAACATTGTTCTTTTGCTTATTTTATTTACTTTCAATTGCTTTTTCATCTGTTTCTTTGACCAGCAGACATGCTAAACCCCTAGTGAAATACGAGCATGATTATTACTAGGTGGCTGAAAAGAAAAATACAAGTATGAGAATAAAAAGTGTAATCTATAAATTATATGCCATAGTTACAAAACACTGAAAAATGTATTTATTAACCCATGTGGATTAGTACCAGAATACAAACATCAAACATATTGACAAATTATTATATACAACACTCACTTTAACTAGTCTACATCTAACTTCCGCTGAATGATTATAAAATCCACAAAGTTCTGCAATGAGCATGATGATGTGGTAAATCTGAATGCTGTATTACATTACTCTCATATTCTTTTATCTTAAAATTTGTAAAGCGTTACTCATTTGTCATTTTTTTATCACATATCTTTGAAGTTTAAAAAGATCTCTCTCCTCAAACATTTCTCAGTCATATAAAATCCACGAGTCCAATCAATAAAGCCTGTTCACATGCATCAGGCACCATTTTTTTAATGCACAGACTGGCTGCTATCAAAATATATTTAAGAAAAAAATATAAATATATGAGAAAAGCTATTCTTATGCAGCAGTCTTCTCATTTAGATTATTTTCAAATTTATATGATGTGTGGCATTAAGGGGATGATAAAAAAAATGACAAATACAACTTTTTATTGGTTTATTCATTATAATGTACCAGAAAAAAACATAATCCATATTCAAACAAGCACAATATGTAATTAGGGGAAAAAAAGCATAAGGATTATGCCAAAGGTGTGATGGTTGATATATATTGACTAGGCAGGCAGTCCAGATATTTTTCTTTTCAATTTTGCGTTTCCTTGCCTAGTAATTTTACCCAACCACTCTTATTTTCTATTTTGAGTGTTGTGTGAGTGGAGTTTTGTATTTGTTAACTGCTAAATGCATCCAACAAAATCACTGTTGCAAACATGCCAAAACCTAGGGAGGTGTAAGTGTAATCATTACTACTCTATGTGGCAAAAAAGTGTAATCAGAGCATAAAACGTGTAAACTGTATATTATATATTCTCCGATGTTTATAGTGAGGGATTAAAGAGATGATAATTAAAACGACAATCACATTGGATTGTTTTATTTTTATGTTTTTAATTAAAAAAACATAATCAATACACAGGCAAGCAAATAAAGTACTAAGGGAAGAACATTGTGATGATTAATTCAAAATCATAATGGTTGGTATGTATCATTTTGCATCAACTCTTAATACAGTGTATATCTTAATAATTTACAGAAAGTTACGTCATAAATATTTGGAAAAGGCTCTTAATCCTAAGAGTCTGAATGACAATTGAATAGGTACAAAAAAAATTAAAACAGTTCATGTGCAGTTCATGTACCAAGTCCTGATCACACCATAATGGTTTTGTTTCTAGATTCTAGTTAGGGGCCACTGGCCCTAACGTTGAATTTGACTATTTTTGTGGAATATTTTCCCTCTGGATATTTATCTGCCTTTTGCCAATTTCATTTAATTTATTTATCCAATTTTTTCAATTATTTGTGTTGACAAATTTTGTATAACAGCTTGTGTGCATTTTTATTGGTGTTATTGTTGTTATAGGTTCAATGCCATTTTTCAGCACAAGATAGGCTATACATGGTGGCCAGTATTAATAGAGGAAGAACCCGGGAAAACCCAGAAAGAACCACCAACCCACGAGAAACTACCGGCAAGCTTTCTCACATACCCACATTGACTGAGCCTGAGACCTGAACCCATGCAGACAGCAGTGAGATGGCAGTGATCCATAACAGTGAGTGCTTGAGACTGGTGGCAAACTCCATACTCAGGTGGACAGAACATGGGATACACAAAGGCTGGGCATTTCTCAGTTTACCAGAAAATGGAGATGACCCAAAATGAGGATGGAGACTGTTTCTACCTTCATGACAATAGAACTTACCATATGTTTCTGGAGGTTTTCATCCAAATAAAGTCAGCTCAAGACTGATGTCAATTTCATTCCTTCCTATGGCAAGTCAATCAATTGTGCTGTCTCAAATTCAGTGGAACCATGCATTGACTGAGTCCATAATTAGCCTGAGCTTGCACTTCTGCACAACAGATAGACCTTGGAGATTACAGTTTCAAATAATCTCCACTGTCTGCTTGTTGATTAATGACCGATGATTTCATCCTTCTCAGGGTCTGATGGTACTTTCATCATGAGCAGAGAAGACAAAAGAGGAAGTGGTTGGATAAATGTAACCCAAAGCCTCTCACAAACAATGCTGACCACTCATTTTGTGGAAACAAAGCAATTCAAAGATGGCTGAAATGCGTAATATGGCAACCACAACTAAGATGTTTGCGGGCAGTTGAGGTGGCAAGTCAAAGACAGGAGTTGGGAGTCTTGAGGAAAGAGAAATCCCATTTCTTGCCCTCTCTATTAGCCTGCCTTCTAAGCTGAGTGGGTTGTTTTCTCCTTACATCTTAACAGGTTTGAGACTGATTGAGTGATTGGCATTAAATGACCTTATCTCTTTGTCCATGATTGTCGCTTCAATGAGATCACAACTGACTGCACTCAAATGACTGCTGACAAACTCAGTCTTAAAAGTGTCCAAATGAGTCTTTTACTGGTAAGACGAAAAAGTTGCTGGTAATTGGCTTGCTGAAAAGGAAGTCTTACATATCCTAATGTCTAGGCAGCTGGTCTGCAATTTCTTTAGTTTTCATACATGCCAACCCTGAGAGAGGGGTAAGAGTAATTTTAGCTGAAATGTGTCAAAATAGCATAATCTGAGCATAAAAAAGTGTAATCTATATAATATAGCTTAAATACAGTATGAAAAATGTAAATTATTTTTACTACTAACCAGGATATGCTTTCAAAATTCTTGGCAAAAATTGGCAAAATCCATGTGGATTAGAACCAGAAAACAAACACACACAAAACATACTAACAAATTACTTATATTCAACATTCACCTACTCTACAGTCTAACAATTAACTGAATCATCATGAAAATTGGGTAATGATTATGCCAAAAATGCAAGGGTTGGCATGTATGAATTTTTGGAAGACTGGAAGATGTAAGGAATGACTCTCCACCTCCTTGTCTAAGTCTACTGAAGCTTTGACTTTATAGGATTATGAGGCAGTAGGCATTCCAAAACCAGCAACACCAGTAAATTTCTTGTACCACAACCTTAAAGCTGTACTTAGTCCTCGCTACATAATTAGTTAAATATTCAGGATTGTCCTCAATGTGTGGCTTATCCTGAACCAGCTCTATTTCCATGTCCAAGTAAACCTGGATGGTGACAGAAGCAGAATATCTGTCATAACTGTATGTGTCACAGTACTGCCACAATGGTCAAGCTATTAACATATGGCTAACTGAATCCATAGGACAAATTAGCTATACAGGTATGGATGGCTGATATAATGGTCAGTATGGGGATGGTTCAGACAGCTCCAATACCAGCTGTGTTGCTGTCAAGTGAAACACATGGATCTATCAGTAAGATTCCCATAATTTTACGCATTCAATGGCCCCACTGGGCATGAGCTTTGGATGAATGAATAGCTGGATGGGCAGCTGGAATGGCAATGTACAGTATTCTTCATTATGATTAATGGATAACTAAGATCCAGTAAAAACTTCAGATACCCAGACTTACATGTCTAAAGGCCATTCTTGGATATGCAGGGGTACTTATGCCCACTGTTAGCCTAAAAATGGGGTTCAAAATTATCTAATGACCTGCCAATCCTAACAGGACCTCAGTAAGGCAGCTGATCTTTTGCCTTATGTTTTAACTGTTTTCAGTAGAGTGTAACAAAATAGCATGCACTGCTACTGTAAAATTGGAAAACATGTATTTAAAAGGTTCGGTATTCAAAACTGATGCAGCGATGGTAAAACATTGTTCAACAAAAAATCTATACACGTAGACTTTATTTACCTCTAGTACAGTTGCACAAACTCAGTTCCAAACTCTATGTAGCTCAATGGCTTGTAGCTATGTCTTAACTTGATGTAATTCCTTGAATTCACTTTTCATTTCAAATGACAGCAGCAATCATATCTCCCTCCATGAGACATACTCAAATCAACATGTCTGGTAAATGTAACTGTTGCCCTTCCTGCTTTTATTCACAAGTATCTGAATATTCCTTTTTATTCTTCAGTACAGACTATTAACACTTTACAAGAGGCTTATTTTCCCTTTCATCTTAAACATTTATCATTTATTGTGGATGCCATTTTTAAAAAATCTATGATCAACAGTTTGATCATGCAAATGTTTTTCATGAAAAAATATGTGCATTGTCTGAGGTAATACTGTAAAGTTAGTCTGGTTTTCTGACAAACTACGCTATATCAATATGAAACCTGGATCCAAATCACATATGGATGAGCCAGTTATCCAGATTTTAAAGCAACATATTTCTGTAGCTTTTGCTATTATTTCTTAAGTCCATACTTTAAGGTGTCATTTTCATAAGACTTGTGGCAAAATCATTATGGCTGACAGGTCTGTAATGAAGTGTGAGATGGATGTATGGGCAGAACATAAATTTAAAAATTGTGTTGTTACCTCCTGCACCAGGCAATACATCTGTAGTTCCAACAATGCCACATAAGACTGCAATGATGGCAAAAATGTAGCACCTTGCTACTCCAATTCTGCTGATGCAATGGTGGCAGATGGTGTCATACTGAGGGGGGTGGCTGGGGCCCATGGGGCAAAAAGAACTCCCTCTCTCACTAAATTCACAAATGATTATGTCTTAGAGTGGATACTCAAAATGTCTCGATTGTTCAGTGTGACATTTTACTTGAATTGTTTTTAATGTCATCCTGCAGGACATCTTACCAAATATTCTCTGACCAGACTGTGTAATCTGTGCTGATGAGGGATGTCATGAGTGTCCTCATTATCCTTAATCTTTTCACATTTGGGACATATCATCACTCTTATACTGAAATAACAAACACAATGAAAAGTGTATAAATTAACAACTTCAACATGCTGACGAGTTGCAAAACCAATACTTATTAAGAACCATGAGA
This sequence comes from Sinohyriopsis cumingii, assembly GCA_028554795.2. Taxonomy (NCBI): domain Eukaryota; kingdom Metazoa; phylum Mollusca; class Bivalvia; order Unionida; family Unionidae; genus Sinohyriopsis; species Sinohyriopsis cumingii. The sequence goes on along the minus strand of CM068840.1, from coordinate 95,371,460 downwards.
GGAAATGTTGGAGCAGAGATGGATAGAATAAATGAAGTCAATGAATCTAACAAATTCGCAGAAAAATTTGTTAGAATCAAATAAAGTACACCACCTGTAGTCGATTCCTTACTACACACTAAAAACCCAAATTCTAGGATGGCTGACTGAAAACAAGAGATAACACAGGATTTTTTAGAGGTCTACAGTACGATGTCGCTAGTACTGTAGAGAAAGCTTCAAACTAGTGACTCCTGGCAGCCTCTATGGGAGATAATGTGAAGGAGTTACTGCCCTTGATCTATATAAATACAGACTAAAATGAAGATTTGTCTTTTGTGATGAATGGATTCATTTGGTAGCAAGCTTATTTTCTTAATGTTGATGTAATCAGGGAATTATCTGAAGAAGGCTTTCAAGGGTCCAACTATTTTGGTAAATTATGTGTGTGTATGACCTTATTCCACATTTTGTGGGGCAGGTAAAATTGTAAAAATAATATACATTCATGTACTAAGTAAGTTAGCACCCTCCACAAATGGTTATCCAGGAGTAAAGAAGAATGAATGGTTGAGATACAAGAATACTGTACATACATATATGACAGGCATGTGTAGCTTCCTCCTCGGCACTGTCAGGATAGCACTATCTTTAAATGTACCCGTAAGTTAAAACATTAGGTTGCTGGTTGGATAAAACCTGCAGGATGTACATTACACATGCCTGGGATAATATTTTGTAAGTGATGTTATTAATTCCCATGGTAATACAAAAGCTCTCTACTTCACTAAGGCAAAACTCTAAAGATATCATTTTTATGAGAATCAAGAGGGTAAACATTCTCATTCTAAACAGCAAACATGAAGCACTGACACCAAATTATATTAGAACACCAATATCTGTAACCAGTGTATGATAACATAAATGAACTTGATAACCCCTAAAGTGCTGGTTTAGCATCTGAAAAGATTTCTAGATATGTAACATGTGCATGGACAGTTTACAGCCTTTTTCAAGCCTTTGTTTTGCAAGGATAATGTCTATCCCATCCATAAACAATGTCAAAAATTTCCAGCCTTCTCTCAAGGACTGAATGGAAAATATCCTGCCTTCTTCCATGAACAGGATGGAAAGTGTCCTGCCTTCTTCCATGGACAGGATGGAAGATGTTATACCTATGATGACACAAGCATTATCCAGCCCATCATTTCCTGGAAGTTTCTGTGGAAAAAAGCAAAGAAATTGTCCAAATACTCCAGAAATTTATCCATGGGCAGCATTTACATGAGAAAATTCCTGGAATCTATATGGATATTGTAGAGCCAGTTCACTAGAAAAAAATGAGACATGCACACAGGTAACGTGAAGTAGGCACAAATTGAGAAGTTTCAGTTTGAGGTGAAATCAAAATAATCCACAACTTTCTCAGATTTTGAAGCATTTCTGCTGTCCAGACTTAGATTGGAGTAGCTGGTCTCAGCATCAGGTTTTGTGGAGGGAGAGCTCTTGTTGGAGAAGTCAAAGTAATCAATAGCACTGGAAGCCGAGTGAGCCCTTTCTGAGGGTTTCCGTGACTTCTTGCCTACCATCTTCCAGCCCTCTCCCTCTCCCAACACCTTGGTAGACAATTTAGCAGCCTGGGCAGTTTGCCTGGGAATAGAAACAAAAACAGTAAGTGCTGTATGTAATAATTCTACAGTACAACCTCTTGATTAAGACCATTAAATGAATTGAGTAAAGGTGATCTGAACTGGGAAATAGTTTGATTTCTGAGGATAAATTTAGTCCATTTACAAAACCAGTGAGAATAGCCTAACATCATTGTAACTGAAGAGTGGTCTTGCACCAGGGGTGATTGCATGCAGATCATTAATCAAATTTTTCAGACAATTCTTGCTACTAAGATTTGTGTGCAAAAAAACAGATTATTTTTCCTGCGCATTTTGTCTAGAAGATTACATCTTGCTTGTGTCTGGTGGAGGCATCCAACTTATTTAATTCTGGTTGGAAGTAGGTCAGGTAAACTAAGTTATATTATATCCTTGCCCGATATTGTTTTGCTGTCTACTTTACAAATAAAGAATACTGACTGAAATTGTGTTCATGGATATAATGCTGTTGGAGATAAGTGTGAAGAAAGGTCTAGCTGTGTTGAATACACGTTTCCAACAGTGTTATTTTTTCACTAAAAGCAACATCCCTCATTTTACGTATGCACCCACTGCAATGGCAATGGTGAAAACAAAATGATGGACCTCAAGGAAGCAAAATTTGATTCTTAATGCAGTATGTTTGTATGGAAAGCACAATTATTTTGACCTAATCAATGCTAGTTCATAACTAGAAACTTTACACAAGGCAAGAGAGTAGCAAGAATACAGATCTCTGGGAGAAATAAATATTAGCAGATTCTGGTTATCTGCTGGTCTCTGGCCCAACCAGAAGAAATACAAAACAGGGAAGCCAGAACCTGCAAGTCAAGCCCACAATCAAGCACTGCCTGAAAAACTTCAGCCCAAACTTACCATATATACTCATTTATAAATCAATGATGTTTTACTGACAGAGTAGGGGTCTTACAAGCACAACACCAAAATTTTTATCAATCTAGGGGTAATATTGGAATCTTGAGATGTTTGTCGTATTTACAAATACAGTCAATTCAAATATTTTTCATGCCATGCATTGTGTTTATCAGTTTCATGACAGTATTCATTACACAATACTTGTATCTGCAGTTATTGGATTGTAATAATTTGAAAATATTACTGGTAAATTAAATATTATGCACTGCTAAGTGAAGTGTCCATCGATATTGTTTAACATGGGTGTTTACTAGCAAGTATATTGCTTCCATTTTTGTACAACCTGTATATATTTTGTGTTTTGCTGTATAAACACACTGTGTTTGATGCAATCAAAGTTTTGATTTAATTCATGTTTTCATGTTCCATAGCTGAATCTAAAACCCAAGCGATATTTCCCAAGTTATCTGCCACTGCAAGTGGGCTGATAAGCCCTAGGTTTATAAAGGCAGCAATGACGTTTTCAAGATGACATTCCTTTTGATCTAGCTGCAAATTGGATACTTAGTCAGTGCCAACAAGTGTCCAGCAATTCCCTGTGCACATTTGACACTAATCTCTTTGCACCCTCCAGGTTTTCCATGTGACAACCATTTGATTGAGATGCCACGCATTTGATACTTGTTCACTGCCAAGTAACGGAATGTGATTATTTGAATTAGATGTGACCTTGCTGCACAAATAACATGTGTTCAGTTGCATCCTTTAATACATTTCACAGACTATATTACTGATAAGTCACTGAGAGAACCCAAGCTTAGTCCCCACATATGACAATAAAGACAAGGAATCAGAGTTGGATGATTTTTTTTAACCACAAGATGCTGATGGAGCATTTAAAAATTTCATTTAATACCGGTATGCGACTATAATAGAATTCATGGACTTATCATATAAACTGATTTAAAATGTCATACATTAATGATTTCTATTTATTTTATTAAACAAAAGATAGACAAAATTTAAATTGTCAATTTAATTGTGATATATTCTACTCAATAATATAATTGTATTTTACACTGGCTTTGTCTTTATTTTTCCTATCTATCCATCCACTCTGGCTTGTTTATTTTTCCAAAGTGCAACTCTGACTCACTGAGGACAAGTTACCAATTTAAACATATCTGACTTGCAAAATACACTCGGAGTTATAGGAGGATCAAAGAGATAGGAGCTTTTTGCAGCCTAAAAGGGTGGTGCTTACTTATGATCGAGTATATATGGTAACAATTTTGAAGATGATGCCATCTAAAAAGTCACTGATGTATCTCACTTTAAAACTAACACAAGCCTGACAAAAAAAGCAGGAAGGGCATACAGACATCTGATCAGCACCATTTTAAGACTGGACCAATATGACATTAAGAAGTTTTCTGCTGAAAGCCAATGCTGATATCCATTCTGAGTAACAATAATAAAATCTCCACAATGGCTATAATTGTGGCTATGTAAGATATCAGATAGCACCATTTCCGTTTAGGACCAACTAAACTGCATAAGAAGTCTTTTAAAACACAGTCTTGATATGACCGTGTATCTTAAGTACTCATAACAAGATTGTCAGAATGGCCATTGTGGTGTCCATATTCGAGATCAGATCGGCACCATTTTCATTTACTACCAACATCATAATGTGTCTTTCAGCAAAAACCCAATTATATACACCATGTGACTACCCATTGAGAAGTATCAATAATTCTCAAGATGGTCACTGTGGAGGTCATATTCTATGCAAAAAGTGGCACAGATTTCATTTAGGACCAGCTAGAAGTCGTAAGAAATCTATGGTGAAAACCCTATGTCAATATGACTTTTCATCCAAGAAGAATAGCAAGAGCAAGATTTTAAAGATGGCTGCTGTGGTAGCCAGACATTTCATTTAGGACTAAACAACAGAAGCCTATAAAAAAAAACCTATGTTGATATAAAGGTACATTCAGGAGGAGTAGCTATAACAAGTATTTCAAGATGGCTGCTGTGGTTGCCAGACAGGATGTGCAAGTGGCATTTTATTTGGGACTAACTAGACATCATAAAAAGTCTTTTGTTGAAAACCTGATGATATGACCATCCATTCAGGAGGAGGCAAGATTTTAAAGATGGTCACTGTGGTGACTATTTTGAATGTCCAGGCAGCACAACGTTCATTTAGGACCAACCAGACCATGGGATGAATGCATGCGTAAAGTTTCGTGGCAATCTTCTCAGCAATTTAGGAGACATAGACCGATATAGTGATAGCTATATCCCCTCATATTATAAACATTAAAAATATATAAACTGAAGAATCATGAATAGCGTGTGGCACATCTGGGCTATGATGTGTGCTACGTTTCAAACAAACATCTAAAACGAATTTTGAGTTCTGTCCTGGAAAGAAAACTGTGGATCATGAATAGATATATGGCAAGAAAAAATGAAAGAAAAAACAGACCACAAAAAAACAGATTTGTGTTTGTACAAAATGTATGGCTCACTGAAGACCAAAATATTGTAGCCCTGAAAGTTCAAAAAAAATTGAACTTGTTAGAAAAATTGCTATTATGACATTAAAATCTAATACGATTGTGTACTTATGCAAAAAAAAATTGTCAAACTTACTTCTTCATACACATCTCCCTTGTTAAGTTGCTCCCTGATAACTCGCAAACCCATTTATAACATGGGGTCAGGGATGGCTCCCATTTTTTAAACCAGAAAATACCCTAAAAACTGAGGCCTATTTGTTGAACTCGATCAAACTGGGTAACGGAAACTGATGTATTGCTCGTTTTATTGTCAAAAACGGTAGATAGGACCTGGAAATTTTAATCAACACTTTGAAATATCAAATTTAAAAATAAGTCATACAATTTGTTTATATTTTCTTTCCAAATGACATTCCTAGTACACCGCAATTAATGATATGTTAGGAAATTTCAATCAATGAAAATGTCACTTACACTGAGTGGAGGCAGCACTTTAATAAATAAATACAAATTAAATAATTTTTTTATCAATTGAAATTTGTGTTCTAGTTCTATATTTTAGTTCCTTTTAAGTGTAATTGTCATAAATGCAATGTGTCCTCTTGTAATTAAACGGAAAATGCATCAATCTATTGTAATAGATATGTCCATGAACATTTCTCTGAGAACCTAATTAAGTGCCGACCGTGTTTTGATAACTGACTTCCGAAGTATTTGTTGTATTGTTGCACTGAATTAAAATGTGGCCTCCTTTTGTATTACCATGTTAGTTATGTCTTTTGAATCAAATAAAGGAGGTGGAATAAAAGAAAAGTTAAAATGCACGAAAATCCTACAAACTTCAACTCTAGCAGCCCTTGCATGTCGCGTGAACTCACTTCATATTTGATCAGTTGAACACTTATAAATGTTATTGTTTATGTAACATAAACTACCTTAAATTAACAGACTCTTTCATAACTGTGATTAAAGATAACAAGGCAGCCAAGCAAAATAATGAGCTTGATTTCACAATACAGATCATTGTGGGCTGGCGAGTTTCAGAGAATTCTTGAACTGGCACTTAGAGATATTCTCAAGGATGATAAGAAGTTTCATTATTACTTCCAATGAAATCATGACATCAATATTGTACTAACTGAACAATACAAAGATTGAGTTTCGATGTAGATGATTGTCTCATGAAATAAATGTCGCTTGTTTTTGAAAAAAGGAATCTTGTTTGGTGGTGTATCAACAGTTAGTCTAGTTCCCTGCTGTGCAGTCTCCGTTTGTGGAACCCGTTGTGCGAAAGTTATCGAGGGAGGTGTACTTGATATCCTTTAGCCATTAACTTACTTCTTAAGACTTGATATCCTTAAGTATAAATATCCATTATTTCTTTTGACTCATTCATGTGCAAATAAAGTGTGATTACCTTTCTGTATAGCTTAAGGGATAGAATAATATCTTTTGTTTGGTATTTGATCGCTTGGGCTTGGACCTTTTTTTCTTCAGACACTTAAACAAATATTTTTGAACATTTTTCAACATCCAGAAAGTGCAGAAAATATGGTAACCTTATAATACACCCCTCAGCACTCACAGAAAACCTGAAGAAGTCAAACTGTGAAAATATTTACCTTAGCACATCTTCCTTGTGTACATGGGGTATGGGAACAGGTGCCCGGCCATGGATCTCCCGCTGAATGTATGCTGTCAGTGTGATTGATGGTAACCAACATCTCTCTCTGGAAGTGGAATTCATTCCTCATTATTGAATATCAGAACAAAGTCATGGCTGGACAAATTTAATTACTTCCGCTGGACAAGTAAAACGAAATTTTATTTGCCCAGCAAAAATATGAAAACTTTTCCAGAAAATAAATCTTTTTGTTCAGCATAACTAGTGTATCATGCAAAAAAAACCCCATAATTATCTTTATACTGCAGATTTTCAAAGCCTATTTCAAATTTGAGAATGACTATATTATGTATATCAATATTCTGTGCAACCTTTGGTGCATGAATTTATCTATATTGTGTGTATTTTTGTTCATAACTGTAACTTGTAGTGATCATCTATAAGTAAGATATTACCTAGTAATTTTTTTGTCCATGGGTGTAGATTCTAATTTAAGCTACAATGAGCTACAAATATGTGTCTACAAGTTAAATTCAACTTATCTACCGAACCTGTTGACAAGTTTGGAGTCATTTCTCTAGTGAGGTTAGGTAGGTTCTTTATGACATGGGGAATTGTGAAATGTCAGCGAATAGGAATAAATTGCATTTTAGGGCTATTTGGGTCTATACAAGCAGGTAGAGCTAGAAAATTATTTCATTTTCATTTCCCATGCTCTTGTTTTAATATCAGTCTGCAGATGTGATTAATATTGCGCTTAGACATAGTTTAAGAGGAAATATTTGCTTGGTTCATTCATTGGAATTACAATGTGCTCACAGGACTAAAATATTATTCTGGGAAAATTGTGAAATTATTCAAAGGGGTTTTGAAAAATATTAGGATAGATTAGGAATGTTGGCAGACCAGTACATTCAATGTTTGTAAAGACTATATATCCGCATTTATTCTGTTTGGACCTTCACTCATAAGTCTGAACTGCACTGGTAGGTCTGTGTTGGTAAGCACGGTCAAATGGAAATGTCAGTTGGGCAAGTGCATTTGACTTTTCATGCCAAGTAAGAATATTCAAAATTATATGGGGTCTCAATAGTTTTCAAGCTGAGACCCAAGGGTTAATTCCCTTGGGGGAGTTAAGATGCTTCTAGTGCCAATGTCATTTGCATTTATACATTTTATCTCTATGCCCAGTATGTGTATATATGGTTATACAGTGGGGATCTCAATAATTACAGCTAAGAGCAAAGAGCTAAGAACCTGAGGGTAGGAACTGATGCTGGGTTCAATGATTATTGCATAAATAAATGTGTCTATTCATGCTTAATAAGTGTACATATCAGGTGGGTCAACAGTTTCAATGGTTATGACCGGAAGACTAAGTCCCTAGGGATAAGGATGGATACTGGGAACTATGACTCTTACATAAATAACTTTTGTTTTTTTCAAGCCCAGTTAGTGTTTACTGTAGTATCATTTATTTTCACTGGGCTCAATTTTCATGGTTTTGTAAAAAAAAAGGGCATTTTTGTGGGTATATAAATTCGTGGTTTTGCCTCTCAAAGTTTGCATATTAGTAGGTATTTAATTTCATGGTTTAACCTCTACAAATACCCAAAATAAAGAATACAAAAGAATAAAACTATGCCGACACAAATGTCAGTCACTTTAATGTTTACAGCAACATGTATGAGCACAAATCAAAGACCTGGCAAGTTCAATACTGAGACCGTGTTTTCGACCAAGTGAATAACATCAGTTGAAGCCGACGCAGCCAAGTACACTAAAACAATAGTTCCATCTCTATGAGCACAAATAAAACACCTGTCAAGATTAATCACTTTCGCCATGTTTTTGTTTGAGTCCTCAACATCAAAGGAAGCCAATGCAACCAACAACCCTAGGTCAATCGGTTATTAAAGAAGAATTAAAGTCACACTTCCACGAGTGGTATGTTAAACAGGTCATGGATGCCATTACGGAAAAAGATGTTACTGGTGACGATCAGTGTATAGTATTAGTAAACCTTGCAACCTCATTAATCAAGCCAGTTCATGCTGAATGGATAATTGCAGCTCACACAACAATGAGTGAGAGACCAGACCTAATTATTAGTGGTTTTGAGAAAGCTGGACTTGTTTAATTCAGCAATTTGGGGATTATTTACCCGAGAAGCATTTGTGAGTACCATGAGACTTGACTGACATGATGTCGATATAGTGGCTTTGTCCAAAAATCTGTGAAGTGTGAGCTTTAATACATAGTGTTTCATTACTGATAGTGTTTCAAGAAATAGTTATAGTATTTTACAGGATTGTTGTTCTTTTGGATTAAAAATGCATGGATAAAATAAAATGTGCTTTCAGAAGGATTTAAATGTTTAAACAACAGTTGTACTCGAATGAAGGATCGATTTGAATAAGTATTAAATTTAATTTTCATATGCTGTTATTTTGTATTATTTTTTCTTTCATTTTCAGTATTACTATTGTTTGAATACCTTATGCTTTGTCTCTATTTTCTCTCTATCTTTACTTACCTCACATATTGATTTAAGGCAGTGAGTGTAAAATTACAGCTATCGTACCTTATCGAATGTGTGCATTGAAACAATACAAAATAATTTATAATTCTTGTTTCAAAAGGTTAGAATAAAAAATAAAACAAACACATGTAAAAGCTAATATTTAAAGGTCACCAGCCATACTCCAACATTTTCCTATTTATATCAGATTTGCGTTACATGATTAAAAATAGTTATACTCGCACAAAAAGAACAAAAAAATTATCAACTGTAAAGAAGAAATAATAATTTAATTACTCTAAATAGAAGTATACAACGCTGTTACTTCCCCTTAGTTACGATTTCCCACCTATAGAGGACGCAACCGGAAATTACGTACATTTATCCCTACAAGACGAAGTACATGCTTCTTGTTGTCGAAAAATAAAACACTACAAACTATGGATAGGGAATATTTAGATGAAACTAATGAAAACTAATTTACTTTTTAGCCTTATATTGGTATGCGTCCACGAAGCACGAGATTTTGTCGCTTTCAAAACTGTTCCATTGTTTCAATTTATTTTCAAAATTCCCGTTAATACAGGTAAAAAGAATCAACGCTGGCTTCCCTGCGTCGGCAGACTTTGTAATAAAAAAAAGATGAAAGAAATCGGCACAATTAAAGAATCCAAAGTAACCAAACTTGACTTCCTTTTGTTGGCCAACTTCACAAGAAAAAATTGGCACACTAAAAAGATACCAAAGTCAAGATTCCGGGGTTGGTTTGCATTGTAATAAAATAACCTATGTATTTGCTATCCTGTCGGTAAGTTTAAACAATGAGTTTACTGCTCCCTGCTAGTTATGGTTATCACCCGGGCTTCTATTTGTTTGCCACATGTAATCATAATTGATGTTTGCAGGGCAAATAGTATACACAATAACTTCCTTTAATAATAATTTTGCAACCCATGCTAGCAAAAAAATTATCATTTGCACTCACAATGAATGTATTTTAAAATAATGATTTTTTTATTTGCGAGATACCGACTTAAGTTAACCTAGATACAATACAATCTGGGTCAGTTTGCAATAAGTAACTTATAATACGTAAATGGCAGGTGCCTTCAAGCAATCGGGTGATACTTTTGTCTCATTTGCTATTTTGTTATTTGACATAAGCGATACACACTTCACTAAGGATGCATATGCAAGCCGGCATCCACTACATATACGAAGTTCCTGGATATATATTTTTTTAAAAATAATTTTCGCATGATGAAAAAAGAAGGAATATATGATAACAGTGCAAGGTTAATTTCTTTCATTTTATTTTCAAACAAGTGTATGTTTAGCATTTTAATTTGTACCGTGGGGGGGGGGCACAAATTAAACACAAACTTATTTCCTTTCTAATTTGTACGGAATAATCGAGAAAATATGACTGACGATATTGACCAGTAATGACAAGCTTTCAATGTACGCACGCAAACACTAAGACAACTTGAAAAATAAAAACAAACAATAAAATTAACTGGTAAGAGCTTCATATTGCAGCAACTAAATACTGACAAAATGCTCATCATTATTCTCTCTCTCTCTCTCATGTGTAATCTAGTATGTATTGTATACAGCTGTGTTACAACGTGAAGCCTAAAATTAAGTATATTTGTTATAATATCTCATGTACACTACCCATAGCAAAATTTAAACGTATTATGCAAAATATTATCTGTTATGTATTTTTGTTTTATAAATGATTATTGATAGTTTGACCGGAAGACGTAAACTGAGAATGTCGTTGTGCAGATGCATATATTTTTTAGCATAAAAATGTATGTAAATATTTTAATTAGAACAAGAAAGATATGTCAGTTTGTGTTTTATCTCATAAATATGTACGTTACAAAGTATGTTTATTTTCTTTCAAAGAATATCAAAATAGTTTGTTTGAATTTATTTTGTTCCCCCTAAAACCTATCTTACATAGCATCTACTTTTTTGTTGGAGAAAAAGAACGCACAAACTATTCTTAAGTTTGGCCGAATTGTATCTCGAGTTGGGCCGAATTGTCTTTGGGCCAAATTCACTATAATCCGGCATAAATGATACAACTTTCTCATCTCTCCCCTATTCAATCCCACAGATTAAATGCACTATTTTCTGGTAAACATGGTTTTTCGGAAAAAGAAAGAACGCTTTATTCCATCATCACTTTTTTGGTTACATCTGAATGCAACACATTGCACCATATTTGCTCTACAAAAGCACGATCGTACGCTATATCACATAGACATTTACGTGGGGAAATTAAGCACTTGAATGGCTAGGTTGAATAGAAGGGATAAATGTACGTCATATCCGGTTTTGGTATGTGGAAACTACCGATTGTTTACGGAGATTGCCGAATATTTTTTTCATTTTATAAAGCGGAGTTTTAAGTCTAATTAAACATTTTTATGGTGTGCATGCATAACCAATGGGTTTTGTTTATAACTATAATAATATCACACGTCTGTACAATATAGGTGGTAGGTGACCTTTAATTACCAGAATATAGTATTGACCTTGATTGATCAAATATTAGTAGCTGTGTTAATCTCTAGGAATGAAACACTAATAAAACGGTGTGTGTGTGTGTGTGTGTGTGGCATCATCCTATGTGGCTTGCTTTTCATTGGGAATTTAAATTCGTCGTTCAGGGCAACAACGAAAACCATGAAAATTGGTCCCCCATGAAAATTGATACTCAGTATATTAATCGTGGGTTGGGATCTCAATGTTTTATATGTTACGACCCATAGGGAGTGGTCATAGGGGTATGACGAGACCCTTGGGTATAACTCATGGGTCCCAGTTTGGTATGTGTCAATGATAATGTGCTAATGCTCAGATATGCTAGACATACAAATCTGGAGTAATCTGAAATTTATGAAAAACCATAACTACCCATCCCCCTCCTTGGAGCTGGATCAAAAGTCCAAAAGATCTGGCAATCTACACAACACAGGACTGTCATTAACCCAAGTTACCCCAAGTTACTTATGTCTAGCCTTAACAGAGTAGAAGTTCAAGGTCATTATGCTCATGTGTATGGACAGACTGTATCAAAAAAGTTCTTTCAAAGTAAACGGATAATAAGTGACTTATCTAGGTGTTAACATACTTCACTGTATACAGGTAAACATTACAAGAATACGTATGTCAGTTATATCGACTGTGTATCACGAAACATTGATTGAAAGGACACAAAGCTCAGGGTCTACATGTCAAGTCCATGATCAAACCATTGCTGTAAAGTGGGGGATCTTTATCCCATGGTCAAATGTTTGAGTATGTCACAGAATGAACTGTCTTCACTTCACACTGATTTATCCAAAGTATGAAGAAAACCATCACAGGGTTCAGACAACAAATTTAAAAACTGTAACCAAAACTTTAATGCAAATTTTCTATGACTGTTAAGGTCAAAGGGCAAATGGGCATGTCATGAACAAAATTGTTTTAGCTTCATGATTTGTCTAAGGTATGAAGAAAATCTATCCAGGGATTCAGGAAATATAAGCAAATGAAGAAACTTTCACCAAAACTTCAGTGCAAACTTTTTTACTTTGACCTTGACCACTAGATAAAATGGGTGAATTAGTAGGCGATAGAATGAATTGTCTTATCTTCCTACTTATTCAAGCCAAGTGTATTGAGAATCTATTGTAGGTTTTAGGAAAACATTAAAGAAAAGCTTTAACCAAAACTGTGGATGATAACAATGCCACCAGAAAAGTGACTGTTAAGTTGAGCTTCAAAAACTAAATGTGTGCTCAGGGAAAAGGGTGATAACTCTGTATGGCAACTTCTAGTGAGACTGGAACTCACCTGTGTGCTGTGACAACAACATTTCTGTTTGGTTCGAAGTCATAACTTTTGGTTTCACATCCATATAACTCAGCCAGCTCATGGATGAGTCGACGCTGATCTCTGTTGCCAGAAGGGAAGGAATGGCTTCGGTTAGGATGCTTGGACTGAAATTTAATATTTATTCCATTAATAAAATATGTACATTTATTCCATTGTGTATATTTAAACTAGTGTACCTGTGACTGATATAGGTCCACACAGGTAAAGTAATGTAAATGTTTTTTAAACAGACTCACAAGTATATTTCATGATGCAACCAGGTGCACTGTGCACCTTCAGATTTAAATAGAAACTGTATTTGAAATGATACAGGCATCCCATGAACTACCCATGGTCAAAAATTGAGGGAAGAGTTATGGCCCATTTACAAATAATTATTATTAATTTATCAGCTTCAACTTATTCTTTTATAGTTCTAAAAGTCTGATCCTTAATTAAATATTCACATTTTTATTTTACAAATGGTAACTATATGTGATGCATGATATACAAGCTGTCTTGAGTTCATTGTTCAAATTGTGTGACATACAACAATCAAGTCCCTGTCAAATGCAACACAGTCTTGTGAGTCCCTGTCAAATGCAACACACTGTGTTGTGTGATCTAAACTTCTGATACAGATGCCACAGCAATATTTATATCGTCACACATTTTAAGTTTTGAACCAAGACAAATATGGAGTAAACAGCAAACTTTACCTTGGAATAGCAGGGTTGAAAGTTGGATTCAGGGATATGAAACCAATGGCCCTTTGCGATTTCCTGAACAAGTCGGGGCAGATTTTGATGGGTTCATACTTTGTCTTCTATTTATATTTAGGAAAAATATGGTTTTTGTTCTTTAGAATCTTCACACTATGTAATTCATAATAGCGAACATTAGTGTCTTCATGCATTATAATATTGACCATAAATAAATCAACATTTAAATTTGTTTTCATTTTTTTGGAGTTAATTCTATGTGCTGATATATATTTGTACTCCTCCCCTGGGGCCCCAGGATGCAGAAAAGTCTAAGGTTTGCCTTTACAGATCACTGACATCTCATCTCTAAGTGTGTTTGAGCCTCAGCCAACATAGGTATGTGAGAAAGCTTGCCAGTAGCCTCTTTTGGGCAGGTGGTTCATTCATCAACCATACCACTTTAGTTACAGTCTTAGATTACAAACTTATGCAATAATTAACATGAATAGAGTAAATTCATCAACCATCCCACTTTAGTTACAGTCTTAGATTACAAACTTATGCAATAATTAACATGAATAGAGTAAATTCATCAACCATCCCACTTTAGTTACAGTCTTAGATTACAAACTTATGCAATAATTAACATGAATAGAGTAAATTCATCAACCATCCCACTTTAGTTAGTCTTAGATTACAAACTTATACAACAATTAACATTAATACAGTAAATTCATAAACCATGTCCCACTTTAGTTAGTCTTAGATTACAAACTTATACAATAATTAACATAAATACAGTAAATTCATAAACCATGTCCCACTTTAGTTAGTCTTAGATTACAAACTTATACAACAATTAACATGAATACAGTAAATTCATAAACCATGTCCCACTTTAGTTAGTCTTAGATTACAAACTTATACAACAATTAACATGAATACAGTAAATTCATAAACCATGTCCCACTTTAGTTAGTCTTAGATTACAAACTTATACAACAATTAACATTAATACAGTAAATTCATAAACCATGTCCCACTTTAGTTAGTCTTAGATTACAAACTTATACAACAATTAACATTAATACAGTAAATTCATAAACCATGTCCCACTTTTGTTAGTCTTAGATTAAAAACTTATACAACAATCAACATTAATACAGTAAATTCATAAACCATCCCACTTTAGTTACAGTCTTAGATTACAAACTTATACAACAATTAACATTAATACAGTAAATTCATCAATCATCCCACTTTAGTTACAGTCTTAGATTACAAACTTATACAACAATTAACATTAATACAGTAAATTCATCAACCATCCCACTTTAGTTAGTCTTAGATTACAAACTTATACAACAATTAACATGAATACAGTAAATTCATAAACCATGTCCCACTTTAGTTTTAGATTACAAACTTATACAACAATTAACATGAATACAGTAAATTCATCAACCATCCCACTTTAGTTAGTCTTAGATTACAAACTTATACAACAATTAACATGAAGACAGTAAATTCATAAACCATGTCCCACTTTAGTTAGTCTTAGATTACAAACTTATACAATAATTAACATGAATACAGTAAATTCATCAACCATCTCACTTTAGTTAGTCTTAGATTACAAACTTATACAACAATTAACATGAATACAGTAAATTCATCAACCATCTCACTTTAGTTAGTCTTAGATTACAAACTTGTACAACAATTAACATTAACACAGTAAATTCATAAACCATGTCCCACTTTAGTTAGTCTTAGATTACAAACTTATACAATAATTAACATGAATACAGTAAATTCATCAACCATCCCACTTTAGTTAGTCTTAGATTACAAACTTATACAACAATTAACATGAATACAGTAAATTCATAAACCATGTCCCACTTTAGTTAGTCTTAGATTACAAACTTATACAATAATTAAAATTAATACAGTAAATTCATCAACCATCCCACTTTAGTTAGTCTTAGATTACAAACTTATACAACAATTAACATTAATACAGTAAATTCATAAACCATGTCCCACTTTAGTTAGTCTTAGATTACAAACTTATACAATAATTAACATGAATACAGTAAATTCATCAACCATCCCACTTTAGTTAGTCTTAGATTACAAACTTATACAACAATTAACATTAATACAGTAAATTCATAAACCATGTTCCACTTTAGTTAGTCTTAGATTACAAACTTATACAATAATTAACATGAATACAGTAAATTCATCAACCATCCCACTTTAGTTACAGTCTTAGATTACAAACTTATACAACAATTAACATGAATACAGTAAATTCATCAACCATCCCACTTTAGTTAGTCTTAGATTACAAACTTATACAACAATTAACATTAATACAGTAAATTCATAAACCATGTCCCACTTTAGTTAGTCTTAGATTACAAACTTATACAATAATTAACATGAATACAGTAAATTCATCAACCATTTGGTGCTGGCTATTAAATTTATGGTGGGGTGGGGGCTGCCATTTTCTTCTATTTCAAGATAATAAAAAAATTTCTTCAAATATTATAATGGATATAATATGGTGATATTTTGCAATAAATCAAAGGAAAATATTTGTTACGCTAAAGACAGTTGGAAATTTTATGGTATGTTCAGAAATACCATGGTATACTGAAGCACAATAGTTTTCATGGTTAGCGTGTGTGTGTGAGTGATTTGGATTTTTAACATAGCTTAAAAAAAAAATCAGTCATATCGCTATGATGTCTGCAGTGTAGCAGTTTATAGTGATGTCTAGCACTGGGGCATCATGCCGCAGACATGTAGCATAATGTCCCACCCAGTCACATTATCCTGACACCAGGTCAACCAGTCCTAACACTAACCTCTTTATGCTGAGTGCAAGCAAGGCAGCTGTTAGTACCATTTTTGTAAGTCTTTGGTATGACTCGGCTGGGGATTGAACCCACGACTTCCCACATCCAAAGCAGACGTTCTTACTGCTAGGCCACTGGAGTGGTTGTTGTTGTTGTGGGGTTTAACGCCAAAATTCAGCACATGATAGGCTATGCATGGCGGCCAGTGTTAATGGTGGAGGAAGAACCGGGAAAACAACGGGTACAACCACCGACCCACGAGAAGCTACTGGCAAGCTTTCTCACATAGCCACATTGGCCGAATCCTAGACTCAAACCCACGCAGACAGAGGTGAGATGGCAGTGATCCGTATCGGAGAGCGGTTTAGACCACTCAGACACTTGGGGCCCTGCCGATGGAGCGGTGTTTCACGGTTAGCAGCTAGACTTATAAGAGAGATGGAAGTGAAGGATTAAGATTTTATTTGCACAATGGCAATTTTGCTAATCAATGAAGTATACTTCAGTTCTAAGTGAATGTGACTCATTCACTTACTACACCTAAAGGTCACTTATAAGTGACATTTGGGTGAATGATTAGGATTTTATATATGAATTAGGCATGTCTGTTATTAATGAAGTATACTTCACTTATATATGAAATGTAGGTTATTTACTTACTACACTTTCACATGATACAAATGCAAATTCCTCCTAAACTGCTAAATTAAATGAACTTGCATTTTAAAATAAACCCACCCCCGTCTTGTGTCTTTATAGAAATACAAATCCTCTATTTGATAAAATATAAACATCTAAAAAGCTCATACACTTCTATTTAAATGACAATCTGTAAAATGATTTCAACACATAAGCCTGCTGTCTTGAATTATCACATTTGAAACAGCTTTCTCAAGATCAAATTTTAGCTCATAATAAAGCAAGAAAAAAGTGACAACCATGAAAATTTTTATTTCCGAAACAAAAATAAAATTTTCCTTTCCAACAGAATCCATCATTAAGTGTGTCGACTACAAATGAATCTGAAAGCAGGTTCCAATGCAATGGTGACAGTAATTGTCCTTGAGAATCTGATGGCCATTCAAAATCAGCTGGTAAATGAATGCTGTCCCAAATTCAACTGTTGGCATTTTACACTTATTTTGTAATTATACTTGTACACACTAACAGAGGGGCCCCGAGCAGCCAAGTGGTCTAAAAGTGCTCTCCATTATGGATCACTGCCATCTCACCTCTGTCTGCGTGGGTTAGAGTCTAGGATTCGGTTAACGTGAGTATGTGAGAAAGCTTGTCAGTAGCTTCTTGTTGGTCAGTGGTTCTTCCCGGGTTCTTCCTCCACCATTAATACTGGCCGCCATGCATAGCCTATCGTGTGCTGAAATATGGCGTTAAACCCCACAACAACAACAACACACTAACAGACAAATCATCTACAAGTCCCCTAAAATGATCTACAAGTCCCCTCAAATCATCTGCAGGTCCCCTAAAAGTCAAGCATGTCATCACTTACAAGCCAAACCAATGTGATTTCACATTACTAAGAAACAAATTGTTCTGTTTTCATGCAATATCAGGACACAACCTTGTTATAACATACCTCACTATAAGGCTCCCTCACTTATAATGACAGTCATTTTCAAGACTCTCATAAAGTTTTATAAAGAGGGAACAATGTCAAATAGAATTTAGGAAGAACCATGAACCCATGACCATAAGATGAGCTCACACAGCAATTAAAAAGGTCATTGCATATTTTAATTTCATTAGAAATGTTAAACCATTTGCCTACCTGCTTTGCTGACTGGATTAGTTCTGATAAGGCTTTCTCCACAGATGCAACATAATGTTGATTTTGTCTGAAACAGATAGGAAAACACTACAATAACTTTAAAAAAAGGTACAAGTTTTAGTTTCTAGATCAAGAGAGATAACAAGCTCTGAAATCAAATGCAAGTGATCTCATTAGTATGTGCAGATCTCACTTATTAATGAACCAGTCCAAAACAAATATTATATAACCTTCTGATCTCACTTATTAAAGAACCAGTCCAAGACAATGATTATATAAGCTTCTGATATCACTTATTAAAGAATCAGTCCAAAACAAAGATTATAGAAACTTCTGACCCCACTTATTAAAGAACCAGTCTAAAACAATAATTATGTAAACTTAAGGTTGAGCAAAAATCCAACTGGTGGTGTAAATATCTCTTTCACTATTTGAGCTGAATTGGCTTCGTGGTTAGTGTGCTGACTAGAGACTGAAAAGGTGCTGGTTCAGATCCTACCTTCAGACCAGCCATGGGTCAGCTACTATGGTGTGTCATTGGGCAAGGCACTTTATTTTAACTGCCCTGGCACTAAATAGCCTACTTGTGCAGTTGTGCTGTAAAGCACCAAATCCAAACCAAAACAAATCTTACAATATTTGGTAAAATCAGAGTTGTAAAATGTTTAGAAATATCTCAAAAAAACCATTTCCTTTTATCCTTACTCTCACCATGAAAGAAAATCCTCATTTAAATGAATGGTACATTACACACCTGCTGAGTTTTTTTACACAGTCCCATGTAAAACAGCAGGAGGTAAAAACTTGGTTTTTATAAGAATTGGTTTGAACATGGAATTAGGTCTTTGCAAATGCTAGTGGATAATCATTTAGTAAGAATCAGTTTAGTATTTTTTTTTTCAATTCAAATAGTCTACAGTTCATTCCACACAGTATCACAAATGATATCTGTGTCTGTAACTCAATGAATTTTCCGGTTAGCATCATTAAATGTAGCTAAAAGTACCTAATTTGTTTCATGCAGAGTGGTCTCTTTCATCAAATTTTTTGTATGCCATCATGACCTGTGGAAAAATCTATTTGCTTATAAAGCAATGATCAGCTTTCTGATTCAGCTCTGTTTGGCCATAATGTAGTTGTCTCCCTTAGATTTCTTTCTAGTATCAAAATCAGACTCTGCCAGAACTCATGACAAACATGGCAGATTACATGTACACAGACCAGTCTTTTAAAGCATCTATCTAATGAATGGCATTGCAATGTATGCCAATATGAATTGTGTTTAAATAATTTGTGCATAAAACAAATTCAATAACCGTAGCTACATTTTGAGATCCTCACATGAAAATTGATTAAGAAACATACTCTAGATCATTCGTAATGCTGTGTGGAATGAACTATAGAATATCATTGTTTAATAATAACAATACAAAACAAAACCAACAATAACATATCAAACAAAAGTCAGTATTAGACTTTAAAACACAAGTTGCAAATCCATTTATCTGTTCTAAAATATATGACACTATAGTGGACAAGAAGGGTTGCAAAAGCATGTACAAGAAGCTGATAAACAAATAGAGAAATTCCCATCTCATGAAACAAATGGCACAGTGAATTTATCAAATAAAAGATGATATTACGCAAAAAATGTTTCTGTATGCATACAATTTTACAAAGTGATCAGAAATAAGGTGGTTTCAGATGAAGATTCTAGACAGAATTATCACCACAAATATATTTTATTTATTTACTGTGAATTATTTTTGAGGGCAGACTTTGTGCATCAATTAATAAGAAATGTTCTTTTAGATGAAACTTACTGATAAAGAAAAGTGTTGCTTGGTATATAAAATAGGCAAGAGTCAGGTGACATATTTACTTGTATTTTAATGCAAGCAAAGTATTACATTTATGAGTGCAAGTTCTGTAAATTCCCATTCTCATATAATGTATTTTAAACAAGCATTCAGAAGAATAATAAATTCTAATAGAAAATCCTTTTTGCAGTAATGGACACCTTACATAAATGTCTCTTGAAGGAGCAACTTGTTTCTAGAGAAAGTTAAGATCAGTATTTCATGTAATGATAATGACCTTGCACCAGAAAATAATGTATACCTTATTTCTTTCTTCCTTCCATCTTTATTTACTCTGTTAAATTCCTGCAATTGTGATCTTTATCAGGAATGAAATATGCTAATGATTAGACCATTTTTGTTTAAACAGAAATACAAATATAATAGCAAATACTCTCACTCACTCTCTCTATTACTCTTGAAGTATTTACTTATATAATGAAACACTGGTGCAAATTTTGTAACGAGGTGAACCCTGTCATCTCCATAATATCTGGACAATTAAAACAAACACAAATCCCCACTTTATTAATATACATGCATCTTATCTAACTTGTCCAGGTTCTTGATGATAAAAGCATACATTACAAGTTTAATGAAAATCAGATCAGAATAGGGCCCCCAAAGTGGTAACGGGTTCAGCCAAGATCACCCATTAGTATACATGGTACTAACTCATTATCACATGATGATATATGCATATTTTCTAAGTTTGATCACAGTCAAATCATAAATCCGACCCATCGAGTGGCAAAAAGGTCATCCAATCTAATGAAAGATATATGTGGATCTAACTCATTTTCACATTTATTCAAGATCATGATGATATATGCATATTTTCTAAGTTTGATCAAAGTCAAATCATAAATCCAACCCATCAAGTGGCTAAAAGGTCATCCAATCTAATGCGAGATATATGTGGAGGGATCTTGCTCATTATCAAACCAATTCAAGATTATGATGATATCAGCTTATATTCCAAGCTTGATCAAAATAAGATCTGAAATACTGCCTAAAGAGTGGCAGCATGCTTAGTCAATCAGATTCCAAAATATTGCCTCAAGTGTCAGCAAGCTTAGCCAATCAGACCCAAAATACTGCCTCCAGAGTGTAGCAGGCTAAGCCAATCAGACCCAAAATACTGCCTCCAATGTTAGCATGTTTAGCCAGTCAGATCCAAAATACTGCCTCCAGTGTCAGCATGCTTATCCAATCAGATCCAAAATACTGCTTCCAGTGTCAGCAAGCTTATCCAATCAGATCCAAAATGCTGCTTCCAGTGTCAGCAAGCTTAGCCAGTCAGATCCAAAATACTGGATCTAGAGTGGCAGCAAGCTTATCCAATCAGACCCAAAATACTGCCTCCAGAGTATAGCAGGCTTAACCAATCAGACCCAATATACTGGATCCAGAGTGGCAGCAAGCTTATCCAATCAGACCCAAACTACTGCCTCCAGAGTATAGCAGGCTTAACCAATCAAATCCAAAATACTGCCTCCAGAGTGTAACAGATTAACCAATCAAATCCAAAATACTGCCTCCAGAGTATAGCAGGCTTAAGCAATCAAAATCAAAATACTGCCTCTAGAGTGTAGCAGGCTTAAGCAATCAAAATCAAAATACTGCCTCCAGAGTATAGCAGGCTTAACCAATCAAATCGCGCTCTCCGTTACGGATCACTGCCATCTCACCTCTGTCTGCATGGGTTCGAGTCTCGGATTCGGCCAATGTGGATATGTGAGAAAGCTTGCCAGTAGCTTCTCGAGGGTCGGTGGTTCTTTCCGGGGATTTCCCGGGTTCTTCCTCCACCATTAATACTGGCCGCCAGGTATAGCCTATCGTGTGCTGAAAAATGGCGTTAAACCCTACAACAACAACAACAACAACAACCAATCAAATCAATACTGCCTCCAGAGTGTAGCAGGCTTAAGCAATCAAAATCAAAATATTGCCTCCAGAGTATAGCAGGCTTAACCAATCAAAATCAAAACACTGCCTCCAGACTATAGCAGGCTTAACCAATCAAAATCAAAACACTGCCTCCAGACTATAGCAGGCTTAACCAATCAAAATCAAAATACTGCCTCCAGAGTGTAGCAGGCTTAAATCAAAATACTGCCACCCGGAGTATAGCAGGCTTGACCAATCAAATCCAAAATAATGCCTGCAGAGTAAAGCAGGCTTGACCAATCAAATCCAAAATACTGCCTTCAGAGTAAAGCAGGCTTAACCAATCAAAACCAAAATAATGCCTCCAGAGTAAAGCAGGCTTAACCAATCAAAACCAAAATATTGCCTCCAGAGTATAGCAGGCTTAACCAATCAAAACCAAAATACTGCCTCCAGAGTGTAGCAGCAAGCTTAGCATGTGGATCTCATTCATACTGAACTCATCTGAGTTTGTAATAATATAAACATATATTCCATGTCTGATTAAAATTGGATGGGAAATATGACCACCAGAGTGGTAACACGTTTAGCCAATCAGATTTAGGATCAATTCATTAATATGTATGCTTGTGTTCAATATCAAACTCATCTGAGATTCTGGCATAAAATTCTTTTTCAAGTCTGATTAAAATCAGATCAGAAATATGGGTTTGTGGTAACAAGCAGTTGTTGATGGATGGACAGTAGACAACAGATGACACGTCAGAGTTTCAGGTCCATAACAAAAACTCGCATGGCCTTACAGCCAGGTGAGGTGAAAACTGCAAAAAATGTTACATTCACAAGATTCTGTGTTGCACTGCATTAAGCTGCATGACAAAAAGTGCAATAATTTTATTTTTTAAAATTGAAAGGGCCCAGTGTTTTTTTTATATGTGCATCTTCAGATAAAGGACATAACATGTACAAAGTTTCACAGCAATCCAATGAAAACTGAGCGACTAGCTGTGTTCACAAGATTCTGTCACGCACGAAATCCAGCCCCCAACTGAAATTAGCAACAACAAAAATCTCAACAGTGATTTGTCAAAATGCACACATTCAGATGATGTCGTTAATATGTACTAAGTATCATAGTAATCCACCAAAAAATGGCATGACTAGTTGTATAGACAATAATCTGTCAAAATTGTATCCATTTGCAAGATAAAATGAATAACTTGGTGATATACATGTCTTCAAGTGAAGACCGTAACATTCAGCTCCAAATCACAAGGGCAATAACTCCAACAAAAGTCACAGAAGTACTGTGATATGTCACAAAAGCATATCTTCCACTGATGACCTTGATATTTACCATGATTCATCCAAGTTGTATTCACAAGTCTTTCATATAATGCAATTCAGCTACAAGACAAAAAAAGGGACATAACTCAAAAACGTAAACCGGAGGAGGACAAAATTTCTCTATATTCATACCTTCATGTGATCACAATATTTACAAAAAGTTTCATGGTGATCCACTGAAAATTGTCAGACTACTTGTGTTCATAAGATTCTGCCTTGCGTTACAGTCAGCTTTAAGTAAAAATAAGGGGCAAGAACTCTAACAAATATTATGGGAAGCCATCGATTTGTCAATATGTGCCTCTTCAAATTATAACGATATTATCTACCATATTTCATGGTAATCCACAAAACAACATTGGACTAGTTACATGAACAAGACTGTATGCCAAACAGAAGCATAGACACATATGAACCTGAGGATTTTTAAATAAAACCTCTTCTAGAGTGGGGGTATACGAAACTGAATACTGTGTGTGCATTAAAATCTGGCTTACCAGCCATAATGAAAAGGAAAATTAAATATAATTCTTCTTTCATCTGCAGAATTATATTTACATTCAAACTACAGCCTCCCAAACACTAAATTCTGCAGGTTATGACTATCTGATGTGAAGAGAAATCTGTTTACAAAAGTCATGGGCTAGATACTAATCCTCCAGTATCTGAAGACAGTGATTAGCACTGAACTCGTCATGATGTGAAGCATCCATCTTAAAATAACTTCTACTAAATGTAAAACATAATACCCCCACCTGCCTCAAAGTTGGAAATGTCAATGCCAGATACAATCTTATTATGCCATGCAAAAGCCTTACATAACTATAAACACAACCCTGTATCACCACCAGACCTGCCAACCCTGATGAGTCTGTCTCAGTAAGGCAGTAGATTTTTTCCCGTAAGATTGACCAGTTTTCAGTAAGGTGTAACAAAATATAAATAACTGTTATTGTAAAGCGGGAAAACATAATTTAAAGTTTAATGCATCGACGATAAACATTATGTTCAACTGAAAGGTTTGTAAAGTAGGCGTAGACTTTATTTACCACTATTACAGTTGTACAAACTCTAGTTCCTAACCCTATGCAGCTTAATGGCTTGTTGCTACCTCTCAACTTGACATAATTCTTGGAAATTCTTTTCCATTTCACATGATGACGGCAATCATATCTCCCATGAGACATATTCAAATTGGCAGGTGATGTCCAATAAACATAATTGTGTCCTTTCCACCTTTCATTCACAAGAATCTTAATACTCCTTTTTCATTCTTGTGTGTTGATTATTAACACTGTTCTAGAAGCTTATTTACCCTTCAGTCTTAACATGCATCGCCTTCTGGATGCCATTTTTAAAAATCTATAATCAACAGTTTGATCGTGCAGACAATTTTCATGAACAAATAGGTACAGTCTGAGGCATCTGGGGTGCTGCTGTGAAGTTAGTTTGGTTCCTTGACTAATTTTACTAATTCTAAGATGAAACCCGGATCCAAATAAAACACGGATGCATGAATTACCCGGATTTTTTGGAAAGAATTATTAGTATGCCATAAGTTCGTATTTTGAGGGTAATTTTTGTAAGACTTACGGCAAAATCGTAAGAGTTGGCAGGTCTGCACCACTCTTGTAATTAGAATGGCTTTTCCTCATAATCTTAATAATAATAATAACAATAATGACCTTATTTAAAGACGGTAACACAATTAGCTAAAAACTAATCTACCTTGAGGCCCTCATACAAAGGAATTTATTTATTTTAGCTGCATCTCTGAAGCCACTGAATATATTGGGTTTGGAAGAAGGAAATAGAGTGGGCATTTCTAATCTCAACTGGAATACTATTCCAGAGTATTGGAAACTTATTTTTAGTAACTCCTTATTTTGGTTTGGGAACTTTTTACTGATGTTTGATATGTTCAGTCCATGATAGGTTATTATCTACCAGAACACCAAGTAGTCTATCATGACAGACCATTTGTAAATTTTTATCCTTCCATGTCAGACATAGTTCATCACTATCAAAATTTGTCCTTCTTTGCCGTGTTGAGATAAGTAATATTTTAGTTTTACCAGTATTTACCACCATGCCATTGCATGTGCACCAGTTTTCCAGTTTGTTTAGGGCATTCTGTAAAGAAATTTTGAGTTCATACTTTGTGTTTTGGATGTCTGACAATGTTGTGTCATCTGCATAGAGATCTGTTGATGATATTGAGTCTCTTAGTAAATGTGGTAGGTCATTAATAAATAAAATGAATAGTAATGGACCTAGAATTGAGCCTTGTGGTACTCCATATCTAATTGTTTCAGGTTCAGACAGAACATTATTTATGTAAACATGTCGTGTTCTCTCACTTAAGTAAGAAGTAAACCATCTAATTGTTCTTTCATCACACTGGTAGATTTTCAGTTTCTTCAAAATGATTTCATGATCCACCATGTCAAAAGCTTTCCTGAAATCTATAAATACAGATCCTATTATTCTACCTTGGTCAAGTGCTTGAAACCATTTATCAGTTAGGGAGATCAAGGCAGTTTCACATGAATGTGTCTGTCTAAAGCCTGATTAATTAGGATGTAACAGCAAGTGTTTGGTTAAATATGCCATGAATGAGTTATGGACATGTTTTTCAATTAATTTTGACAAGTTTGGTAGTATTGAGATTGGTCGGTAGTTATCAGCATCATCCTTAGAACCAGATTTGTGAATAGGAGTTACTTTTGCAGTTTTCCATATTTTGGGGACAGATGAAGTTGCAATACTTAAATTAATTATGAATGTTATGCTATCTACAATAGCATAGGCAGAAGATTTAATGAGTCGTGGACCAATCTGATCAAGTCCTGTAGCTTTCTTGGTATCAAGTTCACTGAGACATTTTTTTAACAAAGTTCTTTGATACTGGTGGAATAGAGAAACATACCTCCTTAGAGATTTTGCTGCTGCAGAACTTTTTCAGTTCATTAAAGTTGTTTTCTATCACTGGTTCTTTTAACTTTGTGGTAATGTTGGTGAAAAAATCATTGAAAACATTTGCAATGTCAGTGTCATCAGTGACTATGGCGTCATTTACCAGAAGTGAGCAAATTTTATTTGTCTGTTTTTTGTGCGTTCCTCCAGTGAGTTCATTGAAGACTTTCCAAATGGAGTTTGTGTTGCTCTTTTTGTTTTCAAGCAATGATTGATAATAAGTTTTTTTTTAGCTTTTTTAATCATACTTGTTATTTTATTTCTCCATACTTTATATTGTGCATGATTTCCCATAGCCTTGAATTGGTCTCGTGTTTTCATAACATCTAGGATTTCAGTAGTAAGCTAATTAAGAATTGAATTTCAGTCTTTACTCGATGTACTTTCAGTGATGCATGCTTAGATACTACATCCATGAATAAGTCAGTCTATACTCTCATGGCTTCATCTATGTCATCCAAATTTTGGATCCTATTCCATGGAACTTTATATAGGTCATTGAGAAATTGGTCTTCATAAAAAATTTTGAACGATCTGTAAGTGATTGTTTTGTGTGTATTTTTTTATTTTTCTTGCATTTAACCTTTCTTGTCAAAAAAGTACAATAGTGGTCACTAAGACAGTATCTGAAGTGCAAGGATTATGCCAGTGGATGTTTATTTTGTCTTAGCATATGGACTTAATCTATTTTATACATGGTTTGGAAAATTGTATCAATGTGTAAGGCAGGGGTCTCAAACACAGGGCCTGTGCCTGCCAAACTGTATCATGTGGCCCACAAAATGATTGGCATCAAAAGGTTTCAAGAGAGATAACAAAGGTAGTGTGGCCTTTGGGCTATTGAAAATGCCCTCCTGTGGTCCTCATGATGGTTTGAGTTTGAGACCTCTCATGTAAGGGGTGGGGAAAATAGGGGCATTCATGGCAATGGAACTGAACATTTGTTATTTGAATTCACAATTGATAACCTATGAAAATTGTTATACCATCAATATAATTAATTCATAGTAAGACTACATATTTTTTTTGTTACTGAATTACCATATATACTCACTGATAAGTCCAACTGCAAACTGTAAAGATCCAGATCTACTATTGCATAATGTTAGTTAGTTATTGCATAATGTTTGTTAGAAGTAACTGGTAGACCCAAACAAACTAAACTCTGATCCACCAGTGCATTATGCAATGTCTTATCTGGGTCTATGTTATTTGCAGTTGATCTTGACTTGTACACAAGTATATACTAGACTTTAATGACAGTGTTTCATCATGGTCTAAGAAATGGCACAACCATCCTGAATTCTATACTTGATGAAGACTTGGGAAGTATAGTAAAAGTTAGATGGGTCATTCCATAAATGAAACATATTCCGCCCCTGCAGATATGTACATACATATGACTTACCTAGCATAGTCCTTAAGGAAGTCAGAGTATGGTGGATTGCCCAGTTTTGCACTTAGATCTGCATTTGGGATATCTAGCGCTGAAGCCACTCGCCGATTGCGTTCCACCAGGGCACACTCTTCATTACATTCCAGCCTGTTCATAAACATTTTTACCAGGAATGAGTATATAATTATTAAAATTTAAGATAATCAGGCTTTCAAGATGTTTATATTCCCAATTTATAGGAAGTTATTTGCATTATTGATAAGAACTTCTGACATTGTTCTTGCCCAGGAATAAGAAGCAGATCATTGTGTTATTGTTGCTATCTTAACCGATTTAAGAACACTGATGTACTTCATAAAACACTGATCAGACAGAAGTTCTGTCATGATATGAATAAGTCATACTTCATTTTTGCGAACAAGAAAAAGATGGTTAGGACCCCTTTTCTCTTTCAAGCTAGACAAAATAAGTGATATATCATACATGTGAACCTCCCAGCTGGGAGGGTTTGCCTCCCAAGAATTGGGGTGTCTCCCACCGCTCACTTTAATCTCCAGCACACATAAAATTACTGAAATATTATTTTTTTTAAAGTTTTTTTTTTAAAACTTGCTTCCAATATAGTATATTTATAGTAATACTGTCTGTGATCACGTTGAACTTACCTAAGCAAAGCAAAACAATTTAGTTGTTAATTTCAAGCAGCATAAAACAATTAATATCCCTTTGATTCTGTTGGCAAAGTCCTTTTGGTTTCAGTGTTTTAAGTTTCGACATGGGTTATACAAGATTTCTGCAGACTGAACAAAAAAAATGCTATGACTTTCCAAAAACTTTTCCAAGGCCATTTCACAAAATTCCAGGACCACAATATCCATGAAACAAAACCATTCATCAATCGTAATTGTTTCATGTTTGAAACATGTTTTTTTTTTAATCAGTGCTCAGTGCTCTATGAAATAAGCAGTTATCAAATTTGTTAACTCCAATGTCAGAAACTGGATGACTTTTATAAAACTCTGCAAAGTTTTTGATAAATTCCATGGCTTTTCAAGGCCCATGAATGCTGTTTATACTATGTGTTATCAGAATTCCAAAAGGATTAAAGACATTAACCAATTATAGTTGAATTAATAAAGAGTTCAATCTGCATAAAACAATTAACATTAATCTGATTATCTCTGCAGGGTTGGTTCTGCCTCAGTGCTTAAAGTTGTTGGGATGGATTAGAATCTATACCATTAGTGCGATTAAAAGTAATTTAGACTGGATTCAGATGGTGGCTTGTTATGATCGGATTACTAAGAGCTCAAGTGGCATAAAACAGGTTGACTTCAGTTTTAAAGTTTGTTGAGATGACTAAGCATGCTAAAATCTAAGCAACCAAAATATCACATGAATTCAATGATGGATTGAAATTTGATTAAAGTTCAAAGGGACGATACATTGTATTATATCCTTCCTGTAAATCTGATTTTAAAATCTGTTATGGTGGCAACAATGACATGACATGTCATGTAGAAACTTCATCTCACATAGGCACATTAACCATGACAACATTTACACCATCAATGAAATCCATGATAGCGTAATCTGCATCAAATGTGGATCAATTTATATGCCAACTTTACTGTTCATAAGAAAAAATAATCACAATCGTATAATAATAATAATAATAACAATTTTATAATAGGGATAGTTATAATAGCAACAATTCTGATGGTGATAGTGATGATAATGAAGACAACTGTCTGCAAATCACAGAGGGTGTGATGGTATAAATGTATGCATCAGTACTTTATATGAAGACTAACTAACATTCAAACAACATAAGATGCTAGGGATGTGCATATATTTAAAAAAAATGAAGTTTGAACAATTGTTTTAATTTTTTTCCCCATTCGCAGGCTAAAACTGAGTCAATGAAAATCCTTATTTCTTTTCAAGTCAAAACTGATCACATTTTGAAAATATCCTGATGTATCCTAAGCTGACGTCTCTATTCTGTCACATGGATGGCACATCATACCTGTTTTGTCACATGGTTGGCATATCATACATCTTTGTTCTGTCACATGGATGGCATATCATACATCTCTGTTCTGTCTCATGTATGGCATATCATACCTTTCCGTTTTGTTACATGTAAGGCACATCATACCTCTCTGTTTTGTCACATGTATGCCACATCATACATCTGTCACATGGATGGCACTTCATACCTCTCTGTTCTGTCACAAGTATGGCACATCATACCTCTCAGTTCTGTCACATATATGGCATATGGCATATCATACATCTGTTCTGTCACATGTATGGCATATCATACATCTCTGTTCTGTCACATGTATTGCATATCATACCTCTCTGTTCTGTCACAAGTATGGCATATCATACATCTCGGTTCTGTCATATCATACCTCTCAGTTCTGTCACATATATGGCATATCATACATCTCTGTTCTGTCACATGTACTGCATATCATACCTCTCAGTTCTGTCACATGTATGGCATATCATACATCTCTATTCTGTCACATGTATGCTGTATCATACCTCTCTGTTCTGTCACACGAATGGCATATCATACCTCTCTGTTCTGTCACATGAATGGATGTAGAGTTTCACTTCAACAAAGATTTTACATCTATTTCTTAACTGTTGTAATTATCTTGCTAAGTAATAGATTCCAAATATAGAATATTTCTAAATTAAATGATGGCTATATTTCATACGTTTATTAAAAAAATGTGCGCTATTCAAATCTGTTGTGAAGGAAGTGACACATCAAATGCATATAATACAGTAATTCTTATGTATTACCATCTTCTTAATACTTGCTAGTCAAGACTTTTCCTAAATTTCTCCTGCTTTTATTTGTTTTACATATGTTATACCAGTTTTATTGCAGTGGTATGTCCTTCACATAGCACAATAATGTTGTAAGAAAAGTGAAAAAACTCACTGCCTGGATGTTCCTTTCTTGCACCCTGAGAATTGGTTGAGATCAATGGACATACAGCCAAATTTTCCCTGTAGTGAATTGGCAATACTCTGCATTGTGACTCTGGAATGAGTTTTTGAGTAAATTTAGTTTACATACACAGAATGGAAGACAGGCATTTACAAATGTTGACAGATACATACACAGAATGGAAGACAGGCATTTACAAATGTTGACAGACTACACAGGAACCATATTTTCTCTAAGATTTGAGACCCCATTTGTTGTCAGACATCAACAATTATTTTCCAAATGTTTAAAAAAAAATTCTTGTAATTTAGGACAATGTTTTACAATAGTTCTTTTTCCTGAACTTAAGTTTTCAGACACAATGTAAAGAGACCTGGTGTCTCATTTTTAAGTAAGAGTCCCACTGTGGTTGCTAACAATTAAACATAGATGGAGTTCACATCATTCAAACACAGATAAGTATATAATTACTGAAGAAAAAAGTTTGCTTTCTCAGCAAAAAATATTTAACATAATCATGAATTTGCAGATAACTAAAACCATTTTACATGTCAGTCTCCAAGTCTGAAAGAGAGATTTGGCAATAGGATCAATTAAAAATTTTGATAGTGAATACACAACTATGTCATGTTGAATTTTATTTAGTTAATGTATTGTTTTTTATCAGAGTTTATTGGAATATTTTTTATCATTGTTTTGTTTCTCATGGCTTGATTCAGTTAACAAAAATATAGCTGGCTGTCACATTTCTATCTGCATTGTAACCAGCAGCACAAATCCACAATTTTATTTCACTAAATAATGCATAAATGAGAACGAATGGATTAGTAAATTTAAAGAAATATTGAAACAAAACAAAAGATTATCCTTGTTGGCAGTTATTTTGCAGCTGTGTTGTCACAGCAGAAACAGAGTTTTGTGCCAATATTTCTGAAATTCCATTTAGAAGCAGCGATAACAAGATTTTACCCCCATTCAGGATAAGCTGCCATAAAAGGATTTTCAAGATTGCCACTTTTGGTGGCCATATTAGCCATTAAATCAGTACCTTTTTCATTTAGAACCAACTAGACATCATAAGAAAACTCCATGGCAATATGACTTTCTATTCAGGAGAAGAAGTGAAAAGATTTTCAAGATGGCAAATGTGGAGAGCAGGGATACAGTAATTTTGTGTGGAACATTACTTTGGGAGAGAACATGTATGATTTTACTTAACAATGCAATATTAAATCTAAATCTGTTGATAATCTAATAATAATAATAATAAAAATAATAATAGTATATGGTGCATAGTTTTTGTTCAAAAGCCAAGTCTGAAAGCTGAACCTGCACACAGAGGTCAAAGGCCATTTTCACCTTTTTCCATGAGCTGCTGACATATTTGTACATTGCTTCCATTTTGGTGCCAGTCTGAACAACCCATATTTGTACTATATTTTGTGTTTGCTGTAAACACCATTTGTGTTAAATGCAGTAAAAGTTTTGATTTGAGCCTCTTCTGTTTGACAGGTAATATGTGCTGAGTCATCTGCCAGTGCACACTGGAACTAAAGCCCTAGCATGTTTAGCACCTGTGTTGATTTCACAGTAGACAACTCCTTTGACTTATATGTATATATGTGCATCTGCCAGCCTTCTAGACAGTGTTAGGATGTTTTCGAAACTCATAGTGTGTGTTCAGAGTCAGATGCTCTAACCACTTTGGCCACTGGAGCAATACAAGTCCAATGAGAAAAAGTTTTAACAAAATATTCTGAACTTTAAAAATATACTATACTACACAAAATATGAACTTATTCCAGCCTTTTGTCTATTTTTATATATTGTTCTCTCCACAATTAAAGGTAAACTCCCAATAGGCTGTCCAGACAAGAGCCTAGTATAGGCAGGGGTGTAACACCTGTGACAGTGGCTGTTTGATAAGATTCAGCATGGCCTGAATACACATGGCAGATCTATCACAAGATCAAGTAGACTGGAGACCCAGGACTTGTCCCATCTGAGGGGCTATCCAATCATTTTGCCTTTCTGACCCTGCAACTTCTGGATTATTTTCTGTACCAAACCCTTGGGAGAGCAGATGAAGGCCCACAACACATCCTAACTGATTGACAGCATGTCCATAGACCAAGCTTCTGGGTACAGAACAGGTGAGACAAGGTGATTCCACCTTGTTGCAAAATGCCCCCAAAGAGCACAAATCTTAAGAAGAACTGATTGATGTATGAATGATTTGACCCATTCTGGACAGAGTGTCGGCCAGGACACTGTGTCTACTGGGAATGCAACTGATTTATACACTGATATGGAGTTGCTCACAGCAATGCATAAACATCCAAATCAGAATACACTTTGGGTGATTTGATGTTTAAGCAGGTATGTCAGACATAATTATGACTGTTTTCCTTGAGACTCGAGACTTGATAATGGCTTTCAAGAAGGTTTAAGTGGAGAAACTGATCCCCTGGGGCCCAAATGCCACTAACAATAGCAAAGTCCGGCAACAGGTGGGCACCCCAACTGTACGTACAGATATCAGCACATAATGTCATTTCTGCTAGGGGCTTCTCCATTGGAATCCCTGTTGTCAGCCAACCTGCATTGTGTTCCCGATGCAGGAATGATTGCATTTCATGTGTGATCATGACTTTTGGATCAGGGAGACTTGAAAAGAGGTGCCATTGGGCCAGCAAGGTTATCTATATGGGGCACATAAAAAGACACCTGAGTGGGATCAAGTCCACTGTCGCACACTGAATAATCCAAGGAGTTGCAAGAACTCTCTCTCTGTGAAATGCAAGTCCTGTTAGGATTACACTTGACAAGTTCAACAATCCAGACTACATAAACATGAGGGAGCTGTTCCAGATTGAGGTTGGTGGGAAACTCCATTCCCAGATGAACAAAATACTGAAATGGATGAAGCTCAGACCTTTCTCCAGTTCACTAGAAAACCTAGATGTTCAAAAGTAAGAGATCATTTCTCCCCTTGAGGAGAATAGAACTTAATATATTTTTTTGGTGGATGTCATCTAAGGACACTGCCATAACTGTATATGAAGTCGACCAGAATAGGGTGATGATGCAATACATGATTCTGGTTAAAGCTCAGGGGCTAATGTTTAGGCCAACAAGAAAGACTTAAAACTGATAAATAGTGTTGTGGTAAGCAAAACAGAGAAATTTCCATGATGTAATATAGTTCTTGCCATCTCCATCTTGAATTTTTGTGGCATAATATATTAGCTGATGTGACTCAGTTTGATGATTGGCCTCAACTTGCCATTTGCCTTCTGGAAAAGAAAAAAAAAACCTGGAATAAAACCCTGGAGATTGTGGCTTTTGCATGATCTCCACTGCCAGTTTGTCGATAAGTGACCATGTCTTCTGTTGTACAAAGGGATCAAACTCCTGCTCTGATGATACATCCATGAAAAGGATAGAGAGAAGGAATGAGAAGGAGGTTAGATAAATGAAGTCTGAAGTCCCTCCGAAATGAACAGAAACACCCATTCATTCTAAGGAAATGGAGTGCACCAAAAAGGTCTAATTTCTCAGATGTTAACATCGATGTCTGAGGAAAATGAATTAATTGAACTGTGCCCAAACAAAGGCCTAATAATTTATCAACAGAAATAGTTCCAGTGAGTATGCACCCATATGATACTCTTGATTCTGTTTTGTATGTTAAATAAAACCAAAGATAGTAGGTTACAGTGGCCCAGATTTTGTCAACAACACTTTTTTATCCAAAGAATAGAACTTCAGTAGTTTAGTGGCAACAATTAGTTGATTGATTTGTTTTCAACTTATTAACCCTGCATGCCATGTTTATGTGTCATGAAGTTGTACACTACATTCTGAGTTCTGGACCATCAACATTGTCTATGATACACCACATTCTGAGTTCTGGACCATCACCATTGTCAATGATACACCACATTCTGAGTTCTGGACCATCACCACTGTCTATGATACACTACATTCTGAGTTCTGAACCATCACCACTGTCTATGATACACCACATTCTGAGTTCTGGACCATCACCACTGTCTATGATACACTACATTCTGAGGTCTGGACCATCAACATTGTCTATGATACACCACATTCCGAGTTCTGGACCATCAACATTGTCTATGATACACCAGATTCTGAGTTCCGGACCATCACCACTGTCTACAATACACCACATTCTGAGTTCTGGACCATCAACATTGTCTACGATACACTACATTCCGAGTTCTGGACCATCAACATTGTCTACAATACACCACATTCCAATTTCTGGACCATCACCACTGTCTACAATACACCACATTCCGAGTTCTGGACCATCAACATTGTCTACGATACACCACATCTGGTGGTATTACAGAGAAGGAGAAAGATGTAGTTCTGCATGATAGCAAATAATAATGACTTTCTACTGGTCTTAAAATATACAGTGGAAGAAACTTAATTTTCAAGACCAAATTTGTTTCACCTTGAAATCTGCCAGCTTTGGAACAGAAGCCTGTGTCCAGATTTTAGAATGATAACCAGTCCAAACTACACAATGAGAGATGAACCTTTTCAAAAGGTTGTATAAGTTTGAGATCTGAAGTAAAAAGGGGCCAGGACACAACAATTGTGGGTACAATGTGAACAAAAGAAAACAAAAAAGTCCAATTTTCACCATTGTGCAAATGCATGGGGGAAATAGCCAATAAAAATCAGCATCTTTTAGGCCCCTAAGCATCTGGCTAAATAAAAATCTCTTGGAAACAGGTGTGTTCGTATGCATTCAGAAGTAACACCCAAAATGCATTTCCAACAGCCATTTCAAGCAAAAATAAAAAGAACTGCCAAGGGTCAATGAGTTAACATTAATTTCTACACATTATTGACTATAGAGACCTGTCACCTTGAGTGGAATGAAAATCAGGATGCCAGAGGGAAAATACCATGATATGGAGAGAGAACAAAATCAGGACCAGTGTCTGAGACCATATATTTACAAAAACTTTACAAAGATATCATCATCTCTGTTGTCTTATGCTATTTAATTCACATAAAATTGTATGCTACAGTCATATAAAGAATATCTATCATTTTCTCATTTTCATTTTTTATGTTGATATTTAGTGTTAATTCAATTAACACACTAAATATCAACATAAAAGATGAAAATGGTAAAATGATAGGTTTTCACAGCAAGACTGTAGTGTATTCCTAGCAGAATTTCTGCATCACTTTTGCTCGCTTTGCATTTTTTAAATTCGGGATTTAGGGCAAAAAATCAGGAAACCGTGATTTTTGGATTTTTAAACAAAAATGTGGGATGCTTCTGAGTTAATCGGGATAAGTGGCATGTCTGACTATATCCTGCTGGGGGAATAGTAGCTAAGTGCCTTTCCTAAAAACACAATGAGGCAGGTACTGAATCTACAGCCCCTGGATTATGAGTCTGAAGCTCAACCAAATGAGTTACCATGACTCCATTAGGTGAAAAGATTTTGAGAGCCCAAATAAAATTTTTAAAGAAATACTACATAATCTACGGAAATGTAGATCAAGGCAAACTTTTGTGAAGTGTGACATTCATCCAAGATGAACCCACAGTGCAATTTTTTATGTCCATAGCAGTAAAGTTATATCTAAAAGTTACATAACAGAATAGACAAACACATGAATCCCATATGCTGCCTGCATGAATCGCATAGGATGCCTGCTTTTCAAAGCACTGGTATACTTCATCAAATTCTGCTTCTTGGGCAGTAACTGGAGAAGCATTTATCACTTTTAGATTTAAGAGAAGGATAAAACAGAATTGATTTTAAATTCCACCTTTGTTTTGAAACTTGATTAAGTTGTAAGACTCAATAATATCGGATGAAAATGATTAATAATCAGCCTTACTAACACACCAACCTGAGCTGTGGTGCAGAATGTACAAAATAAACAAGTGATCTTATAATTAATTCATGAGAAATGTTAATGGAACCTATTTCCTACAGGCTTTGCTTACTGGACTGTTCATAACAGACAGAGAACTTTAGTGTGCAACAGAACTGATAGCTCATCATAGTAATTCATGTCCATCATTTATTTTTGTTCTTTTATAGCCCCCACCCCACCCCCCGCCAAATTAAAATGTTTTGTGTTATGGGAAAACCTTACCTCTGATAGTCAGATATATCTGCTTCACTACCTTCCAATGAGCAAAGTACTTTGGCTTCTCTATGCTCACATGGGCATTTGATTGTTATCTGAAAAAAATATGTAAATTGAGTGCAAAGTTTCATGGCTTTTCAATGCTCATAAATGGGCATTTGAGTATCATCTAAAAAAATATGTAAATTGAGTGCAAAGTTTCATGGCTTTTCAATGCTCATAAATGGGCATTTGATTATTATCTGAAAAAATGTGTATATTGAGTGCAAAGTTTCATGGCTTTTCAATGCTCACATGGGCATTTGATTATTATCTGAAAAAATATGTAAATTGAGTGCAAAGTTTCATGACTTTTCTATACTCAAATGGACATTTGATTATTAGCTGAAAAAATATGTAAATTGAGTGCAAAGTTTCAAGGCTTTTCTATGCACATAAATGGGCATTTGATTATTAGCTGAAACAATATGTAAATTGAGCACAAAGTTTCATGACTTTTCTATGCTCATTAATGGGCATTTGATAATTAGCTGAAAAAATATGTAAATTGAGTGCAAAGTTTCATGGCTTTCCTATGCTCATAAATGGGCATTTGATTGTTATCTGAAAAATTATGTAAACTGAGTGCAAAGTTTCAGGGCTTTTCAATGCTCACATGGGCATTTGATTGCTATCTGAAAAAATATGTAAACTGAGTGCAAAGTTTCATTTCAGGGCTTTTCAATGCTCACATGGGCATTTGATTGTTATTGGAAACAAATATGTAAACTGAGTGCAAAGTTTCAGGGCTTTTCAATGTTCATAAATGGGCATTTGATTGTTATCTGAAAAAATATGTAAACTGAGTGCAAAGTTTCATGGCTTTTCAATGCTCACAAGGGCATTGATTGTTATCTGAAAAAATATGTAAATTGAGTGCAAAGCTTCATTTCAGGGCTTTTCAATGCTCACATGGGCATTTGATTGTTATCTGAAAAAATATATAAATTGAGTGCAAAGTTTCATGGCTTCCAAGCAGCTTAGTTGGAGTGGCAAACTTATCCTGACATACAGATGGACATCAGATGACTGACAACAGTCCATCCTGAAAGTTGTTTAACAAAAGAAAGGGTTTCAATATGTTTAAATGCATAGAATAAGAAAGAAACTGAAGATTTTGAATTTGAAATTAAACTTGTCAGTATGGGATTTTATAAAGCAAATAAAATGTGCTCAATGACCCTATGTGGTAAACGGTGATCCCTGAAACCATTGACTATGGATGGATGGTAGCTAATCCTTGTACTCAGTTAATCAAGTAGTCAAGTATTGTGTTATATATCAATCTAATTTGCCAAATGTATACGTTTTACATAAATCTATTCATTTCAAATATAAAACTCTGAAATAAAACAACAAACCCACTGAAAGTTTAAAGATATCCTCTTTCTCTCTCTCACTCACAACAGACAACTTTGTACGAAGGACATGTCAATTTTACCTCAGTTTTACAGGAGGTGCGTGGACATGGATCATTATTGTGACAAGGAGCTTGACAAGGGTGGCCACAGACTGCTCTCTTCTGCTGACAAGGCTGAACACATTTCTCCCCAGGACCAAGGCATTCATCCTGAAAACAAAAACAAAATAGGTATGGTAGTCATGCGTACTCCAGACTGATCAGCTGAACTGCATTAGCATTTAAACAACTGTAAGGATGTCCCTTGTCAAATATGAAAATCAGTTGAGAAGCTTTGGAAAAAATTGTTTAAAAAATTTAATTTTACGTACAGGTCCTAGATCATAAACAAGGATACTGTTTGTAGTGTGCTTGTTTTCAAAATTTTACAAACTGTATGAAAAATATTGTATGTGTGCATGTGTGGAGTGGGAAACAAAAAAGCAGATCATGCCTCTTTATAATATCTGAGGTTTGTCTTGTTTAAATTACTTGTACAAAAATTGTGTTGAACCTATTGAGGTAAAATATATTATATCTGCATCATTCTGGATGTTATGTCTGCATCATTCTGGATACAATATCTGCATCATTCTGGATATTATGTCTGCATCATTCTGGATACAATATCTGCATCATTCTGGATATCATGTCTGCATCATTCTGGTTATTATATCTGCATCATTCTGGATATTATGTCTGCATCATTCTGGATATTATGTCTGCATCTTTCTGGATACAATATCTGCATCATTCTGGATATCATGTCTGCATCATTCTGGATATTATATCTGCATCATTCTGGATATTATATCTGCATCATTCTGGATAAAATATCTGCATCATTCTGGAAATTATGTCTGCATCTTTCTGGATATTATGTCTGCATCATTCTGGATACAATATCTGCATCATTCTGGATATTATGTCTGCATCTTTCTGGATATTATGTCTGCATCATTCTGGATACAATATCTGCATCATTCTGGATACAATATCTGTATCATTCTGGATATCATGTCTGCATCTTTCTG
Source organism: Sinohyriopsis cumingii (assembly GCA_028554795.2). NCBI lineage: Eukaryota > Metazoa > Mollusca > Bivalvia > Unionida > Unionidae > Sinohyriopsis > Sinohyriopsis cumingii. Next base: position 95,331,968 of record CM068840.1, on the reverse strand, counting down.
GATATTATGTCTGCATCATTCTGGATACAATATCTGCATCATTCTGGATATCATGTCTGCATCATTCTGGATATTATATCTGCATCATTCTGGATGTTATGTCTACATCATTCTGGATATCATGTCTGCATCATTCTGGATGTTGTCTGCATCATTCTGGATATCATGTCTGCATCATTCTGGATATAATGTCTGCATCATTCTGGATATTATGTCTGCATCATTCTGGATAAAATATCTGCATCATTCTGGATATTATGTCTGCATCATTCTGGATATTATGTCTGCATCATTCTGGATATTATGTCTGCATCTTTCTGGATACAATATCTGCATCATTCTGGATATCATGTCTGCATCATTCTGGATATTATATCTGCATCATTCTGGATAAAATATCTGCATCATTCTGGATATTATGTCTGCATCTTTCTGGATATTATGTCTGCATCATTCTGGATACAATATCTGCATCATTCCAGATATTATGTCTGCATCTTTCTGGATATTATGTCTGCATCATTCTGGATACAATATCTACATCATTCTGGATACAATATCTGTATCATTCTGGATATCATGTTTGCATCTTTCTGGATATTATGTCTGCATCATTCTGGATACAATATCTGCATCATTCTGGATATCATGTCTGCATCATTCTGGATATTATATCTGCATCATTCTGGATGTTATGTCTACATCATTCTGGATATCATGTCTGCATCATTCTGGATGTTGTCTGCATCATTCTGGATATCATGTCTGCATCATTCTGGATATTATGTCTGCATCATTCTGGATATCATGTCTGCATCATTCTGGATATAATGTCTGCATCATTCTGGATATTATGTCTGCATCATTCTGGATATCATGTCTGCATCATTCTGGATATAATGTCTGCATCATTCTGGATATAATGTCTGCATCATTCTGGATATTATGTCTGCATCATTCTGGATATAATGTCTGCATCATTCTGGATATTATCTCTGCATCATTCTGGATATTATGTCTGCATCATTCTGGATACATGTCCGCATCATTCTGGATATTATGTCTGCAACTTTTTGGATGTTATGTCTGCATCACTCTGGATATTATGTCTGCATCATTCTGGATGTTATCTCTGCATCATTCTGGATATTATGTCTGCAACATTTTGGATGTTATGTCTGCATCACTCTGGATATTATGTCTGCATCATTCTGGATATTATCTCTGCATCATTCTGGATATTATGTCTGCATCATTCTTGATATATCTGCATCATTCTGGATATTATGTCTGCATCATTCTTGATATTATATCTGCATCATTCTGGATATTATGTCCGCATCATTCTGGATATTATGTCTGCATCATTCTTGATATTATATCTGCATAATTCTGGATATTATGTCCGCATCATTCTTTATATTAGGTCTGCATCATGCTGGATGTTATGTCTGCATCATTCTGGATATAATGTCTGCATCATTCTGGATATTATGTCCACATCATTCTGGATACAATATCTGCATCATTCTAGATATTATGTCTGCATCATTCTGGATATTATGTCTGCATCATTCTGGATATCATGTCTGCATCATTCTGGATATTATCTCCACATCATTTTGGATATTATATCTGCATGAGTTTCCATCAAAATATTTCAACAACTAAAAATGTATGGAATGCAGAAAAAGACCATCAAAATTTCAACCTGAATTTTCCTTCTGGATATGGAAAATGGTCTATATGGTATTTCAGTGAAACTCCTGATCTTCTCATGACTTTAGTTGTATGGCCAATGTCTGCCTGCGAAATATTGAATGTATGGACATGGCTACCCTGTATCAAAAGAGCCTGAAAATTTTGATCGCCAAAAACAGATAGAAAATTATAACACTTACTGACTAAGGCCAACAAACCTACCTTATGACAAGGTTTCTGACACTTGTGCTGACCACAGGAAAGAATCCTCCCGCATGGCAATCCACATGACACATCCTCACGGTAGCATGGAATGTTCTTCCTAAGCTGAAGAATCAGATACAGAACCCCATTAAGGATTTACATTCGTAACTTGTAATCTGAACTTATAATAAACTTAACATTACTTGACTACATATAGAAATACAACCCTATTGCCAAAATCAACTAATGTTATAGTCATATAAAGTATCAGCAGTGTGGCCCACATTATTATCACAGGATTAGTACTTCCAGAAATGCTGCTTTTCATTGGCGCATGGGTGACCAATAATGCACCAACTTTTGTGCTGATGATAATGTGCTCAGAGAAATTAAATTCTCTGAGTGAATGACAACTTTCATATCAAAAAGCAAATAATTTCTTAAAACCAGAGTTTAAATGTAAACTTTATTTCAAAAGTATGAGAGAAAGTAGAGTTTGTGTAATTCATATTAATTTAACAATTAAATCTAACCAAAGGTTATTTACAATCCTTTTGTTTAAGTACACAAACACATACACCTCTACTTTTGTATATGGATATTTCTCTAAACTTCTTTTACTTTCCTTTGAATTTTTTAATATATATATATATATATATATATATATATATATATATATATATATATATATATATATATATATATATATATATATGAATACTTTTCTTCTAATAAAAAATATAATATTTCTTCAAATACAGAATATCACATATGGGCAAGAATTCAGCTGACTGCCTCTTGGTTGTTTTTGGTTTCCAAATTTTAAACATTAACTTTATAAAGATTATGTGCTATGTATCATTCCATAATTAATGCAAAATGATGTATAATTTCATGCTTGTAAAATTCTCTGTTGTTTCAGTACTATCCTGTTACAGTAAACTAAAAGAAATATTTAAACATAATCCAGGAATGACATGAATGAATTTCTATTTACTGGTTAAATTCATAACAGCTGATTAAAATAATTAAATATTGGAATGGTATTACTTTTCATGGTACATGGTGGCATTAGAAAATACAAATGGACATGAACTGAAGATGGTGTGTTCATACACAATTGAAAATCGGGAGGACAATGGTGAACTTAACAATAGAAAATATATAAATCTTACAGTTAATGCCAAAAATTAAAATTTATTTTGATTTTCTATACCTTTTACTTTTTGATAGCTAATGTCATGTATCTAGTTCGACCCATTCACTAAATACACACCTTCTGAATGTCTAGTTCCTCCCATATGCTAAATACATGCCTTCTGAATGTCTAATTCCACCCATTCACTAAATACACACCTTCTGAATGTCTAGTTCCATCCATACGCTAAATACATGACTTCTGAATGTCTAGTTCCAACCATATGCTAAATACATGCCTTCTGAATGTCTAGTTCCACCCATTCACTACATACATGCCTTCTGAATGTCTACTTTCACCCATACGCTAAATACATGCCTTCTGAATGTCTAGTTCCATCCATATGCTAAATACATGCCTTCTGAAGGTCTAGTTTCACTCATACGCTAAATACATGCCTTCTGAATGTCTAGTTCCATCCATATGCTAAATACATGCCTTCTGAATGGTTAGTTCCACTGATAGGTTTTACATGCATTTTGCATGTCTAGTTCCACCGATAGATTTTACATGTATTCTGAATGTCTAGTTCCACTAATAGGCTAAACTTGTGCATTTTGAATATGAAGTTCCCCCCATAGGCTTTGCATGCATTTTGAATCTCTAGTTCCACCACAAGCCCAGGACTTTATAGTAATTTTGAATGTCTAGTTCACCCCATAGGTTTTACATTAATTCTGAATGTCAAGTTCCTCCCATAAGCTAAACACATGCATTCTGAATGTCTAGTTCCAGCCGATTGGCTAAACACACACAAGGGGCCCCCGAATGGCCAAGTGGTCTAAAGCGCTCTCCGTTACAGATCACTGCCATCTCACCTCTGTCTGCATAGGTTTGAGTCTCAAATTCGGCCTCTGTGGGTATGTGAGAAAGCTTGCCAGTAGCTTCTCGAGGGTCCGTGGTTCTTTCCAGGGATTTCCCGGGTACTTCCTCCACTATTAATACTGGCCACCATGTATAGCTATCATGTGCTGAAAAATGGCATTAAACCCTACAACAGCAACAACAATAGCAACTTAACACACACACAAACACACACATTCCTGACATGTATATAATTCCACCCATAAGCTAAACACACACATTCTGAATGTCTAGTTTCATTCAAGGCTAAAAATACACATTCTGAATGTCTAATTTCACTCAAAGGCTAGACACATTTTGAATGTCAAGATACACTCAAAGGCTAAATACACACATCTTGAATGTCTAGTTTCACTCAAAGGCTAAACATCACATTTTTAATGTCTAGTTTCACTCAAAGGCTAAACACACATTCTGAACGTCTCATTTCACTCAAAGGCTGAACATATTTTGAACGTCAAATTTCACTCAAAGGCTAAACACACACACACACACACATATATATATATACATATATATAATTCTGCAGCTTGGCTAAACATACAAAGTTTGAATATCTAGTTTCACTCAGATGCTAAACACATTCTGAATGTCAAGTTTCACTCAAAGGCTAAACACACATTCCTGGTGTGTGTGTGTGTGTGTATATATATATATATATATATATATATATATATATATATATATATATATATATATATATATATATATATATATATATTATTATTATTATTATTATTATTATAATTCTGCAACTTGGCTAAACATACAAATTTTGAATATCTAGTTCACTAACAGGTTACATATTTTGAATATCAAGTTACACCCATAAACTAAACACATATATAATTTGGTCTAGGGGTAGAAGTAATATCCATGATAAGTGTACGATGTTCTTTCCAAAAATTGAAGTAAATTGTCTGTGTAAATATAAGAATAATATCTTTAACTACAAGCTTTGACCAAACTGTCACCATTATTCTTGACCATGCTGTTCCTCCCAGGGGCATAAATGGTACTGAGTAAAGGAGAGTATGTGATGACAATATATTCCAATATGAAAATCATCAGATAATTGGGAACAAAAATGACAAATGATGAAAAGTATTTTAACCAAACTCTTTAATCAAAATATGTCCCCATTAAAAGGCTTCAGTCCTTATTTACACCCAAAGGTAGAACAATGGGACATGAATATTAGTGAGGAAAAGGAACTATTAAATAAAATGATAATGTCTTAAGAAAATATAAGAGATTTAACTTTAGCCAAACATTTTAAGCTATAAGCTATATATTATCATTCTTGACCACATGGCCATCCATTCAGGACAAGTAGTGATAACAAGATTTTCAAGATGGCAGCCACTGTGGCCATAGTGGATTTCAGATCAGCACCATTTTTGTTTAGGATCAACTAGACATTACAAGAAAGTCTTTGACTGAAAACCCCATACTGATGTGCGGAAAAGCAATATAAAAAAAATCAAGATGGCCACTAAGGTGGCCATTTTCGAGTAAAAACAGCACCAGTCTCGTCTTGGACCAACTAGACCATACAATGAATGTGTCCATGGCAATCCTCCAAATAGTTTAGGAGAAGTAGTGATAACCAACTTGTGCTAACAGATGCATACTTTATTTTAACTTGATGCTTACTGACTTTCCAAATCTGCATTATATTTTGGGAAATCAAAATAGTCTAAGTTTTGTTTCTGTCTACATTATGGCCACTCAGAGACAAAAAAGCATGAGTAGGTGACAACAAACATTTTATGAATCTGTTAAAAACTGCTGTATGTTTGTTGATAAAAGTACAGCTAGATACCTATATCCTATATATACCTATTACCTATGTAACTGAGGTAATTGAATTGCCAGGTGTTTTTCGTAAACAAAACTACTGAGCAAATTCTTGCCCATGTCAAAAGCTGATATAACGATAGAAATCAAGTATAGCAATCATGCTTATAAACCAGAGCATTATTTTCAAATTTTAATAGAATACAATCTGTATAAAACTCGAAATTTTACTGTGTGTATCTTTTGTCAATGGTTATTAGAGAAAATTAATTATTCTACAGTTACGGCTGACTTCCTACAAAACATTTGCTTCATACAAAAGTAGAGCCTTTTTGAGGCAATGGAGCACAGAACTCATATAACTCGTGCTACAGAAGGTTCATATAACTCATGCTACAGAAGGTTCATATAACTCGTGCTACAGAAGGTTCATATAACTCATGCTACAGAAGGTTCATATAACTCGTGCTACAGAAGGTTCATATAACTCATGCTACAGAAGGTTCATATAACTCGTGCTACAGAAGGTTCATATAACTCATGCTACAGAAGGTTCATATAACTCGTGCTAAAGAAGGTTCATATAACTCATGCTACAGAAGGTTCATATAACTCATGCTACAGAAGGTTCATATAACTCGTGCTACAGAAGGTTCATATAACTCATGCTACAGAAGGTTCATATAATTCGTGCTACAGAAGGTTCATATAACTCATGCTACAGAAGGTTCATATAACTCATGCTATAGAAGGTTCATATAACTCGTGCTACAGAAGGTTCATATAACTCGTGCTAACCTCATGACCACCCATACACATCTTCTCAACCAGCTCTGTACATGGTGTACAGTGTTCATCGCTATGGCAGTTATGTCGCACAGGATGTCTACATGGATGCTCCCTGGTACACTGTTTGTGGCACTCTGGGGGCTTGGTGCCACATTGGATGGGTGGCATTAAAACCTCAGACCCACAATAGCAAGCTAACTCCTCAAAACCTGAAGTCAAAATGAAAGCAACCTTATAATAATAATAATAATAATAGTAATACTATAATAATAATAATAATGAAATTCAATGAATATTTCGTACTAATCAAACTTGCTTTGAAACTGTAAATATTCACTGTGCGAAAAAATGTGAAACTGACCCGACACAAACTACTCTGTATATCTTTTGACATAATGGAAAGATAGATGAAAGTGCATACTTTTCAAATGTCCAAGATTTGATTGTTATTTCCTAACATTAATACGTTTGAGTAATGTATTCAGTGGAGAAACCAAATGTCCATTTATCATTACAAACTTCAGGTCTATACAACTTCTAAAATTTATAACGTAAAATGCACAAACGTTTCAACCATTAGCCTTAAGTGACATTTAAGCCAACAACATTTATATTTCTATAAACAAGGTAGTGAACAACAGCAGATGGTCTTAGAACATACTTGCTATCAAACAAGGTAGTGAACAACAGCAGGTGGTCTTATAACATACCTGCCATCAAACAAGTTGGTGAACAGCTGATGGTCTTAGAACATACCTGCTATCAAACAAGGTAGTGAACAACAGCAGGTGGTCGTATAACATACTTGCTATCAAACAAGGTAGTGAACAACAGTAGGTGGTCTTAGAACATACTTGCTATCAAACAAGGTAGTGAACAACAGCAGGTGGTCTTAGAACATACTTGCTAACAAATAAGGTAGTGAACAACAGCAGGTGGTCTTAGAACATACTTGCTATCAAACAAGGTAGTGAACAACAGCAGGTGGTCTTAAAACATACCTGCCATCAAACAAGGTAGTGAACAGTAGATGGTCTTAGAACATACCTGCTATCAAACAAGGTAGTGAACAACAGCAGGTGGTCGTATAACATACTTGCTATCAAACAAGTTAGTGAACAACAGCAGGTGGTCTTAGAACATACTTGCTATCAAACAAGACAGTGAACAGCAGGTGGTCTTAGAATATACTTGCTATCAAACAAGGTAGTGAACAACAGCAGGTGGTCTTAAAACATACTTGCTATCAAACAAGGAGGGCAGTTCCCTCGGTGGCAACTTTCATCACACTTATGCAGACCACACTTCAACTTTCGGCCACAGATTTGATCACAAATGTGTTCCACATTCTAAAAAAGAAAAAGAATAATGTCGAGTTGATAGAGAGTAATATTGGGCAGTTTTGTTACTACCATTGCTGAAATAAGAATCAGGTGAGTTGTCAAGTTCAGAATGTTATGTGTGTGTGTGTGTGTGTGTGCGGTTTAATAGCATGTCAGCAAAACACTGACTATATAGTGCCAATTAAAAGTTACTTTTACAACTCCCAGAATAAAAAATTGCATAAGACGATAAACCCTACCAAGCATAAATAAAAGATAGGTAAAGAGGATAACATTGTCTAAAAGCTATATAAAATAAACAAAACATTTAAAAAGTACCAAATCTTTAAGATGTCAGGTCAAAATCTGTTATATAAACTGCAAGCTTATAAAAAGTCCATAATTTCCTCAGGTGGTTCATTATCAGAAAGCTTGTTTACAAGTTCATCTTTATATAAGGAATAAAATTCTGTTACAGAAGGTGGAAGATGATACACTCTATAAGAATGTGTTCCACTGTCAGTGAACAATAGTAAGGTACTTAGCACCATGACCAATGCTGTGAATAACATTACCTAATTGCAATGAGAGTAAAGTTACTAGTGAATAATGTTTCCCAAAAAATACTTACATTAACAGTACAAAATAAGTGCCACTACTGCCTAATCCTGCCCTCAATGCAAGACAGAAAAACATCTTACCAACTATAATTATTATCAAGATGAAAGAAAGTAACTCTTAGAGATTAAATCTGACTGGATCTTGCAAGTCGCCACCCGTGTCATGGACGTTTACACAGATAAACTTGAGCAAAACCTACAACAGGATGCTAGCATTTGCAGGGAAGAGTAGGAAGGATTGATACTAAAAATATTAGAAAGTATCCTCACAGAAACATAATTTATTAAAATATTTAATTTCTCTATTGAATATATTATCCAATCACTTTAACATTGGGAATAAGTAAGACCTCTACCCACATCACCTTATAGGAATATATGACTGCTCTACTGATAGGATAAACTTCTAGTGTTTAAGTATCACCAAATATTGTGTTTATACTTGTGTGAAGGCGATCTGTGTATGGCACCACACCTATCTTATTGTCTTACGTGCATAAGTTTCCTGGGTGAATGAAGTGAAAGCTATGAGGCCATGCCCTGAACCAAAGTTCTGATATCATGCATATTTCTTAAACTAAGATCTTTATCAGTTGGACCTGATCCTGCAAGAGTATGCTGATCTAATAACCCACTTTAGTCAATAGGTCAGCACTTATCAGGTTATTTCTTCCTTTTCATTCCCTAATCAACAGAACGAACCTCTGACAGATGTTAGATACTCTCCACGTGCCATAGATAGCATCTGAGAGTACATGCCTGCTTCACCTGTCTTGATGAGATGATCTGAGTAGAATGAGCAAATAGTTATTTTCTTATTATTGCCTGAAGACTGTAAGCTGTTTATTGAGACAAAACCAAGTTGCATCATTACTACAACAGATATCAAAACAAATCCTCATATAGTACAGATTCATGGACAATGAATGCAGCTCATTCACCCAGCATGCTAAAGCTGGTGCAATCAGGAAGCAAGTCTTGAAGGAAAACAGCTTCAGCAAGGTAAAAGATGGGATCTAATGTGGGTGAGTTGAGCTATGAGAGGTTCCATTTGGGGAAGAAGGTGAGCAAGTGGGGCCTGGATAGGTCAAAATCAGAGAAGTTGGAAAAATCATCTCTACTACTGAAGAAAGATCGAAGTGTGAAGGAGGAGTTTCTCACAGATGGAATACCAATGACCTAGATTGCTTGAGGAGCATAAGGGTCATTACATCTTGAGTACATCTGTCATAAGATCACATAGGTAGTTGATCCAGGATCTGTCACATCAGAGATGGGCTATCAGAGCTATTTTGCAAGCCTTACCCTCATCTTCTGGATTAATTTTGATTACAACCATTGAACTGCAGGCAAGAAAATGTAGGCACACATTCCCTCCCAGCTGACTGATGCACTTTGCCAGTCCAGGAATGGAACAATGAAAGTGAGGAGTCTGTTGTTCCACCTTGACACAAATAGGTCTCTCACTGGTTGGCTCCACAGAGCACAAATCTGATGAATGCAGGACAAATGTAGAGTCTATTTTGCATAAAGCAGTTAGCCTCTCCTTGATAGTGAACTGGACAGAACATTAAGCCCCTCTATGATATTTTGGACATGTGGGCATATATAGTATTAGGCACACCAACAGTGGAAAATGACAGTGTTGAGACAAACCACTGACAAAAATTTTGTGAAATCTTGGGCCATTTGAAAGTGGTGTCATAGAATGATATTTTACAGAAAAGTTATAAATAAAGGTAGTTTTGAGAAGATTATTCTGACTTTGATGGGAGTGTTAAAATTTTGGTGGTTAGAGAAAGTAATCCTGGCTAAGCTACAACAAGGTTGTTTTTTTTGTCCCAGATGGAATTCAAGGTTTTAAATAAATCTCATGAAATTAGTCTGTGTTTCTGAGGCAAGAAAGATTTTAGCTCTGGGAAATAAGTATTTCTCATTAGATTGTCCAAGGGATGTGTGTTGGAATGCTGAGGACGTGAAAGCAAGAGATTCAGCTGCATAGCAAGAGTGAGACTCAATAAAGCACAAGGGTACTCTATTCTGTACAGAATGTACATTGTTGTAAGTTTTTAATTATTTGCTTAATTATTTGATTTAAATTCATGTTTTCATTTTCCTTGAGTTCAGAATTTTATTGTTTGCATGTATTTAGTCTCAAATGTTATATGACTCATGTATTATATGAATTAGTTTGGATTTAGGGGCTTGTATGTAATACAAATTATGTATTTTAGGAGTTTCATGCATTACTCTGATACAAATTGAGATAATTATCTGTCTTAAGTGATCTGTCATGTATGCTGAGAATAGATTTATCTGTCTGAAACTGTATGTCAATGAATTGCTAATTAGAAACGTAACATAGTTAGGATAAAGAGTATTGTCCATTAATTAATTTGTGTAATTAAGTTGTGAATTCTTTTCAACAGGGATCTGATGGTGTTAGCATTAAGAACATGTGTCAACTAAGAGTTCAGCTCATAATTTACAGCCTACAGTGGGCTGTAATGGTTATCAAAGAAGTTTAATTATGTCATATTCGAGTTAGGAATGAGAGCAGCAGCTAGAAAAGACAAATTTATGTTAATAGGCTGTTTGTGTATATTAGGTTGAGAACTGACCATAGTTAGGTTGGGTATTATATTTTATTTAAAGGGAAAAATTAACTCCATACCTGTAATGCACAGTGGAAAAGAGCACAGTCTACAACCAAGATGGTTCATGGCCTGAAGAGGATAGAGGGAGAGAGAGAGAGAGAAGGAAAAGAAATACAGCAATACTAACGTATCACCAAAAGTGATTTGGAGAAGACCAGAAGCAACCAGGTGATGCTGACATGCTGGCGATTTGAATTTGATCAGTCACTTGATTATATAATGAATTTTTTTTAATCAGTGTAACAGAATGGCTAGCTTACTTTTGCATAAATTTTGTAACTCTATTTCTAAGAGAAAGTGAATCATTCAAATGTCATATTCAATTTCATTTTGTTTACGTAACTGATTAATCTGTTGTTTTGGGGGAGTTTTCGTGTTGTTCTATATCTCTGTTATCCCATCCATTAATTGCATATTTTATTTTATTGTTTACTCATTTCGTGCAATAGGACTGGTCAATCATCTCTTAGATAACGATAAACAAACACCATAAGGAATGGGGGATTCCAACATCAACCCACCTCGTGACAATTACATTCAAGTCTAAAGCAATTGCATTCTTACAATTAAATGACCTCTCTAAAATGATATAGAGAAAAAACAAGTGCAAACAACAAATATACAAATTATATAGTAGTTGACTCACATTACTGAGAAGACCTATAAAATTATCCATAATATGACAACACAAATTAAAATTACAAAACTTAAAACATCATGTGAATCTTACCAACTGACATCACAATGACAGAAGTGAATGTCAGAAATATGAATAAAATTGCTGAAAACAATGGGGCTCCTGGTGTCAAAGTGGTCTAAAGCACTCAACTTTACTAATCACTGCCATCTCATATATGTTCACATGGGTTCATGTCTCAGACTCAGTCAATGTGGGTTGTGAGAAACCTGCCAGTAGCTTCTCATGGGTTGTTGAGTCTTATCGGTATTTAGCTGGGTTCTTCCTCCACCAGTTATACTGGCTACCATATATGCAATGAGAAATGGGGTTAAACCCCCAAACTACTGAAAATGACGATACCACAGACACCAGGTTTATCAACCTTTAAACTTTCTAAACCAATGAATCATTTTAATGGATAGTATACATAGATCAGTAAATTTTACAGGATCTCACAAACAATGTTAACAGTCTTCCAATGAAAGTTTAAAGTGCTAAACATTCAGGATAGGAGTAGCCATCCTATGGGAGGAAATCCGTATGGCTCATCCCTTCATCTATATGATTATGATATACAGAAGGAAAGAGGTTTTTTGTCTTTCGGAGAGGGCTGGATTCAGAGGCAGCCGAGATAATTTCTTAATTTTAATGTGATTAGGTAATGCATTCACAGATAAATCAGTGTATTACACTTGAGTAAAAAAATTAATCTATTATCAGATATGGAAGAGAATGGACCAATCTTTACTGGATTAAGAACAATGCATCAACATTAAACAAGAAACTCCAGTAACAGTGTACTGATGGTAATTACATCATGATTGTAGGAACTGCATTAGGTTGGATTCTGAGGGGACTTACCACACAGCATACTTGTCCACATTTATGATTCCCACAGTTCTTCTTCTTGTTGCATCTCTTATCACACAGGAATGGATTATTTGCTGAAATATACCAATTAAGACTGATTAACTATGAGATGGCATTCACATGAATATTCAAGAGTGATCTTTCTCACTGGTCCTGAATATTAAAAATTGTCATACGTTATTACAGTACCTATTTAGAATATATTCAATATCACAGCTGCATGTAAATTACTATGATAAAGAATAGATGCTGAACTTCATATTTAATAACAGGGCCCCTGCAGACATAATAAAAACTAATTCCATGACTTTTCCAAGGCTATTTCACAAAATTCATGGACTACAATACCTTGCACAGTCAAGTAAATAAATATCGTTTGTTGATCGTAACTGTGCTGTGTTCAAAAGAAGCTTTTTTGTAATCAATAATCTGTGCTTTATGAAATTAGCAGTTATCAAATATTTCAACTCCATTGTCAGACTTTTCCAAGGCCCTTTAAATTTATTTTCTAAATTGCAAAAATCTGTCATCACATAATTCATATTATTCATGTGTTTCCTATAGCAGGTTTACAAATGATAAAAAAAATCTGATACAGATTTCACAAGTCCATCCCTCTACAGAATTTAGTTTTTATAATTCTCCATGGCAACTGGCCTGTATCTGCTTTTGTATATGCTACAGCCAAATTGACAACCAATATTACAATACAAAAGTGGGGAAAAGTATGCTACCTCTTGCAGGTGCCAATTATGTAAAGTGATATATGGACAGTAGCAGAACTTCTTGTCGAATAAAGTATCTTACATAGTGAATACTAAGTGCTCTGGTAAGCCTGACTACTCCTTGTTCATAATTTAATACCTTTTTTTGGATATCACACGTGTAGTATCAATGATTACCTGTAAATCTGGAGACTTCAAAACAGTCAAAGACCTTTTCCACAGCACCACATCTGCACTTTAGTGTCGTCTGCCCCTGACAGTCCCCACAGGGCCCCACATGACATGGGTAATTGCACTTATGTTTACTGCCTGCAAGAGAATGCTTATAGGATTATGTTTAACGAGAAATATGCTCATGAAACATATATGCTAGGCCACAGTGACCTAAAATCAAAATGAATGAACCTACCCATGGACAAAGATAACACTATGCCACTTCCACATTCATGGCAGGGTAAAAACATTCTTTACCTTTTATCTTACAGTTTTGAAGAGTTCATCTTCCATAGATTTTGTGCAATTCTTTTTCCTTTACATATTTTTAACTAAACTTTTAATTAGCAGAAACAAACAGTATTGTAATGGTGTGCATACATACACACATACATACGTACATGCATGCATACATACATACATATGCAGAGATGAAAAAAAAACTTTAATTCTGAATCTCAGCTAAACAGCCAATCATGTATTTGATAGGTTACTTTACAGTACTCTTTTCTAGTGTATGAGAAAAGACAGATTAGGTGTCTGTCAGTATCATAGGAGAAAAAGCAATAATAATCATAATGTACTCAACTTGATACCAGTACCAATATCATGCAGCATGGTACAAGTGGCAATGCTAAGATATGGCAGACATATGTATTTAATTGTAATAGTTTTTTTTTAAAAAACTGTATCCAAATTTACTGCTCAGTAAATATTTAACAAATCTACATGTATTTAATTTTCCATAAGTGTGTGTGTGTGTGTGACATGATTACCTTCAGGGCCACAGGCAAGTGTCTTGTTACACATGTTGGTGCAGGTGGGTATAGGGTCCAAACAGGATGTCCTGGGCATGGGGTTGAGCTCCTCCAGGAGACTATTGCCACATGGACAGTGGGTGACCAGAGCCGGTAGTAATGGACATTGGTTACACTCACCATCATGGCATACTGCTTCACAACGGTGATTACCACATCCTAGAGGCCTTGAATAAAATGGACACTTAGTTGTAAAATAAATGTCAGTGAGGTAGTGCTGATATAGTACTCCAAAAGGCATCAAGTGTAAATACATATGTCAGAAAATGGGAGACAACTCAACAAGTACTAATACGACAAAGCTGAATATTATATCTGTAAATTGGACACAAACTCATGTCATGATACAAATGGATCAGTGTTTCCCTTTACCCTCATTTGCGCTTCAGGGACCCCCAAATTTTTAATTTGACCCCCAGTTTTGATACCAAAGTTTGATTTTTACTCAGACTGACTCCCAGTTTTGACACCAAGGAGATTTTTGACTCTCAGTCTTGCACCCCTAGGGGACACACTGGATACAAAGTTTTGGAGATATTAACCAGACAAAAGTGTCAAAGACAGACATAATTTGTAATAACAAGAGGCCCAAGTGTACCTATGACTGATAGGCTTAATAGCCAACATCCAGCAGCTGTTCAAAAACTGTGGGTCAGTAGGATGCTTTAGTAAAAACCCCATGTTCATCTAACCTTCCATCAAGGACACTGAAATAACAAGATTTTTAAGATGACCATATTCAATGTCCAATTGGAACCATTTCATTTAGGACCAACTAGACATCATAATAAATATTCTGGTGAAAATCCCATGTTAAAATATGACTTTCCATTCAGGAGTAGCAAAAAAAGCAAGATTTCAAGATGGCTGATCTGGTGGCCATATTGGCATCATTTTCATTAGGGTCACCAGGACTTCATAGAGAGTCTTGCCATAGACCAGTAATGCTTCACTGTTTACCAAATTTTCTAAGCCTGTACACAGCATATACAACAACCAAAACTCAACACGACCCAGCCACCTAACAGAAGAATCAGGATGTTAGGCCGTTTTAGTGGCTTGGTCTGAGTGAAAGCCTTTAACTTCATCTTATAAGATCACATAGCATATGGTTATCCATAAACAGAAAGCAGCAAAACCCAAACCTTGCCTGTCCCTTTGCAAGCAAACTTGTAGTTATTAATTTATTTTGAACTAAAAGAAATAAAAACTTGGATTAATATCACTGAAACAGAAAAATGGGTGCTTTGGTTTTTATTGCTTCACGTATTAGCAATTAGTCACACACAACAGCACTGGAAGGAGAGTTGGCTCATCTCTTAGATGGCATTTACTTTGATAGCAACTACACTTGACCAAAAAAGACTTCTAGGCTCCCTCACTTGCTAAGCTGCAGCAGCAATCCAATACTATGTGTCAGTAACTTGGTAACTATCAGAACTCCAGCCCTAATTGTACACTGTATATTTTAACAGACTAGGAAGGCAGAAATATACACTATGCATATACCATTATGAAACCTGAATCCATCAAAGACATAAAGCAACTCTTCTTCTGGTGCTGTATTGCTGTTGTCAATCACTGATCAAAGTAACTGAGGATATAGGACTATAAATGCATTAAAAGAATAAATTTGCTTTTGACAGACTGTGATGTTGAGATGGTTAACTTTTGAGACTTAGAACAAATTTTATAGTTTTCTGGTACAAGAATACCAAATTCTCATTTTTCTGGTACAAGGACAAATTTTACAAGTAAAAACAAGCATATATCAGAGTAATGGAATCTCAGAATATGTGTTTAAAAAAATATGAGGGGCCCCGAGTGGCTGAGTGGTCTAAAGCGCTCTCCATTAAGGATTACTGCCATCTCACCACTGTCTGCGTGGGTTCGAGTCTAGGATTCAGCCAATGTGGGTATGTGAGAAAGCTTGCCAGTAGCTTCTCGTTGGTCGGTGGTTATTCTGGGGATTTTCCCGGGGTTTTCCTCCACCATTAATACTGGCCGCCATGCATAGCCTATTGTGTGCTGAAAAATGGCGTTAAACCCCACAACAACAACAACCTGTGATCTGCAAGTTACATTGATCACCTAAGCTCCACCCAAAGCTAATATGATCGGTTGATAGCTAAAAATATTTGTGGCATTTTTATTATCAAAAAAAAAAAGAAGAGGTAATGAGTTACTGGAAATTGGAACAATTTGAGTCAGATCTGGTCAAATTCTGTTGAGTTCTGTTTGAGGCATTTTCCACTATTACTAATAGTGGCCACATTTGATGGCAAATTGAAATCATTTTTAAGAAACTGAAAGCAAGTCATGCCAGTATGCTTTCTGTCAGAATTATTCAAATTATGTTAACTGGTTTTTGAAAGTCATTTTAAATAAGCTTCTATTTTTAGTATTTTGAGTTTTCTACCTGTTGAGACATTTCTGAGAAGCTGATTAAGGGATTCTCTTCTTTAGCATAAAGAGCCATATCTGAAGGCAAATCAGCACTATTTGTACAAAACTGAAACCCCTTCATACCAGAGCACTGACCAATTCTGGTTGAATTCTTAAGAGCAGCTTTTAGGAGTTATTTCAAAATTTCCATTTTTGATAATGACCATATATCATAATGAATTGGTATTATTTGTATAAAACTTGAAGGCCTCTATGCAAGGATGCTTCCTTTTAAATATCATAAAATTCTGTTGTGCAGTTTTTGAGAAGTTTTTTTCAATTTTTAGTAGTGTGGTCATATTCAATAGTGAATCAACATCATTTTGTATATAACAGCACTAAATGCCAGGATGCTTTCTGTCAAATCTTGACAAATTCTGCTCAGCAGGTTTTAAGACAAGTCATTTAAATGACTTTTTATTTTTAGAAATGGTGGCCATATGTGAAGGTTGATCGGTATCATTTGTAAAAAAAAAGTGAAAGCCCTTCATTCCAGGGTGCTCTCTGATACATTTAGCTGAAATTGGAGGAAGAACCTGGGAAAGTCCCAAGAAGAATCACCAACCCATGGGAAACTACTGGCAAGCTTTCTCACATAACCTAGAGGCCTAGTCAAGACTCAGCCTCATGCAGACTGAGGTAGGATGTGAGCGCTCTGTAAAGGCAAGAGCTTAAGTCTACTAATTTAAAAAACATATGTACTGAAGGTACTAAATGCTCAAAACCTCTCTACAACAGTGAGTTTGAAATGTGTGCCAAAGAGTAATGTCCCTTAAACATACATGTATATTAAATGCTCAAAACCTCTCTACAACAGCGAGTTTAAAATGTCTAGCAAAGAGTAGTGTCACTTTATAAATACATGTATATTAAATGCTCAAAACCACTCTACAACAGCGAGTTTAAAACGTCTAGCAAAGATTACCATCCCGTTTTACATACATGTATATTTATATAATATTTATAAAACATACATGTATATTTATATAGTATTTGTAAAACATCTAAGCCCAAACTGCTGTGGAATCATCTCAAAGATGCCAGGAAAACTTTGCTTACCTGTCACATATATCCCCACAGCTGTATGATGAAAGGAATGACTCCGCTGATCCACAGAGAACCTCTCGACTGGATTGTGAACAGAAACACACTGAAAATACACAATAATGCCACATCTGACACTCACTCTGAGAAATGTGAAGAGAAACACTGAAAATAAACAATGACACACCTGACACTCTGTACATTATTGTTATATTTCAAGCTGCTTTCACACATGTTTGGATGACAAAGATTTCTATCACAAGTGATGTGACTATGCAGTTAACAGCAAGTCTTTCAGATCTACATAAACCTCTCCCTCACTAATTCGCGCACACTGGGATCCAAAAACACAGACTGTACTATAAGCAAGTGTGCAAGTTACTAAGGGACCTCCCAAAAATCTGCTAGACATCCAGAGAACTGCTGGGATGGGGAAATGGGCTGTTTTATGACTGAATCCTTGCTTTATAATCGCATCACGAATAATTGTTAATAAAGTGCTTTTTCTGATGAAGTTGTTCGTTATTCTTTAAAAATTACATTTACTTTCAAAATGTCCAACATCTGAAAGATCGATAACATGATTCCAACTGGTTTCAACAACCAACAAGGTATGCGAAACCATTCGTGTATTACATCATGAATTTTTGTTTTGTTGACTAGTCTGTTTCCTGGTGTTATTTGTAATATTATTTTGTGAAACAAGTAGTCTACGAAGCAGGGAACCAGACTAACTATTGATGCACCACCAAACAAGATTCCTTTTTATCAAAAACACACAACATTTATTTCGTGAGACAGTCATCTCCGTCAAACTCAAGTTTTATATTGTTCAATTAGTAAAACAGTGATGATGTAATTTCATTGCAAGTAATAGTGAAACTTCTTATCATCCTTGAGGATATATCTCTGTGCGAATTCAGGAATTCTCTGAAACTCATTTTCCAGACAATTGTCCATATATGAAATGAAGCTATCCATTTTACGAAATACTCATTTTGCTTGGTTGCCTTGCTATCTATAATTACAGTTATGACTGAGTAGGTTAAGTGAAGGTAGTTTATTAGATTGCGTACACAATAACATCTGTAACAGTGTTTGAATGATCAACTGAAATGAGTTACCCGACATGACTGGGGCTGCTGGTTCTTAAACATGTAGGATTTATATGCCTTTAACTTTTTTGTTTATTCCACCCCCTTTATTTGATTCAAAACACATAAATTAACATGACAATAGAAAAGGGGGCCCACTTTTTATTTAGTTCACAACAAATTCTTCCGCTAGTCCAATATAAAAAACAGTGGGCACTAATTAGGTTTTCAGAGAAACACTCACACAGCTGTTACAGTAGATTGCCATATTTTACGTTTAATTATAAGAGGACACATTGCATTTATCATGATTACACTCAAAAGGAACTGAAAGATAGACCTAGAACACAGATTTTAACTGATAATTTTTTTATTTAATTGGTATTTATTTATTAAAGTACTGCCTCCACTAGATGTAAGTGACATTTTCATTGATCAAAATTTCCTTGAATATTGTTAATTGTGGTGTACTAAGAATGTTGTTTCAAAAGTAAATATAACAAATTATATGACTTCTTATTAAAAGTTGATATTTAAAATTACCAGGTCCTATCTACCATTGTCAACAAGAACACAAGCGATATATCAAAGTTTCCCTTACCAAATTTGATTGGGATTTTCTTCAAGTTCAACAAATAGGGTTCAATTTTTCTGGTACTTTTGGATTAAAAAATGGGATCCATGCCTGACCCCACATTATAAGCATGTTCGAAAGTTATCAGGCTATGAGTTATTGATGGAGTGGTGTACTGACTACACTGACAATATGCAACAGATGCTGGCTTTCAGACCTCCATTCTGACTACACAGACAATATGCAATAGATGCTGGCTTTCAGACCTCCATACTGACTACACAGACAATATGCAATAGATGTTGGATTTCAAACCTCCATACTGACTACACAGACAATATGCAATAGATGCTGGCTTTCAGACCTCCATACTGACTACACAGACAATATGCAATAGATGCTGGCTTTCAGATCTCCATACTGACTACACTGACAATATGCAATAGATGCTGGCTTTCAGACCTCCATACTGACTCCACAGACAATATGCAATAGATGCTGGCTTTCAGACCTCCATACTGACTACACTGACAATATGCAATAGATGCTGGATTTCAGACCTCCATACTGACTACACAGACAATATGCAATAGATGCTGGCTTTCATATCTACATACTGACTACACAGACAATATGCAATAGATGCTGGCTTTCAAACCTCCATACTGACTACACAGACAATATGCAATAGATGCTGGCTTTCAGACCTCCATACTGACTACACTGACAATATGCAATACATGATGACTTTCAGACCTCCATACTGACTACACAGACGATATGCAATAGATGCTGGCTTTCAGATCTCCATACTGACTACACTGACAATATGCAATAGATGCTGGCTTTCAGACCTCCATACTGATTCCACAGACAATATGCAATAGATGCTGGCTTTCAGACCTCCATACTGACTACACTGACAATATGCAATAGATGCTGGATTTCAGACCTCCATACTGACTACACAGACAATATGCAATAGATGCTGGCTTTCATATCTACATACTAACTACACAGACAATATGCAACAGATGCTGGCTTTCAAACCTCCATACTGACTACACAGACAATATGCAATAGATACTGGCTTTCAGACCTCCATACTGACTACACTGACAATATGCAATAGATGATGGCTTTCAGACCTCCATACTGACTACACAGACAATATGCAATAGATGCTGGCTTTCAGATCTCCATACTGACTACACTGACAATATGCAATAGATGCTGGCTTTCAGATCTCCATACTGACTACACAGACAATATGCAATAGATGCTGGCTTTCAGATCTCCATACTGACTGCACAGACAATATGCAATAGAGTCTGGCTTTCAGATCTCCAAACTGACTACACTGACAATATGCAACAGGAGCTAACTGTTCAATAAAAACATGCTAAGGATTTGGAATGCAACTGTCTGAAACATAATGTGCAGTAAGATTAAAAACTTTTCTGCCTATGCCTTGTGTAAATGTGTGCTTTGGATTTTAACAAAGCTTTAACAATTTCCCGTCATATCGCTATGATGTCTGCAGTGGGGCAGTTTATAGTGATGTCTAGCACTCAGGAATCATGATGCAGACATGTAGCATCACATCCCACCCAGTCACATTATCCTAACACCAGTCCTAACCCTAACCTTTTAATGCTGAGTGCCTTGTGTGGCAGCTGCTAATACCATTTTTATGTCTCTGGTATGACTCGGCCGGGGGTCAAACCCACAACCTCCCACATCTGAGGCAGATGCTTTAACCACACTGGACACCGGAGTGGTCTCCTATGCCTTGTAAAGTATATGGAGATACTCCAGGAAACATATTATTCAATTCGATACTACAAATACTGTTATTTATCCAACCCCTTCTTTTACTACTAAAATATTTCAAGTGTTCTTGGAAAAATGAACCATGGAAGTAATACTATAATAATACCTTAGTACATTAGGAATACATGTACTACAATAGTACTATAAGAATAGGATAATAATACAATAGTACATTAAGAATATCATAATAATACAATAGTACTCTAGGAATAATACAATAATACAACAGTACATTAAGAATACTACAATAATACAATAGTACATTACGAATACTATACAGGGCTTCCATTAAATTGAAATTTTAATATGTCCAAAGGACCCCCACATTTGAATTTTATAGGGTCCTTACAAGATGTTAAAGGGTCCCACTTTATAGTTCTTTAACAAAACAGCATAATCCATATACTGGAGAACATAAAATGTAATTGGTTGAAAAAGGTGATATGATTACAACAAAAGCACAATGCGTTTAACCCCCTAAATACTTATCCATATTTGCAAACGGCATTTTTATGTATCCAAATTTACCAACGGCATTTTGACCAAGTCTGGACGTGAAAGCAACAAATGTTAGCAATATGTATTATCATAGGGTTTATCTTCTAATCTAATTTGAACCCTTAGTGCATCGTCCTTTTGAGATCACATGCACTATGCTTATTTGGCTACACTCAGAAATGTATACAATGCATAATTAATGAGCATGACCTCAACAGATGGTGTAGAAAATCCTTTGAGACCTCTGTTTCAAGAAACCTCAACCTTTTCTGCAAGCTGGAAATCGATTTGGTTAAGAATCTGTATAGTATCCTACGGGACACTTACGCTGGGGTTTTAATGCATAATTTTTAATTTTATTTATCAGGGATGCACTTTTATGTGTTATCAGAAACCCTGACTAAAAATACTAAAATAATATAATAGTAAATTAATACTTCAAAAAAAATTATAACCAATTTCAACATCCTACATCATGGAATACTTTGATCTTTTCAACTGTAAATTTATATCTGCCAACAAAGAAAACCAGCTGAGGTAAAACAGTTACAGTTCTACTTCAGTCTTTTCTGCATTATTTCATTTTTTCAAACATTCCTAAAAAATAAAATTACAGGCAAAAATTAAATGCATTCATTATGAAAAATGCCTTTGACTGGAGGCATGATTTTTGCCTCTAATTTTACAACAAAGTGGTGTGAAAATGGTATTGTGTACTGAAGACACTAAATGAAGTAGGTATTTATCTCAGGTTGTTTTCTTGCTTTAAAGGATCTGTCAATTTTTAAACACTTCAATAAATTGTTTCCATAAGCTGATATTTAAAAAATAAAGCAGAAATGCCTAAACTGATCCACATGATATCGACAGTACTGACCTTGTTTGATGACTTCCTCACATTTATCACAAGGGCCTGAGTGACAGGTGGCTTTACACTGGTGTTTCCCACAGTTCTGGGTTTTCTGACACATACTGCCACACTTCAACACTATACTCTGACCACACTTCACCTTTTGGCTACAAATTTGAGAACAAATTACTGACTCTGTTACATGTCTATAAATATCAGAACATGAGGAAGTTTTACGCTGTCAAAATGAACAAAACTCCAAAAACAGCCTCCAAGATTTTTAAAAAAATCTAATATGGTAGATACAACATAGCTTCTGAGATGAGTCAAAGTTGAAAATGGAGAATCTAACTGATGAAGGACTTAATTAGTTGACTGTAATTCATCAATCACAGTAAATATCTTAATATGGAATAAGCGCACTCTACATAAGTAATCTATGATATTTCCATGCAATCATAATAAAGGAATGTATGTACAAGGATTAAATTAATCTTCACTCTGGGAAATCGTTAATATCTACTGTGAACAATTCACCTAAACACAAAGTATATTTAAGGTTACATACACAGACATTTTCAAAAACTAGTTATTTTCTAATCATATAAAGATCTGGCTTAAAGACTTTCTCAGTATTTTGTAAATTAGAATCTGACTTACGTGGTTTTGCCACAGTCACATGACTTGGAGACCATGATACTGCAGGGAGGACATGGCCCAGGATGACATAAGCTACAAGAAATCAAATTGCAAATAAGCAGCTGAATACAATTACTTTTAGATAGTCATTTTTTATTATGGTGCCAGTTGGGATGGGACAAAATTTATATCTTTTTTTTTTATATACAACCACTAAAACTTGTCCCACAGACTGAAAAGTCTCCACAATATATGTCCCCCAGGCATGAAATGGAATGTGTGTATTCAATGTAGTTGAATATTACTGAATGAAATAACATTCAAAGTAATTGCAAAAAGTGTTTTCAAGTTTATCCAATTGTAATCTGTGATTTTCCTGTAATGGTCACAACTTGTCTTGTTTGTAACTTACTGAGATTATCCTATCTTTTTGACAATCACTATTTTACCATATCAGTTCTATGACATGACAGAAATTACATTGTCAGCACAAAGACTAAACTGTACATTTGTTTTTAATTAAGAATGGAGTGGGGTTGGATTAGAATCAATTAGAAAAGTCAGAAATTGGTCATTCAAAAAGAGTCATCATAAGAACAGACAATGTTACAATCATCACAGCATATTAATTAACAGTTACATTAATTTCAACATTAAATCCAAAGATAAAACCTTGCAAACATCTTCAATATCATAAAAGAAACAAAAACCCAAGTCAAACTTTCAATTTATTTTATTTGGGCAGTAATCAAGACACTAACTTATCTTGCCAAAAAACAAAAACTTTTGTTTCTTGTTTCGTGTCTGGGTTGTGATTTAAAGCTGCATCTGGTGGGAGAAGGGGCTTATTAGCTTTTTAGTGTGAAGGTAGGTCTTATTAAAAACAGCACACACTGCCATTATCCCTTTGAACTCTCTAATCCATCAAGTATTTGGGCTCTGTGACCCATATGCAACTTCAGGTGAGTTCTCCCATTGTTACAGCAGACAATGAGATCGTCATTCACCATAGTTCATTCACACTGACTGGTTTGCTGATGACACATAAACTATGCTTTGGCATGTCGAAGGAAAATCAAATAGTCTAGACAAACAAGCGATAATATGGAGGTATCCGAAGAAACATGATATGGTCATTAACATTAAGTAACAAGTCAATATTAATGAAATTCAAGGGCTTATAAAGCTGGCAATGCAAATTTAAGAGTATTTTATTATTATTTTTGTAGACTATCTAATTTTCAAGTTTTTTTTAAAATACAAGACACAATTCAAGGGTTTTTAAGACATATACAAACCAAGCGTGTGTGTGTTTGTGCTTAAGTGATTTGGATTTTTAACATAGCTTTAACAATTTTTCAGTCATATCACTATGATGTATGCAGTGTGACAGTTTATAGTGACGTCTAGCACTGAGGCATCATGCCGCGGACATGTAGCATGATGTCCCAACCAGTCACATTATCCTGACACCAGGCCGACCAGTCCTAACACTAACCTCTTAATGCTGAGCACCAAGCAAGGCAGCTGCTAGTACCATTTTTATAAGTCACAAACCATGCTGAATGCTCCCTGTAAAATGTGGTTCCTAATAAAGAAATGTTTAACAAGTAAAAACCAATCTTTCCTGGTAACATATGTTTTTTCAAGAATACTTACCAAATCGAAATGCTTTAGGAGAACTACTACTACCTCCCAATTCCAGACCTTCCAGATACTACTTGTAGCTAAAGGGAGCTAAAAGTTGTCTGTCGACATAATGTCGGTCAATCTGAGTTATCTCCCCTCAGGTATAAGACTTGGCAGCAGAGCCTAAGAATCTATCAGTTACTATTTGAGTGGAAGGCATGCTCTCTATGGATGTAACTGTGGAGAGGCCAGGAGGGTGTATTGTAATATGATTAAGAATTCTCAAAGAAACATTTTACTAGGATACATTGGTTTCTTCTTCAAATACGTTACCCAATCATAAAACCTTAGAAGACTAGGTAAGAGGTAGAGGGAGGTACATCCTTTTACTCCAGGGATACCATCTCCGATCCCCTAAGGTATTTGAGACAGCTTCTAGGTAACCCAACTGGAGCAGACTCCATCAGCTGAGGCACAGCTTCAAAAGGGAAAAATTTTCCCCTGCAAATCCAACGGAAGCTGTAAAGCTGAGTCTTAAGAAGCTGTCAATCAATCTTGAAGGGTGGCCTATTGAGCTGCTGATATAAATCCTACCAGACTGAACTGGGCCCTCTAGGATTATAGATCTTGGACATAATGGCTAGTGAATGTGGATGATGCTGGTTAGTGATGAGTTCTGGTCTGATGCTAGGTTGGTGGCAACTGCTCAAACCTCATGAGCTGAAGTGCGAAATAAGTTCAGTTAAATCAAGCCCTGCAAGGCAAAAATGCTGTTGTCCTTGCCCCAGTCACTGAAAACATGCAACTTACCCTCAAACACCTTTAAAGTGGAGGACCTTCAAGCTCATGTGATCCTCACCACAAACAAAGGCCTAAATGCCATTCTGTGCAAGGCTCTCCTTACAAGAACCAGATGTAAAGGAAAAGCCTGTCTGGGCAAAGATGACAAACCTGCAATCTGGCTTGTTTAGCAGTTTAGCATCAACACAATTTTTCTGTTGATATCTATTGCTAGAATGATTTTTTGTACCATCCACAAGGGGTTATCATTCTCTGTATCAGAACAAATGGAAGAAGGTTTAGCCCCCCCCCACTCATCCCAAATGACTGACCTAACCTATGCGGCCATCAGGAATATCTTATATCTGGACCCTTATCTTGTACTGGAGCACCAATGCAGGAAGTCTGAGACCAGAACAAAGAGGTGTTGCAATCTTTTCCCCACCCACATTTTTGGAGGCTGTTCACCTTCACCAAGTTGTCAGACATTACAAGGATTATCTTTCACAGAGTGAATTTTTAGGCATGAAATGCACTGTATATGGCCTTCAGTTTAAGAAATGTTACAGGTCCTCTCCTTTAGTCTTCAGTTGCTGCTGACCACAATAAACTGGAACAAAAGGTGGCATCCCTGCCATATGAACTTGTGCCCATACAGACAGAAATCTCTAATACAGGTTTCTCCAGAGGAATCCAGACACAAGCCATTTTCTGATCTGCCTCTGATGCAGGATATATCTTGGTCAAGATCATAACTCAATGATTTAGACATGATAGAAATGGGTACCACTGGGCCATAACTCAATGATTTAGACATGATAGAAATGGGTACCACTGGGCCATAACTCAATGATTTAGACATGATAGAAATGGGTACCACTGGGCCATAACTCAATGATTTAGACATGATAGAAATGGGTGCCACTGGGCCATAACTCAATGATTTAGACATGATAGAAATGGGTGCCACTGGGCCATAACTCATTGATTTAGACATGATAGAAATGGGTGCCACTGGGCCATAACTCATTGATTTAGACATGATAGAAATGGGTGCCACTGGGCCAGCAGTGCATGATGAGGAGGCCAAGGTAGGTCTGCTGAATGCTGATGTAAACTGTAGATGCAAAACCTCCTTCACAAAAATCAACTCTTTACTGGAGACTAAGTCTCTGAGTTTCATAACCCATGCAATATACATGGAAGGGAAGTGAACAAGGTTAAGGTGAGTCAAACATTCCATAACAAGATGGACAAAATGCTGGGACAGAGCTCAATCTGACTTCTAGTTCACCAAAAATCCCAGCCTGGTGAAAAGGGAGAGAATATTATTCAAGTCCTGCAAAAGAAATTAAACTTACCTTGTGTTTCTGATGAATGTTGTTTATACACACTACAGCTACTGTAGATCAAGCTAAGCCAAACAGGGTTAGGATGCAGTCAATAAGCACCAAGTGACACAATCTGAGACCAAATGGAAGTGCACAAAATTAGTATATTGTTTCTTGAAATGCAAACTGAAGACATGGATACAAAATTATGCATTGGTCTGATCAACACTATTCACAAATTCAAGCTTTTACTAAAAGCATTATCAACCATGATGTCTTGATTCTGAACTTTGTCTGGTTATATACTTCTTGGTCCAGCTCATATCTATAATTGTTCAGAGTATTCTATTCTCTTTAGGAACAAGAAAAAAGTCAGGAATAAAACCCAAGTGAGTTTCATTACTAAACTTTCTCCACTGCTGGCATGGTAAGTAAAGAGCAGATCTCCTTCTGTAGAATATTTGCCTTCTCTGAATAAATAGGAACCTTATTCAATGACGGGGATGACAACAGGTCAGGTCCATCTGAAACAAGTTGGATCAACCATTTGCTTTGTAGAACAGGTTAATCCACGCTGCCTAAAGTGAAAGTCAGGGCCAACAGGCAGATTGTCAGCAGGTGGATACAAGTGACTGGTGGTTGTTGGGAAACTTGGGGAAGGAGAAATTTGCCTATATATTCCATTTGATTGATTTTGAAATTTAGAATTCTTTTGCCACATTAACTTTGACTGGGCAAACACGATGCTGTTGAGTAGGATTTGGAATTCTTTCGTTTTGCGTATGACCATCCCACCATTGGGGCTGAGACTGAAATGAGCGAAAAACTGGAGATGGGGCAATTAGAGTTGGAGAGGCAGCTGCCTGCTTCTGCACATCTTCAATATGACCACCAAACTGTTGTGACAAGCCAAATAGTGCAATGTTCAGTGAATAATGTGACTTCAGCAAGGATAAGTAGCGAATGACATTTCATCTCACCACTGTCCATGAAGTGTTCTGCAGTCCTGTTAATCGCCTTTGCAATGTGATGAGTTAATTTCTAAGCGTGTTCATCACCCATTTGTTCAGCCAATCCAGAAAAATCTATAGATGCCAAATCAAGCATCAATGAAATGACAAATGTAATCTGCACAGGTCAGAGGTGGTGATCAACCCTGATAAACTGTGAAGTATGTGAAGTATTACTGTAACAGTAGATTTGCCAGTGTTCAGCCTCATTACAAGCAATATTTTCCCCCCCCCCTCCAAATTTGGGGATGCACAATAATTTAAAAGAACAAAATAAATAGTTGTATATTATATACTACTAGTTTTGTCACATTAACTTTCATGCTCACTCATTATCTATCAGCATTTAAATACCCATGTTTCTTTAATTAACTTTCTTTTCAAATTAAATTATGCAGTTGCATAAATTGTGTCTCCATTATTATTAATTCAATCTCAAAATAAATGAAATCTCCTTGCTGTAGGTATGACTTTAACCTCAACAATATGTTACACTAATGACTGACAAAGACTTTACATATTTGGATGAACATCCATCCACTAAAGAAATGTTGCAGGCTTTTTATAAATATTTTTCCCAATGAAAATGCATTCATGGAAGTGCACAAGGTCATAATTTGGGGAACTTAGGATAAATAATTGTGGGAAACCTGCAATCTTGTGCTCAATGTGCAACATTGAGACATGCCTTTTCATTACATGTAGGATGCATTCAGATCATATAATAAGCCCCTCTTTTCTCAAATCTACAAAATTATTTTTGGCAATCACACAACAACTTGGCCAGCCATCATTAGAGGTGATGCAAGAAAATTATAAATTATATTTACATAGTACACTTGTGTGGACAATCCCTGCCCCTGCTTTTGTTGCAGACTTCCCCACAGCAATGGGGAGTGTCCATCATATTCACATCAGGATCTCTTACTTTACCTGCAACAAAAATCAAAGAAAAATATTCTACTGCTTCTACACAGTATTTTTAAAAAAAATAAACGAGGTGATTTTTTTTTAATTTCAGGCTCTAAAAGTCTAATACAGTAGTTCAAGTTTAAAATGAGGTAAAATGAAGTCCCATGAACTTGTGGCCTGAGGTCAAAATTGCAGAGTTGATCTTGAGCATAAAAAGAGAACCATTTATTTTCAAAATAAAACACTTTAATGATGATCAATAAGTGTTATATAGATTGAATGACATATCCAACATCATTTAAATTATAAGTGTTATATAGATTGAATGACATGTCCAACATTATTTAAATTATAAGTGTTATCTAGATTGAGTGACATGCCCAACATTACTTAATGATGATCAATAAGTGTTATCTAGCTTGAGTGACATGTCCAATACTATTTAATGATCAATATGTATTATCTAGCTTGAGTGACATGTCCAATAATATTTAATGATCAATATGTATTATCTAGCTTGAGTGACATGTCCAATACTATCTAATGATCAATTAGTGTTATTTAGCTTGAGTGACATGTCCAATACTATTTAATGATCAATAAGTGTTATCTAGCTTGAGTGACATGTCCAATACTATCTAATGATCAATTAGTGTTATTTAGCTTGAGTGACATTTCCAACATTGTAGAATGATCATCAATAAGTATTATCTAACTTCAGTGATATGTCTAAGACTGTTTAATAATGATTGACATTATCTGAGTGAAATGTCCAACATTCTTAAATGATGATCAATATGCATTATCTAGTTTGAGTGTCATGTCCAACATTGTTTAATAATGACCAATAAGAATTATTTAGCTTGAGTGCCATGTCCAACATTGTTTAATAATGATCAACATGTATTATCTAGTTTGTATGACATGTCTAACATTATTTATTGATCATTAAGTGTTATTTGAGTGAAACATTCAAGACTGTGTATTGATAATCTAACTTGAGTGGCATGTCCAACATTATTTAATAATCAATAAGTGTTATTTAGCTTGAGTGACATGTCCAAGATTGTTTAATAATGACCAATAAGTATTATTTAGCTTGAATGACATGTCTAACATTGATTAATGATGATCATTATGTATTATCTAGCCGAATGTCCAAAACTGTTTCAGAGTCAAAACAATGATACGAAAACAAGAGAATCCATCTGTCCAATGACCTTTTGAAAACTGATTAAGTTCTGCATATACTCACATAGAAGTCAGATATAATGGCAAACTACATATATCCAGATCTGCCATTGCACAATGTGCCAACAGATCTGGGTTTATGTGGTTTGTCAGAATTTACAAGCAGAACAAACAACACAGACCCTTATCTGCTGGCAGATCAGGGTCAGTATGTTGTTTGCAGCTGTTCTATACTTACAGATGAGTATTCTCTAAAAGAAACACTAATGGTGACAAATGGTCCCTAGTTTGTAAATATGGATGAGATAAACTTGTGGATCACTATAAAATTCCATGAATAAAATGAAAAGCAAATTACAAACAACTGAAGCATTATATTCAATCAAAGTGTTAATAATATTCTCAATATTGTTTTATTTAGACAAGGTTTAAAATCAATAACTGAGACAATCTAAGAGAAACAGCCACTGACCATTAAAGCATGCCAATTTAAATTTGATTTTCAATCTTTAAGAAATAACACCAACAATAATAAGCAAACAAATCATATTGGATTGAGACAACCTGCTGCTCTAAGGCTTCACCTCTAATAAGGAACCATTTTTCAAAATTATTACGGTATTATGATATTATACATATAGCAAGTAAACAAAATATTTTCATTTGCAATGTTAATACTGTAATCATTGTAAGTCTTGGGACACAATTATTTTTAAAAGTAATTTGTTATGATCTATAAATGTTGGAACAGGAAAATGTAGCATTTTTTTTACAATAAGTTTTGGGTCACATTCAATATTTTTTTATACTAATCAATCAATATTATTTTATCCATCGTAACTTAATTTCTAAAATAAATTACTTTGTGGTTTTTAAGGGTCCATCATCATGAATTATTACAAGGAAAGGTTGTAAATTAATATAATCTGTTTGAAAAGTCAATAAATGTATTTAATTTTCCTCAGTTTTCTTATTATTTCTACTAATCTGAATGTATATAATTTGATTAGATGATGACAAGAATTTAGCATTAGCAGGTTGTTGAACTCATTTGTAACAGTAATCTATCCTTTTTTTTATCTGTTCTATACATTATTGTGTCTGAATTTTGTATCAATGCACTAGTAATTAAATTTTCATTTTGCCTTAAAGACGCAAATACCTAACTCATTAAAATGTGATCCCAGTATGACAACAAACAATAGTGTTTGGTCACATTAGTGAGCATATTTATATAATGGCATCATCACATTTACACTGACAATTTTAACTTATGATCAATGAAGTACATTGCTTGGATTCAAATTATAGGTACCACTAAACTTACATATATACAAAATACACACAGCTACAGTAATCGTGCCATTATAAACAGGAATATGAGGCAATTACAAATCAAAGTACTGGAATAGCCACTGGACAAATTTTCTTCTTTACCCAAGCCAGTTTTAGGGTCTAAATGATTAACTGAATAAGATATGTCAGAAAACCAATGATAAATCCATTATAAATAAAGAAGACACCAAAAGAACAAGTTGCCAATGAGTAGAAAATTATGATTTTGTTAAGTTTAACATTTTTTGTACTCAATGTTAAGACTGGAAGCTGTTTTAGTATAATGCTATATTCTTGTCATGAGAGCAGTAGCAATGCCAAAATTATAATACTTTACATGCTCATAGCATTCTTAAGTTTGGAATTTATACAGGAAACACTTCAAATTTTTTAATTTTTCCACAGTAAAGTAGCCATGGTTCATATAAAAAACTCAGAACCAAAGTTAAAGACCTTTCAAAGGCTTGTTAATATTTTTCAAGGACTTGCTCAAATTAATTTGCCAACTTCTAAAGTCAAATTCTGAAAACTTTTACTTTGTCTCAAGTCCATTTCCAAATTATAAAATAAAGTTTGTCTTGAAAAATAAACAACATACAATAATGGAACTGTCATCAAAAGTTACGTACATAATTAATATTTCAGATGCATGTGCACTTTGTCAGGTGATATATTTCTATCTTTCAAGTTATGTCAAATCTATACAGTTTATTTCTTCAACCATTCGTCCATATTCAATTTGGGGGCCCCGGGTGGCCGAGTGGTCTAAAGCGCTCTCTGTTACAGATCACTGCCATCTCACCTCTGTCTGCGTGGGTTCGAGTCCAGGATTCGGCAAATGTAGATATGTGAGAAAGCATGCCAGTAGCTTCTCGTGGGTCAGTGGTTCTTCCCGGGGTTTTCCCAGGTTCTTCCTCCACCATTAATACTGGCCGCCATGCATAGCCTATCATGTGCTGAAAAATGGCGTTAAACCCCACAACAACAACATATTCAATTTGTGTACCAAATTATTAAATTCCTGTTTCATTTATCTTTCCTAAGTTAGTTTAACTGAATGGTATATATTAGCTGCCCAATGTCATCTGTCTCCACAATGTTGCTGTCAGCTTGAACTGTGAATGCTTGTGAGGAATTATGTCCCAAATATGGGTCTTAAGTCACGAGCTGTATTGGGTTTGTAGATGACTCATTATTTTTCTCCAAGTCCATCTTCAAAAAAGTAAGTCATCAATGATTGTTGAGAAGATTCCAAAGTGTCATGGATTCATCCCATCTTAACTCTTTAATCTATACTATCGATACTATATGGGATTTGTGATCCATTTGCAACTGAACACACATTTCCACATCATTATAGCAGATGACTAAGGTGACATTCACCAAGTATCAGTTTTACTGATAGTGACACCTAAACCATGCTCTGGGAAGTAAAAATGTGTCACAATATGGCCATGAGACAAGGGATAATGATGAATACATCCAAATAAATATATGTGATAAAATGGACGATTAGAACAACCATTAATGCTTAGTGTTTGTCCAAAATAATTAAATAGGTAAAAATAAAAACAATTAATAATAGTAACTCAAATTCCAACCGCTCAGGTGGCTTAAGTAGTTAGAGAGTCTGCCTCTGATGTGGGAGGTCTCGAGTCTGAACCCTGGCTGAGCCATACCAAAGACTTGTAAAATTGGTACAAGCAGCTGCCTCGCAAGGTGCTCAGCATTAAGAGGTTAGTGTTAGGACTGGTCAGAGTTGTGTCAGGATAATGTGACTGGGTTAGACATAATGCTACACATCTGCAGCATGATGCCCCAGTGCTAGATATCACTATAAACTGCCATACTGCAGATATCACTGTGAGATGACTGAAATATTTTTAAAGCTACATTAAAAAATTCAAATATAAATAACTCAAATTCAAGGGCTTTTAAAGGACTGTCAATGCAGTCTTAAGAACTTTTCAAAGTTTTTCCCCCCATTCTTTTTAATTTTTCAAGGGTTTTTCAAGACAGAACACTGGATTCAAGAGTTTTTCAAGATCTATGCAGACCCTGAGTAGTCTAAAATTCAAATTCTTAAATTCTGAGTACAAGTTCAAATTTTGTATTAAAGTTGTTATTACAGGACCTGGTCATAATCAACTGTTGTTATACTGACAGGAAAATCATTTTCTACATACACACACATAAAGCCCCAAGACTGGGATGCTCCAATTGAAATTTAATCAAAAGCTGGTCAAAGACAATTCTTTTTGTATCTGTATAAGTAAAAGCCACACAGGACGTATCACTCGCATAAGGGCATTATGATTTCTGGCTAAATAGGATGTAAGTCTATTTTACTTACCACAAAAACATCTGTACTCATTAGGGAATTTGAAAGTGATGTTTTGACAGGCAGGGCATCTCCAGCTGGTATCAGAACCTGTTGGTGTAAGCAAACTCATCTCAATGCATTTTATACATAATACTGTAAGAATAACATCTAAGTATTTTTGAAAGAAATCTTTTTGCCCTTAAAGAAATCTTAAACATTTTAGTCCACATTTTCCTAAATGTAAATGGAGCAAAAATATGTGTATCCCTTTGGAAGACAATCAACACATTAAATTACTTCTGCTTAATAGATACAATACATCCATCATGAGAATGAACAGTCCTCTCTCAAAATCACACCCTTTGCTTTTTTTGATCTGAGAAACAAATACATCCACCATGAAAGCAAACAGTCCTCTCCCAAGATTACATCCACTGTTATACTGATCTACAGACCTTCTGCAAAAATATCTTTTCTCAGGGTAATTAATAATCCTTTCATTTTTTGAAAAACAAAACAACATATAAATACTTCCATATAACTAGGGTCCAACAAGAAACTGCACAGACTGCAAATTGCTGTTACATAATGTACCATCATATCTGGGTCTATGTAGCTTGCTACAGTAATCAGTAGAACAAGCAACAGACTCTGATCTGCCAGCCCATTATGCATTGGTAGCTTGGGGTCTATGCTGGTAGTATATATGGTACAGGTAGTAAAGGTGTTTCTATTACCTGCAGAATTAGTATTTTATAAGTCAGCGATATTACTCATTTCCCCAAAATATTCCCACAGTTATGTTTAGTTTTATCTCATACAAAGATATTCTCTCTGATCCTAAAGTTGTACCCTTTGGATTCAGAAACGAAATGTCTAAAATGACCAATCTTAAGGAAGTTACGACATCATGCACGCATACACAGATGGGCATTCTCACATAATCCTGACCTTTTTAGAGGCTTTAGATGGTAAAATGGTCTAAGATGCTTTTGTAAGAAAGATTGCCAATAGCTTCCCATGAGTCAGTGGTTCTTCCCTTGGTCTTCATGTGTTCTTTCTCCACCAAAACTACTAGCTACTATGTACCGCCTGTCATGTGCTGAAAGATGGCTTTAAAACTGAGCCAAAACCTCACATTTTTATATTCAAACAATGCAGGGATAATTAAGAGGATACCTTTATTCAATGCACGCTGATCAATATCATATATCTGTGGTTTCTTTATCAAGAGGCTTCAAACAAATTATTGTAAGCCAGAAGAAAGAAAGTGGTGCCTGCTGAATTGTAACTTGGTCACTAGCCATACCCTCCATTATGGTGGTGGACGAACGTGCCCATGCCTTGATGCAGCGAAGATGAAAACAATGATAGCAGTTGGTGCAGCTCCAGACAGCATTTCTGACTCGGACTGTCTCGCAACAAACCATACACTCATATGTTCCACAGCTCAGCTGCTCTATCAGAACACCTGAAATATGTAACGTAAATACACTGACACAGTAAAATAATTATTTTTAAATGGATGGTATATATACAGGAACATAACCTGTATACCACAACAGGAACCAGTAAGCTGGATCACTGGCATTTAGCAGCTTTTCATTTTTTTAAATTTATGTTTTGGGACCAAAGCTGAAACTTAAAAACATAAGCAGAAATCTTTTGAATGTGTAGACTGTATTTGTGCACATCATGGTTTGTTTAAAGCAATGGATAATTTTTATTAACACTTGCTCCATTAAGAACTCTGAAAGAATTTTTGTTTACTCCTTCAAAGCTTCTGTCAGAAAACAACAAACAAGCAGAGGTTTTTTTTATTATTTTTTCAGAAGGGGGCTTTTGGGCCAAAGAATTGTGAATTTAAGTGTGTATTGGAAAACAAATTTGTATATACTTTTAATTTATAAAAACAATCACAAAGAAAGTATTTTGCATGTGGAAACATTTCAACAGCCTT
Source organism: Sinohyriopsis cumingii (assembly GCA_028554795.2). Classification (NCBI taxonomy): domain Eukaryota; kingdom Metazoa; phylum Mollusca; class Bivalvia; order Unionida; family Unionidae; genus Sinohyriopsis; species Sinohyriopsis cumingii. The sequence continues at coordinate 95,296,060 of CM068840.1, read as the reverse complement.
GGGAACTGTGATTTTGATTCCCTTGCTACACTCATTGTTGTAATTTAATATACAAATTGCAATGCATGTTGTTTAAAAAGATGATTCTGAATTATTTTTGCATGTGCTAAAGGATGCTTTAATAATTCATCGATTCTGGATATAAATTTTTGTAAATTCGCTTGTAAAACATACCTTTTCACCTGTCTCAAAAGAAACCATAAACAAAACGAAATCAAATATGATCTCATACAATGACAATGGTAATTATAAAAAAAATGAAATTATGAGAGAGAGAGAGAGAGAGAGAGAGAGAGAGAATGAAAGTTTATTCTCACACCCAACAGTTCTCAAGTGAATGGAGCTGTGACAAATTGTAACATGTTATCTGATCCCCGACATAATGTAGTCCTGCTGATCAATGGTGACTTATCAAATGATAAACCTTAATCATTAAATGGCACAGTTGTGAATAAAATCCACATCAGCTGAGTTTACCTTGATTTAAGTCCTTTGACACTTGTAGGAAACAAGATCACACACAAAATGACCATCCATCACACCTATGTCTGTCTGTCTGGATGTACATACACACGTATGTATGTATGTATGCATATATGTATGTGCTAATTCAGTGATTATGTGATATACATACTCCTCTGATTTTCATCATCCTTGTTAAACTTCTGCCTGCTGCTGAAGTTCTTGCCATTACTCCCTCGTTGACCTTGTAGCCTCCTTTTCCTTATTTCCCCTATGTACTTGTTCATATCACCCCCTTCCTCTTCACCTCCTCCTCCCCACTTATCATTATCTTGATCTAACTGCAACTTTGTAATGCTCTTTTCCTTCTGATTAGTGCCATCCTCTCTAATATGACCTCCAGCAACTCTGATATGCTCACTGTTTGAATTATCCTTGTGTAAATGACCAAGTCGTCTTTCATTAACAGAATATCTCCGTTCTTCCTGAACTTGATCCTGCCTAGATGAACCACTTCTGGATGAACCATATTGCCTTCTCTCCTGAATTTGAGCACTTTCATTTTTACTGTACCTGATATCTGCCGACCTTCTGTCTCGCTTGCTTTTACTAGAATCGGTATTTTCTGATTTATCAATCTGTCTTTGATGTGGTGCTTTGTTACTTTGGTGACTTTGTTGGTTCCACCTTTGACTGTGTGACTGTAGCTGTTCATTCTTTGAATAAAAACTATCAGGATCCTGAAATGTATGGCTACTGGACTGATTGAAATTCCTGCCACTACTGGATCTACTATTCTTTCCTCTGAAAGCTGCTGAGCGGGTAAATGTCCGGCTTGTTGAATTATTCTGTCCAGTCTGACCCTGCTCTCTACCTGAGAAATCAGAGTACCTGTCTGACTTCTCTTTTAAACCTGGGGAGATTTTTTCTTTTTCACCTTTGTCATCGCTTTGCGTGTAGAGTTGACTGTTCCTGTCATCTACAATTTCTTGTGGGGACAAATCCTCATGCCAGTCATTAGCACCTGGAACCTGTCCAGTTGGCCCTGCTTTGGACTGATCCCAAAAACCAGCTTCAGTATGCTTGTTTGTTCTATAATCTCCCCTAATGGGTCTTTCTGGGTTGTAGTAATGCTTCCCTCTGCTTCTACCAGTGTTGTATCTGCCACGCGGACTGCGGTTTCTTTGTGAGTGTGCATAATCTTGTAAGTATGACATGTCTGGTATCTGTGGTTGATTAAAGTGCATTGGGTACTGGAATGCTGGTGGAGGTTGGTAGGGGGGATAATGTTGCTGTGGATCTAAATAGTGTAAGTATTGATCTGCATGCAGTGGCCGAGAGGGTGAACCATCAAAAGCTTGAATGCTCTGATACTCATCTGTTTCTTGCATTTTCCTCTCTTAAACCTACAATGAAAAAGATGACCTAATTATATTACATTTGATCAAATTCCATTGCATCACTTTTATATCTCTTATTCAAGCCACAGTGATAACTTCAAAAAATATCAGACCTATCCCTCACCTGATATTTGCCCAGTGACCAAATTCAAGCGCACTTGGCCAGGAGATCTTGGTCAGAAGGATACTTTCTCTTGAAATTTCTTCCAATAACTGTTGATTGTGTATATAATGAAAATGATTTAAGATTACTCTAGGTTTGTTTTTTTTATCTTCATCCAAATTCAATCACACATGTGCATAATATTTCCAGTATTAAAAGGCCTCCATGCCAGTCACTTTCTGTCAAATTTGGTCAAATTCTGTTTGGAAGTTATTATAAGAAGTTATTAAAGGCTTTATAGTTTTCAGTTGTTGTTGTTGTTGTAGGGTTTAACGCCATTTTTCAGCACACGATAGGCTATACATGGCAGCCAGTATTAATGGTGGAGGAAGAACCCGGGAAAACCCCAGAAAGAACCACTGACACATGAGAAGCTACTGGCAAGCTTTCTCACATACCCACAATGGCTGAATCCGAGACTTGAATCCACGTAGACAGAGGTGAGATGGCAGCGATCCGTAACAGAAAGCGCTTTAGACCACTCGGCCACTCAGGACCCCTATAGTTTCAGTAAGAGTTGTCATATTAAACGGCAGATATGATATGCATAATTTGTACACAAAATAAAATCCCATAATGCCATAATCCTTACTGTCAAAAACAGTTAAACTCTTTTGGATGCTTGGTCAGAAAACAATGTTTCAAGAAGTAAAGGTGGCTATATCCCTGGTGAATTAAAATAATTCATAAAAAGTATAAAAAGCTCTTAATACTATAATGCTTTCTGTTAAATTCTGATAAATCAGCATTTTCGAGAAGTTATTTAAAGTGTCTTTTTCAAACTTTAGTAATGGTGGCCTTAATTTATATCAGCCTGGTGTGATTTGCAAAACTCTGCATGCCTTTTATGCCAGGATGCTTCTGTTAAAATCTCATCAAATTCGGTTGAGCAATCAAGTTGTTTCAAGTCTATTTTTAGTAACAGTGGCTTCTTCCTATAATTGTTGATTGCAGATTGTTCTATTTTTAATAATGGAAGCCTATTTTATGGTGGATGGGCTTCATTTATACAAAAAAGCCCCCACCACCCCCGTTTCTCTGTCCCAGTGGTGTCATACTTGACATGATGGGCCATTCATGCCCCTGAATGCTTGAATCTACCTATCTTCATTTCATGTTCTAATATATATTACAGTAAGTTATCATTAATAACTTTGACATGAGTGTACGCTCTATAACCATTTGAATGCATACATTAGGCTAAGTGATTGAATTATCAGCCAATCAAAATAATTCAAAACAAAACATACATCAGGCATGATTAATTAACAGTGTTTTGATTGACTGATATATTGTGTTAACGCAACCCTGATACTCGCTAGCAGATCACTATTTGATTTCAATCCAGTGAGTCTGTGAAAGTAAATATTCACACAAATGCAAAGGGATGAAATGTAAGGCTGAGGTAACTATTCCTCCAAAAAGACACACACTAGGATGATGCAGCAAAAAATTCTTGATTCATCGACTATAAAGGAAAGATATTTTGCAGTTCTTGCAAACACTATTGCAAACTGGCACAGGTTGGAAATTCAGCTGGAATATTTGTCAATGGATCTTACAAATTCAGGATTTCAAAACGACTCACGATTCTTGTGGACCTGATAAGGCCTGTGCAGCACAGTATATGCATGACATTAACCAGCATGGGCAGAAAATTCATTATGAGTTGCTAACACTCCAAAAGACCATTTTAAAACTAAACAAATGTTAAATGAAAAATGAAATGACAATTATCTTTAACACAGCCCAATAAATAAAAGTATGGTGGCCATATGGTTTTATACTGGACCATCACACTTTCCACTGGTCTGTCTCCTTGGTCACTTTTACATCTGTGCATGGGAATGTCCAGTATTCTTGAGTTCTGACAGTGGCCACCCAATACTGAGTATATAATACTGTACATGTATTTCATGGAAGATTGTGCTATTTTCAATGTCAAATGAATTATGGATTGTGGTATTTTCATGGTGGATTGTGGTAAAGCATGATGCCAATACTATACGGTCTAAAAACCATGAAAATATTATAAACAGTGGGTTTTAAACCGGATCCTACTAAATACTGCTATGCCTGACAAAGCAATGAAAAACCTGACAAAGCCCAACTAAGCCATGGAAAGTCAAATAAAAAATGTGTATTTATATTGTTAATTATATTGATGAATAAATTAACCAAGCCAAAAGACTAGTTTTCAACATATTTATACAGAATTAAATGACCGAAAATTGGGCAACAGAGTACAAATTCGAACTTGAATAATGACAAAGTAATAACAAAGTCTGGCAAAATCATATGCAAACTGTTTATTTACTTTATAAATTGTTCATCGAACCTATTATCATAAGAAAATACAATTTTTTCAAAATATAATAATCACACAAAGCCAGACAAACTCGTACAAAGCCTAACAAATCCTGACAGTCATAAAAGTCATATTAGACAAGTGTATTTGTACTGACAAATAAATTAACCAAACTGAAGGATTAGGTTTCAACATAATTATGCCAAATTAAATAACCAATAAAATTTGGTGGCAAAATTTGAATTCGAATAATAAGAAAATCGTATGCAAAATGTTTATTATTTGATAAACTGTTCATCTGAATGATTAACGAAAGAAAATGCAATATTTCAATATGTCCTAATTATACGATGCCTGAGAAAGTCATACAAAGCTCAACAAAGCCACACAAAGCTTGAGAGAGTCGTGCAAAGTCATATTAGAAAAATGACAAATAAATTAACCAAACAGAAGGACTAGTTTTCAACATAATTATAAATAATGATAAAGTCCTGATAAAGTCTGAGAAAAAAATATTTGAAATGTTTGTTATTTTATAAACTGTTCATCTGACTGATTATCGAAACATAGGTTGACAAACTCAACAAACCTTTAATGTTTTATTAAAAACGGCATACAAAGCCTGGCAAAATCAAACAAAGTGATAACAAAACTGTGTACTATTTTTGAATGGTGTTTTTGTCGCAAAAATTACAAAATAAAAATGTTGGATTTATTATGCACACCGTAATGAATGACTGGGAATTGGGAGACAAATTCCAAATTCACTGCATCTAGTAAAAGGCAAACAGAGCCTGACAAAGTCTTAACTGGAATGTTTACTATTTTAAAATCTATGTATACGATAAACTATCAACATAAATGGTTATTTTTCACATAGGCACAAAATGTCATAAAATAGCATAATAAAAATGTGTTACTTGAGTTAAAGGTAGCACGGTCCTACTCACTACTTGTGATTGTAACAGGTGATGATGCATGTTAATGGAATACAATAACACCACAATACCATATGCCGTACATTTTTATCTCAACAGTAAATAATTTCCGGTATTGTAAGTTTAAAAATGTTTCTATCGTTGTACTGAGTTAAAAAGATAATTAAAAAAATAATCATAGACAAAGCAAACATTTTCTAATCCTGTTATATTTATAGATATAAATTTTGCATCAACACTATACATTTTTGAATATTGTAAGTAACTTAACGTAATTAAATATTTTTATAAACTGACACAAGGATGTTTCACTGTCAAATAAAAGGAGAAAGAGTAGAATTAATAAATAAGAAAATTCAACCTCCATTTGGTAAGATATTTGTATAAACTTACTTTAACCATAATTAAATATTTTTAGAATTGAACAATATTGTACAAATAATGATAAGAAGAAAATGTTTGAGAAAATGCATGATTTAATATTTAACGTAATTCACAATAGTTATAATATGTCTATGGGCATCTTTGCTGTGTTACCAATTTATGATAAGTGAGTTTCTGTCATGTCGATACGGACAAACACTGTTTGATAATCAACATATTAATAATTATAATAACTGTATTTGGACTGTACATCGAGCTTTCATAGTTGTACGCTCCATTGTCAGCTGTACGAATGCACACATGACACTCATAAGGGTATTGTCCAGAAATAGCTTTTAAATCATCAGATGTCAACCCATCACACTTTGCATGCGTCAAACACTTGCACTTATCACAAATAAAGAAACCAACAGCACAATTAAGTCAACATACAGCACAAGGCTAGTTCATAGGTGTCAGCACCTTGAGATGAAAACCTGTACGCCAGACCAATAAAAACCTTACAAAGACCAAAAAAACTTACATGAAAAATGTATTCATATATTATATAAGATCAACAGTTTTAAAACAACAAATGCTATACACAAAGTATTTTTACATATATTTACATAATTTTTTAAATTCTGAAACTTTATTTCATTCTTTTTACTTATAACACTATCATCTTCCTGCTTTGGCTAAGCAAAGAAGCTTTTGATGGATGCTACCTTCTTCATTTAAAAATTTCTTTCACACAGTTTTGACCTGAAGTGTTCCTCCATGTCATATATGCCTGATGCCACCACTTTCATGTCTATGCCGCATATTTTACAAAAAGCATGTGAAGATCCAAACTTGGATACATCTACAATACCAGGGAAGACTTTAATCCAATTAGCCTGAAACTTGCCATTTCCTTGGTCAGTGTCTTCAAGCTTCCATTTCTTTGAGTTTGGCTCAGACATTGAACTAGATGAAAGAAATAACAATACAATTTTTTTTATAAATTTGACATGTGATACAGAAAGATCTCCCAATTACAAATTTGTTATGAATTTATATTTTTTCCCATAAACCCAAAGATATTACGCCAGGAGCTATTAAAAAATTGAAATCTAAAAATTAAACTGTTGATTTCTATTAAAACTGCATATCTGGTGCTGTTGTTGTTGTCGCCATAGGATTTAACGCAATTTTTCAGCACATGATAGGCTATACATGGCGGCCAGTATTAATGGCGGAGGAAGAACCAGGGAAAACCCCCGGAAAGAACCACCGATCCACGAGAAGCTACTGGCAAGCTTTCTCACATACCCACATTGGCTGAATCCGAGACTCGAACCCACGCAGACAGAGAGAGGTGAGATGGTAGTAATCCATAACGGAAAGCGCTTTAGACCACTCGGGGCCCCCATATCTGGTGCTTGAAAAGTTATTAATTTTCTATATGTTGTACTGATTTTGGTAAAACGTGTTGTGTGATGTGATGTGATTTGGATTTTTAACGTAGCTTTAACAATTTTTCAGTCATATCGCTATGATGTCTGCAGTGTGGCAGTTTATAGTGATGTCTAGCACTGAGGCATCATGCCACAGACATATAGCATGATGTCCCACCCAGTCACATTATCCTGACACCAGGCCAACCAGTCCTAACACTAACCACTTAATGCTGAGCGAAATGCGAGGCAGCTGTTAGTACCATTTTTGTAAGTCTTTGGTATGACTCGGCCGGGGATCGAATCCCACAACCTCCCACTTCTGAGGTGGTTGCTCTAACCACTAGGCCACCGGAGCAGTGATTTTGGTCAAAAACTTGATATAAATTGACAATGGCACATATTTTCAAGCCACGAGAATGATGTCCCTCAGTATCTGTACTACTTCTGTCATTATGGCAATACAACTTCCTGTTTGCATTATGTATAAGACAAACTTAATTAAAAACTACAACAGCATGATAAAATGCCAGTGCTAAACTCAGCAAACTATTTATTTTTAATTAGTATATTGTTAAAGATTTTAATAAATCAACTTTATCGCCACAGAGAAAAACTGAATTATGGTTACACCAACCACAGGGGCTTGTATCATTGCTTACAATTTACCTGGCATACATGTACTATATAATAACTATAATAATAATAGTTATTATATAGTACATGTATGACGTAAATTGTAAGCAAAGATATGACACCAACATGACTGCCACACTATGTTAAATATGAAAATTGACGTAAACTTCATGCATTTGATAGTAATAAGTATAAATAATAAAATAATAATGTGTAAAATAAGAAAACATACTTACTACACAGGTAGGTAGTCAATATTACAAATCCAAGTGAGCGTCAAATTTCAGAGTGATAAACGACAAGATCTTCATACACAGGAGTTGAACCATGAAATGAAACTCATTTCATTATCAAAGGAAAACCACAGTTTTGAGTATTATTTAATTGTTGTTTTTTTTCGGGCCACCCTGATCTCGTTGAATTCTCATTTAAAAATGTATGTCTAGTGTCCCGGATGCATAAAAAAGGGGGAAAAAAGTTAAATAAACCGTACAAAACGGTTGTATGGCCATACACTGACAAAAATGGAAATAACCGTACAAATTACATGGAACCATACAAGTTGACACCTACACCAGTTCATTTTTGACTTTTTCCAGTAGAAGCACTAGATATTTTGGAATTTAAACTTAAATAAGATGTTTGTTAAAATAAATATAAACAAGAAATATAATTTAGAGAGATGTAAAATATATCTGATGAAGTTAATACCGAGTAACTGTATTTTTATTGATACACCTATATTTACGTGTCCCCTAATATAAATAGGCATCATTTGGCATTTTTCATACTTTTAATTGTTAAGCTATTCAAAGATATACAGGTGTTACATTTTGCGGGTTTACTTTTCAAGTTAGAAATGATAACTACTTTCTGTAATGATTTGGAAGATTTTGTCTGCCATTTTATGCCTGTGTGAAAAATAGCAATTTCTGTCGATAATCTATGGAATATATATATATATATATATATATATATATATATATATATATATATATATATATAATTATTAAAGAAAACGTTTTGGTTATGATTTTGTCAGGATTTGCATGCCTTTGTTATGCTTTGTCAAACACTGATACACTTGCTGAGTTTGTCAACATGTTTGATAACTCAATAAGGTGTACCTAAAGATATGGCATTTTATTTCCATAGTTCATCCAATTAACTCATACAAATACAGAACATTTGAAATATGATTTTGTCTGACACTGTTATTATCCAAACTAATGAATCTTGCAATTCGCAGTCTATTAATGGGGTACGCGTATAACCGTAGTCTTTCGGTTTTCTTGATTTAGTCATCAATCTGATATTGCAACATAAATACACTAATATGACTTTTCTGGCTTTGTGTACCTGTTATGTTGTGTCAAAGATAGACAAAAGTAGAGATAAAAATTGATAACCTGTTATAACATATATTAGAATATTGCATTTTCTGTCCATAATCAGTCAAAAGAACAATTTATAATAACAAACATTTCAAATATGATTATGTCAAGACTTTATCAATACTAAATCATTGTTCGAATTTGAACTTTTGTGGCCTAGTTTTGGGTTATTATTTTGGCATAATTATGTTGAAAACTAGTCTTCCAGTTTGGTTAATGTATTCATCGATGTAATTAAAATATAAATACACATTTTTAATTTGACTTTGCATGGCTTTGTGAAGATTTGTGTGACTTTGTCATGCTTTGTTGGACTTTGTCAGGCTTAGCAGTATTTTGTTTCAAACCCTCTGATTCATACATGACAACTGTCTTATTATATTTGCATCAAAAAGATCCTGTATAAAATGGATCTTAAGCCCAATTAAGTATCCAGTACTATAATGTAAGACATTGTATGTTATATATGTTTTGGTGCTACTAATTACTATTAAGTATCAAGTTCTAGTCTGGTACATGTGATTCTACGTGATGTGATGTGATTTGGATTTTTAACATAGCTTCAATAAATTTTCAGTCATATCGCTACGATGTCTGCAGTGTGGCAGTTTATAGTAATGTCTAGCACTGGGGCATCATGCTGCCAACATGTAGCATGATGTCCCACCCAGTTATATTATCCTGACACCAGGCCAACCAATCCTAACACTAACCTCTTAATGCTGAACGCCAAACGAGGAAGCTGTTAGTACCATTTTTGTAAGTCTTTGGTATGACTCGGCCGGGGATCGAACCCACGACCTCGATTCTATGTGAAATATAGCAATAATATTATCATACCGTTATGTTGACATGTAGCATAAAAATTTGAAAATTGCATAAGGTAGCATTAAACTGGTTTGGGTCTAAGTCCTCCACAGAATTCCCTCAACATTTCAACATGTACACTCCCCGCTCCCATTTTACATGGATGTTTCCAAGTTCGCCACAAGTCATGTCAGAAAGAAAAACAAAAGGCGGAGAGCTTTTTGGTCCAGATTTCTGAGACACCGCAAAGAAAGAAACTGACTACATGTTTTTGTTTTAAAAAACTGAATATACCCCACTCCAAAACATGGCAGCTCTACTAAACCTTACCAGCATGAAGTTAATATTGCACAAGAGGACGAAAGTCGGTCCAAGTTTTGACGTTCAGGCAATTAAAACCTTCCATTCCACTCATTAAAATCGGAATGAGATCGAATCTTTACGCCAATTGTCGGATTTAGGTAGCAAAGAAATGGAGGTATTCCGATTACCTCACCTTGATCACTCAGCACCTTATTTTTTTTGTTGCGAAATTCTGATTATCTGTGAACAGCAATCCCTCAAATGACACAATACTGGGTACCAAAGATTACTAAAACAACTATTGAATTAAATCAGACCTGACTGTCTTGGAGCGAATTGTACTGGGATGCTGCCCAAATATGTTATTAAATGTTCTCTCTTACTAGTGCATGTGCTAGCCCTAACAACTTTTAGAGTTGACTTCCAATCGGAACATGGCTCAGGGTGTTCCGATTAGTTGATCTTGGAACCAATCGGAAAGTCCTGAGCCTTTCCATCGCATGTTAGGGCAAACAATATAAGTTCCGGTTATTTAGGTGGCGCTCACCAGATAATATGTACTTTTGAGAGAGTGACATATGTAAGGTGAAGTAGTTCGCATTTAAAACATGCACAGTGGAGAGAATGTTTCCATACCTCTATGCTACATTAATGTAATGTGGATGATATTTCTTTTGGATATTGTACTTTTGGAAATTTTACATGATTTAAGCACACTGCTAACTAAAATGACTGCTCCCTTGTGTTAAAAAATCAGTCTGAATTAGTCTAAAGTACACTATACATAGTAGCTATTAAAATAGGGAAAATGAATTTTGCCAGACTAGACAATACCAGCTTCTGAAAGTGCAATGAATGAATTACCAAATATATAAAATGTAAAAAAAGTTATCGGCTCTTTTTTATACAATTTACCTCTGACGTTCAGGAAGTGAAAATGACCAAGTAGAGCTAGCACTTTTTTGAAAGATGCACATTTGAAGTAAGGCCAAGCTGTATACTCTATAACCCATAGTACACCCATCAATCATACACCAAAATAAAGGGAATTAAAGGTTCTTTGCATTATATCTAAGATATACAAGGTCTTTTTTAAATAGCCAGTATAACCAGTGAGGAAAGCCGGGGACATTCTTTTTCTTTAAAATCCTATGCAAAATGCGAAACTGTATAGCGCCACCTTAGCTGGTGCCCTATAGTTTCGCATTTTCCATAGATTTTACAAGAGATAGAATTTCCCATGTTTTCTTCCCTTGTTAAGCAAGCCATTTGATAAATACCTTGTGTATTTTATGTATTTCTAAAAGGACGTTTAGTTCCCTTTTTATTTTGGTGTATGTTAGTAACTAGGGTTATACAATTGACAGATTGGTATTGCTTCAGATGTGCAGTAATGTACAAAACTGCTAGCTCTGCGTGATCATTTTCACTTCCTGGATTTCAGACTTAAGCTGTAATTAAAACAATAGCCGATAACTTGAAGAGAGAGAAAGAAAAAAAACAACTTGTTATATCTTTCTTAACTCATTCATTATGCTTGCAAAATCTACTATTGTCCCATCTCGCAAAATTATTTTATATATTTTAATAACTTCTAAGATAATGTACTTTAGGCTGATTTTTTTTTTTTTTTGAGCACTTGAGAGCAGCAGCAGCCGGCAATTTGCTAAGACCATCAAGTAAATTTCCGCTTTTTTTCTGACATTTTTGGTAGTGGTAGATCATGTACATAAATATTCAAGGAAAGTTAAGACCGTGTTACATAAAGGTAACATAGAGGTATGCCAACATTCGTGCATGTTGCAAATGCAAAATACTTCACCTAACACCTGTCGCTCCCTTTGATTAGAAGTAGATAATATCTACAGAGCGCCCCAAGCGGAACCTTTGCTATTATGGGATCGTGACACAGCTAATCTCGATCGCCAAAGAGTTTCCTTTGGCCGAAGAAACAAATGAAAATCAGCTGAATAACTAAGACTTTCCTCAACTATGAGTCATAAGTGGTAGGGAAGAGAGAGAGAGAGACGAAGAAGTTGCAACTTAAAAAGTGAACAAAACAGTCAAAATTAACCCTTTGGGGACTCAACGGTTTCAAAAAGGTAAATGACAATTATTTCTTTTAAGATAATACTGACGACTGTCGACGGTTCTTGCATCAGCTCAAAGCGCAAGTAATAGGAGACTTAATGCAACTTGGCCGAATGTCAACTCTTTTTTGAGAAATGAAAGAAGACTTGATAAAAGTTTAATTATGACTTCACATTGCAACAGATGATACTGTTGTGTAGTAAATGAAGTAGAATATTATATCTTTAGCGAGTTGGACTTATTTTAACTGAATTGTCGGGACAATGTAATTCCAAATCGACAAACGAAAGTCAAAGGTCAGGTCAGTAATGGATTCCACGAAACATTCCACCTTTTGAGTGACGAAGGTAATCATAATACCAGAGCCGAAATAACAAGGCCTATTCATGAAACAATAAACCTCATACGAAATGAATAATAATAAACCAGATGTGTGACGTCCCATAATGGTCGAATGAAGACATTTTAAATATTTGATTACAGTTGACCATATCGGGAGGAGTTTAATTAATTGTGATAAGACGACAGAAGGCAATAATGGCACAAAGCTTCGCATATTTATGCTTTAACATGTTTGATGTCATACGACCAAAATAGTACATTTATGAATCCTTTCCTAAGGATTTTGTGAACTCGATTAAATCATCCAAACTATGTTCATTAAAATGTCATTAGGCATACTTTCAATCTGGGACCCGAATAAGTCATGTGATAAGTAATGTGATCTCGATTTGTTTTTAAAAATGTCACATTTTGACTATCAGAGAAATGTATTAAAAAAATTTATAGAAGATTATTTACACTGATTACAGAGTTTGCATGCTGAAAAAAAATTCAGTATTGTTTATCAATGATTTGTCAGGTAAAGTATAAGGGACCGAAAGGGAAAGTTGTAAACTGCCAGTATTAGTTAATAACGTAAGAGAAACAGTTTGATTTTACTTTACAGATATTTTGCAATATATAACATGAAGTTGTTTTCGAGCATGCATATTGATTAGCAGTTATTTTACACATCCTCTGCACTGCAGCTTGGCAGTTATGGTTATCTGAGTTGCGATTTGATTTAGTTATTTACCTTCAAATGCTTCGATTCACTGAGTTTGTAGATAGCAGTATTGATGTGTTTTAAGTTTATTATCTCAGGGATTTCAGTGTGTTAAAGACCAACAACTCACAACTACTTTTTTCAACATTTTTAGTGCACAAAATTCACAAACAGAATGTTTTACAAATTCAGGAATTAACTGCTTAAAATGAAAAAAATTCTTGGACGTTTACATGGGAAGATTCTGATGGATCCTGTTTGAAAATGGTATATAAACTCTGCCTTTTCTTACTTAATCCATTGCCAGTGTGTGGAGAAACAAAAATCATGCAAGTTTTATCAGGGTTCTTAATAGGTATTGGAAGTTTAGTGTTCTTTGTAATGCTGATTTTTTTTCTTCCACAGTTTTGACACCAAGTGCATTAGGCTAATACAGTTCCATTGTTCCTTTATTTTTCAGCCCATGTGAATTTCATGATTCATCCCAAGAATCTCTCAGTCCCATTGGCATGCTGTTTTCTTTATTAACACTAGACATACCTACTGTACTAATTTCTATTGACCAGTAAAGATGCCAACAGGTACCCATTGATAATAACCGGGGTAATAAAATGAACAGCCGGAAACTAGACATACCTACTATACTAATTTCTGTTGACCAGTCTTGCCAGAAGCTGGGTCATCTTTAGCCTTGCACTTTGTACCAAATAAATTATGTAAAGTTGCCATTGATAAAATGTGTGTGATAATCACCTGGAAATGAAAGTTTCTCTTACATGACACATAAATATTGTTAATTTTATGATGATTTGCGATGATCAGCATGGTAGTGCCTGTTCTTGTGGCAAACAAAATAAGCCCCATAAGATTGGCACTATTTTTCTTAATACATTGTATGATGAAATGAAATTTTCCTAACATCACATAAGGATTTATAATACGACAGATAAAAACTGTGCTGCATGAAATTATCAAACAGACACAGATGTGATTAGTCTTTTGATCAAATGATTAATTGGTGTCTTAATCACCTTGCATGCTAAGTTCTTATGTGGCTTCACCTAATCACATTACGATCACTTTAATCTCACACACTACAAGATTGATGCTGCTTTGTATAAATGGTTCTAAAAAACAAGAATTTTGGTGACAAAAAAACATACAGACAACTCATATCTTGAAATTTTCAAAATTATATGTACTTTTATGCAGATTTTGGCATCCTTGAGAACATTGTTGTATTGTATGTGCATTATGAAGGTATCTTTTATGTCCATTCAAGCATTTAAGTGTTGTTTCTATGTTCCCCTCTCTAGCTTCCATATTTGATAAGGGAAAGAGTATATACAGATACTTTGTTTTTCAGAAATAATTTTTATGACTAATGATAACTTCATGCCTTGAACTTAATATTTTAAAACAGTAAAGTAACTTAAGAACCTGTAAAAAGCATTTTAAACTACCTATGTTACTCTGACAGGTTTGATAAATGGGGTTTTTGTTTTAAACTTTAACTGCAGTTTGGCAAAACAGATGGCAGATACAATCAGATTTTAACAAACTTAACAAACTGATATACAGCAGTAGAGACTGACTGAGAAAAAACCCACTTCTGTCTACTATCTTGTGTTTTGTAAACCAAAATGCAAATCGTTGGTGCAAGATACTTGAAGTATAACAGGGTTTTCCATAGGATTTTGAAAGTAGTAGTCCACAATTCCTTCCTTGAAAAAGCTGGGAGGCCCAGCTCTATAAATAGGAATCCCAGTAAAGATACATTTGTTTCCTTGCATTAATAAGGAACATAATGCATGTAATCTTGGGTACATCAGATTGCTAATGTTGATTCATTATAAATCATCGAAAAGTAATCATTTTGATTATTTGTGATGCTGCAATTTTAACAGTTTTTTTTTTTAGTATGCAGCTAGATGTAATGAAGGAAGAGATTAATTTTCTTTTGCATGTTCAGATATTACTTTATTTAATTAGGTTAATTTTTTTTAAAATCAATCAACAAGCTTGCTGAAACACTGGAGGAAGAAACAAATCTCGGTGAACATATTCCATTCACTTTTTACATTCCATCTGTAAGCAGCTGAGCACAGGTACTGCAGTCACTTCTCTACAACAGGTTTGGAATCAAATTCCTTTAGTTTAGGACCTTCTTCCATCACCTTCATCAATTTGCTTTTTTTGTTTCTTGTTTTAAACATCCATGGCCCATTTGCTGATGTGATAAGAAACCAAAAGCATTGTAGGTGAAGTCAGCAATACTTTGTTTTCTCATTTTGCAGCCCATAGAAATGTTTTGGTTCCATGATCCATTACATGAATCTCATGGTCTCTTTGATGTTCTACTTTCTATATTAAATCTATATTAAGTGTGGGTGCAATAACTAATTTTTGCTGGCCAGTCAATAATCATCTTTATCAGCAACCTTGCGCTTGGCATGTATGATAATTTATGACAACACAGAAGTTTGTATTCCTCTGAGAAACAGAACAAGTCCCAAAATTTTGGCACTGTTTTTCTCAGGACAGTATACAATAAAATGCAAGTGTTTCATATATCACAGAAGGATGTATAATGTGTTGCATTAGAATTCGGCTGAGAGATACAGAAAAACCTGTCTTGAAAGACCACACCTTCTGCCAAAAATTAGTGGTCTCTTAAGACAGGTGTTATGTATATTTGATTTAATGTAATTGTAACTTTTAATTTTTTTTATTCCATTACTTGCTATTGTAATGTAACTTTATTTACTGGAATAGAGTTTAGTTCTGACTGTTTTTTTTTTAATTTTTGACATGAACAACTTTATAGAAACTTTATATCTAATGCTGGCCTAGTTCCTGGCCTTGATTCAGAACCAGTAACAGATGTAGTAAACAACTTTTTTTTATATTCTTTCTCAGAGTAAGATTCTTAAAATGGAAGCGAGGCCATACTTAGAGTACGTGAAAAATAACGTGTTTATTGTTACAATCGTTTGGTTTTCCCAGAAGGATGAACTCTTGACCTCCATACGGGAATCTGTTTTGCATTGTAGTTTGATTTATTACTAATGTTTTGAGAAAGAATTGTCGTTCTTGCCTTAACTCTTGAGAAGTTAAAGTGTTTTATGTTTTGACCAGTTTTGGGCTAATTATTTTATTTTCTTCAATTTATTTGGATTTCAAGATTGTTTTCCCTGGAAATGCTAGTGCTTTAAATTAATTCTTGGACAAAGACATTTATCAAAATTTACACAGAATTCAAAAACTGGAATATTATTTGATTCAACAAGAACTGTTGACATCAGTACAGCACTGACCACAGCATATGTCATCACCTTGCATTTTGGATTTCATCAGAATTCGAACTCAGATTCATTTGGACATTTTATTACTAGGACTTCTATTTTTTAATTCTTGGATTATATTTGGATTTGATTTGTAAAACCGTAAGTTCTGTTTCTCATTTTTACTTTGTTTTTCTAGGGAAATAAATTATGTTAAATTTTATACAGCTTTTTGTTTTCACTTTTTTAAATTACCTTTTTTAAGAGCCTGAACACATAACACAGGTCATAACACTATATAGTTAATAAATCTATGCAAGGACAATCTGATATTAAAGAACATATTCCTTGTTAAATATTTGTCAGTAGCTCTATAATTTAGCTTGAGAATACTATAAATTCTGTGTGGTTCATAATTGGTGATATTTATATCATCACACTGGATAACCATTAACTGCATTTGATCAAGAATTTTTTTATAAGTACAATTTACAAATGTGACAGTTGTATTCACTTGAATGGTAATCCGACTCTTATAATATGTAGAAAAAATATGTTGAAAACGATCTAGGACCTGAAGATATACAGTTAATTTTCCTTGGTTCTGATGGTGATAGTTCACAATTATATGCATTTTATTTTATTTATGATCATTTGTAATTGTTGTTTATCACTTTTAATTACTGTACTTTCTGTTCTTCCTGTATTCTTTGTACCATTGATTGTACTCTTTGTGATATATATATATATATATATATATATATATATATATATATATATATATATTACAGAGAAAATAAAGATATAAATCAGTTGGTCATATCAACATGGAGTTACTGTTTTAAAACTAAAAGACTTCTTGTCATATCCAGGGTACCGCTACAGTGATCTAATTGGTTAGTGTCCGCCTCAGATATGGGAAGTTGCAGATTTGAACCCTGGCTGGGTGATACCAAAGACTTATAAAAATGTTACTAGCAGCTGCCTTGCTTGGCACCCAGTCTTAAGAGGTTCGTGTTAGGACTGGTAGTCCTGGTGTCATTTTGTGATTAGGTGGAACATGATGCTTTGTGTCTGCGACATGATGCCTCAGTGCTGGACATATTTAGTGGTATGACTAAACTTGTTAAACTTTAAAAATCTAGACTACAGGCACACACACATACATCCAGGGTTCTCAACAGAGTTTTAGATGAACCTTGGACTCTTCACTCATGGAACATGGCAGTTCCTCACTTGCAGGATAAAAAGGAGGATTATTTTAATACTTATCAGGATTGAATTCATAGCCATTCATAATGTCACACTAAAAAGGAAATATTTTTCATTAAATAGAATATCAAGTTTAAACATCATACATGTACATGTAAATTTCATTTTTACCTCTACAACAGCACTAAAAAAAAGCAAATAAACCACACAAATAAAATCGTCAGCTATTAGTTTCAGTCCCAGGAATAATTACTTAGAAAGCTGTATAGTTTTCTCTGCAAGTAAAATAGCATCACTATTCACACCAAAGAAACTTATAGGATTAAACACCTGTCATTACATCATACCATATATATTAACATAAAATTACCATCATTAATTTAGCTGAGAAGGAATGAAAAAATATACAAAGCATCATATGTGCAGAAAAACCAGTTCAAAATAAATATATTAAATAGTAAACAGTATTAAATGTCTTAAGAGTTGGAACTTGGGAATAAAGGTGGGATAAACCATGGGCTGTATGGAAAAGACACGAGAGGAAACTCAACAGCTTCCACCTGAGATGTCTGCGGCGCATTCTGCACATCCAGTGGCAGGACAAAGTGCCCAACACAGAGGTTCTAGAACGCGCCAACATGAACAGCATGTTCTCCATTCTCAGCGAGAGGCGCCTTCGCTGGCTTGGCCATGTCAAAAGAATGGACCCAGGTCACATTCCCAAGGACCTGTTATATGGGGAGTTAGCAGAAGGTGCACAACCAACTGGACGACCACATCTGCGCTACAAAGATGTTTGCAAGAAGGATATGAAGACGGCAAACATCAATATCAACGACTGGGAGAACTGTGCAAACAACCGTTCCAGCTGGCGCCTAGCTGTCAGGCAGGGAGTTCAAAATGCAGAGGAAGAGAGAAGAATAAAACAGGCTGAAAAGAGAGCTAGAAAGAAGCATAGACAAAAGCTTACTTTGGAGCTACGCCATCGTCTCCCGTGGACGGACGGATGCCAAGATACCATGGGCTGTATAGAAAAGAAGAAATTATCTTGGGACATGTATGGTACCAAAATAGCTTGAGTTGTGAACTACATTCAAGATGAATTGCACAAGTTATTAGTACTGACACTCAAATATCATGAAGCAAATGATCTTTCACCTTTTTCTTTCTTTGCGTTTTGTTGGCATTAGTGTCATTTTCATCAGAAGTTTATTTCCCCTCCAAAATTAAAAGATTTTGTTAATTCATTTTTATGAATCCTTGTACTTTACTCATTTAAAAAGTCTCTACTGATACTGTTGAGCATGTTTGCTAATGTAAGATGTATTTCAATTTTTATTCATTCATATTTGTGTGTTTAAGTAAGCTTGTTAGCCCAACTTTTCTAGTATGTGATGGTGGAGTTGAACCATTATGTACACCATTGTCCCATAGTGGGATTAATAAATCCAACCCCAAACCAATGGCTATACATTGTTCATCATTCAGGATTGACAGTCTCACTTGAATATGTATTGTATTTATTTTGATGCATATATTTTAGTGTATGTTGTTACATATTTATTTAGTCATTTTCTTTGTTTTCTTAAGTTGAATATTGTGACTATTAATTTCCTTATTTCGTTAAGCTTCCATGACTCCAACATTACATACAAAAATGAATGCACAAGGTTGGAGTCATGAAGAGGCAGTTTACTATTATGTTCTGTCACTGCGGGAGGTAGCCTTTTCCCACTAAAATACAGGTAATTTTATGGCATATCGATGATTTGATAATATTGTCCAAACCAGACTCTGAGAAAGCTTTGTCTAATTTCCTGGTTTATATTTGTATTGCCACCAATTTAACAGAGCATCATTTATTTGCTGGACAGTCACAAATGCTTGCATGTACACTCAACAGAACAGCAGTTTCTCTGATGTTACGTCAAAATAGCCTTCAGTTGGGTAGTTCTGGCTTCCTCTCTGTATACTTAGGTGTAGTCTTTAGCCATTTTGCAGATTGGTCATAGCTGACCAGCATATACAAAGGGAGTGATGCCCCCGTGGAAAATGATGCACATCATTGGGACATGTAACATGGATAAAGGGTGTATCTTTTGAGAATTTCATGTGTCTTTGACCCAGAAGCTTGGGTCTCTAAGACCCCTGATATCTAATTGGTCCTCCAAATAAATGGGCCTGATCATACTGTCGTTATGGCTGTCATGATGACCAAATTGAAAATCGTGCTACTTCTCATGAACAGTTAGACGTTAGACATATTGGCATAAGGTTTTCACCAAGAGACTTTTTATGATGTCCAGTTGGTCATAATTGAAAATGGTGCTGACAGTGATTGTGATGTTGGCCATGTTGAAAAGTTTGTTTTCAGACAAGAATATCAGGTATGGTTTCAACACTCTCAGGTTGAAAAGAAGAAACAGTCTTATCTTGGATTCCTGATGATCTTGTCAGGCAAGGGACATTTGTTGATGGATTACCCAGAAAATTTGTACTGTACATACATGTATTTTGTCAGCAGTGGACAAATCAATAGTCAGTACACCCAGGGCTACCAAAATGTGTTTACAGATGAGTCTTAAGTTTATCAAGCCTGTGGGACTAGCTGCAAGTGTAAATTCTACAATGCAAGATATTTAACCTGCTATTTAGGATTGGGATGGGTATAGCTGTTACTGCTTTAATAAACAATATCTTCACACGTTTCCTGTTCAGTTAACTCCAGAACTGGAGATCAGATTTGCATGAATATCTTACATTGTTTGCAGCCCATATTGACAGTTGTACTAATTAAAAGCTAATTGCTTTAGCTGTACAATACTTACTTAAATGCCTTTTTCCTTAGTGAAGAATATCCAAGCACAATCAGCAGTTGATTTTTTAAAACTGGTGTTTGCCATTTCATTTTGTTCAGGAGTGATGGTAACTAAGGAATGCCAGTGTTGGTTAGCATGTGGTTGCTTGTCTCTGATGAAACAACTTTGGCTAATCTCATTTGGTTGTCAGATTTATCTTGTACTTCATTTAAAAATCAATTAGGATCAAGCTTTTCTCTAATCCTTTGAAAGATAAAGAATTTGTATCCGTGAACAAAAATATAGTTATTATGTGAACAGATTTGAAACATACCAAGCTGTATTCTGTCACAGTCCAATTTATCCAGGTTTATCCATGAAAAAAAATGGGGGCTACCAAATTTTGTTTTGGGGATGCCATACTGCCTCCATTCCACTTTCTCATCTGTACTCAAAGCCTCCATTCCACTTTCTCATCTGTACTCAAAGCCTCCATTCCACTTTCTCATCTGTACTCAAAGCCTCCACTCTACTTTAACATCATTAATCAAAGCCTCCAGTCCACTTTCTCTTCACATTATTAATCAAAGCATACACTCCACTTTCTCATCAGTAATCAAAGCCTCCACTTCACTTTCTCATCAGTAATCAAAGCTTCCACTCCACTTTCTTGTCAGTAGTCAGAGCCTCCACTCCACTTTCTTATCAGTAATCAAAGCCCCCACTCTATTTTCTTGTCAGTTTACCTTCATTCAGAGGTACAGATGTGGGGGTATTTATGCTCTTTAGTCCAGTTATATCAGCCCAACAAGTTGTCAAGCCATCCTACAGTAAGCAGTAGAAATTGTACTATGTACTGTACACTTTGCATTGGCCACTTTCTTGACCTAGGTTGCTTGTACAATTATGAAAGTTGACATTTGCAGTGAAGCTGAGTTCTAAGGTGCATATCTTGAGTGTATCTGAGTGACTTTATGCTTTAGTGACTTTTTATGTTTATGTCAATTTCTTGACCATATTTTGCTTATACAATTGTGAAATCTGATATTTGCATTGAAGCTGAGTTCTAAGGTGCATATCTTGAGTGCATCTGAGTGACTTTATGCTTTGGTGACTTTTTATGTTTAGGTCAATTTCTTGACCATAGTTTGCTTGTACAATTGTGAAATGTGATATTTGCATTGATCTTAAGTAATGCTACATTTGCGTTCTATAAGAAGATTGCTGTGATCTACTTTTCAATTTAAGTTTTATGTTTACTATGACAAGTCATTTTCTTGGACGCTGTCACTTGTATTTTTAGAGCTTTTGGAGTGGACTGCCATCCATCATGTTATCTGATGTCCTACCATCCACTTGCACAAGTTTGATACTGCTACTCCTCGCAAACATATTGGAAGATTGCCAAACAGCTTTACATTCATCCTATTGTCTTGTAGGTCCTAAATAAAATTGGTGTTGCTTGGACTTCCAGTATAGCTCTCACAGTGGACATCTTGAAATTTTATTAGTGCTACACCTCCTGAATGGATGGTCATATAAACCTGTGGTTTTCATTGAAAGACTTCTTAGTTGGTTCTGATTGAAATGGTACCAGTCAGATGGTACTATACATGAAAATGGTGCCAATCAATATTGCCACCACAGTGCCGTTCTTTAAAAAAAATTTTATCAGTATTTCTCCTGAAATTGTGAATGTCTGGTTGGTCCTAAATAGGAATGGTGTTGCCAGCTTTTAAGCCATCTTAAAATTATTCTTATCACTGTTGCTCCAGAATGGATGGTTGTATCAGCACATGGTTTTCACTAAAAGACTTCTGGGCTTAAATATAAATGATGCCAATCTTATGCCCAATGTAGCTGCTATGGAAGCCATCTTAAAAATCTTGTTATCACAACTCAAAACTTCTTATGATATCCAGTTGGTCTTAAATGGTTCCTATATAATAGTATTGCTACTCTTAAAAGGAAAGTCATGTCATCAAATATTGTAAATGCTAGTCATTTCATAATGTAAAGCAATATCAGCATGGGATTTTAGCAGTAGTATTCTTATGATACCTAGTTGGTCCTATATGAAAAAATGTCAGTCATTGATCCATTATGGCTGCAATGATGACTGTCTTAAAAATCTCTTTGTCACAAATCCCCCTAAATGGGTGACAATTATGACATTGGGCTTTCACCAAAAGTTATAATTATGTCTACTTTGTCCAAAATGTTAATGGTGCCAGGCTGACATACAAAAACACCATAGTAACTAATGTGAAACCCTAGGTATTGCTGAAGATTATTAAAGATGGTTTTAACACAAACAGTTAAAAGAAAGAAGTGGTCTTACCTTGAACTCCTTGAAACTCTTTTTGCTCAGTAGAGCATCAGTCCCTTCAAGGGACTCTTGTTTAGCTTGCCTGCATTAAGAGCTCATGCTATAATGCTGATGTCATAGTTTTCAGAAGCAGCATTGTCAGGGATGCTGGCCTTGGCAAATGTCCACCCGTTACGTTTGAAGTCATTAGATTATGTCTAGGTGAACCTCTAGCTGTCCTCTATCAGCTTTATTTCTTGCCATTTATCATAGGTTCTATTGTTTATGAAAGAATACTATAAGTCCTCATCTTTCTAAAACCAAATTTGTAATGTTATCATCTTGGCAGAATTAAATGTTTCATAAATTTATTCCTACCACTTATCTCACGTCAAGACTTGGCTGATCCTAGTCAAACATGCTGTTAGTACTGAGTTGCAGTTTGAGACCAAAGGGCCTTACCTTCAAGTGCAAAGTCTGAAATTCCTTCTGAATCTTAGCAATGGGTAGGCAATTAAAAATTTTGAAATGTTACAAATACAATTTTTATTTCTTTTTTTAGGGAGTTATGTGTGTGAAAGTTGGAGAAAAACCATTTCTTCCAACGTAGAAAAGGCTGATTCTTTTGTCACATATTTACAGTAGCATGGGACTAAAGACAGAACTCAATCAGCATCATCAGAAGAAAAGTAGGCAGACTGAGAACCAGGCAAAGTCACCTGATAATGGCGTCAACATACAACACTTGTGTAGACAAAGGAAGCAGTTCATTGAAAATGAAAATGAAAATGTTCATCAGAAGCTGGAAAAGAACAACATTGGTAGGTCTGGCCAAAAGCAAGAGGTTTCCAACGAATCTCGCCGAAAAAGTAATCCGTATTTAATAAAGATCCTTGGTGTAGATGAGGAAGGCAAGTATGATAAGGAAAATGAGAAAGAATCAGAAAAAGAAGGTGATACAATTCAAGATGAACATCTGGAACAAGAGAATGTAATGGTGGTTAAGAGTGCTACATTTGATAAAGACAAAGATCAGAAAGATTTCCCAGTCAAACATGTGGATGAGAACTTTAGTAATAAGATGTCCTTAAAGCAAAGGAAAGATCAAGAAAATCTGCATCAGATCCAAAAGAACCGGAAAGGGCCAGCGCTGAATGACAATCTAAAGGATGCTGACTTGGAAAATAAATGTAAGATTGGTGACGATCTTCAAAGTAAGCAAATTGACAACAAGGACGCTTATGACAGGTAATTTCTTCTTTATTATTTGCATCAAACCACTGGCCAATCAGATTTCTGCCTTATTATATGTACCACACCACTGACCAGTCATATTTCTGCCTTATTATTTACATCAAACCACTGACCCATCAGATTTCTACATTGTTTACATCAATCCACTGACCAATCAGATTTCTAACTTATTATTTGCATCAAGCCACTCACCAATCAGATTTCTAACTTGTTGCTTAATCAAAACCACTGACCAATTGAGAGTTTTAATAGCCAGTCCTCTTCTTATCAAATGTCTTATAGGATAAGCCACATCTATTTAAGAGGTGAGGTGACATTGTCTCACACAGATGAAGAAAATTTTCTTGATTATATCCCTATCTAAGCATGGCACCTCTCTGATGATGTCACCTTTTTGTTGTTGTTGTTGTTCTAGGGTTTAACGCCATTTTTTAGCACAAGATAGGCTATACATGGCGGCCAGTATAACTGGTGGAGGAAGAACCCTGGAAAACCCAGGGAAGAACCACCGACCCATGAGAAGCTACTGGCAGGCTTTCCCACGTACCAATGTTAGCCGAGCCTTGGACTCAAACCCACGCAGACAGAGGTGAGATGGCAGTGATCCGTAACGGAGAGCACTTTAGATCACTCGGCCACTCGGGCCCCCACCTTTTTCTAGTACAAGTGTTGCTCAAAGAATGTGGGAGGGGCATTTTGATATAAATTAAATTGGAGATTCGTGTTTAATAAAAGTAAATACATGCCATTGGAAAAGTAAACAGTTTGTTGCCTTTTTTATGTGTATTACTAATGCTTGTATATGCAGATAAAGAATTATTATGATGACTGTCACTAATGCACATGAAAGTAGGCGATACATTCTCATCACAGATGCAGAGTTAGCTTTCCTTGACTTCAAAAATCGCACAAGCACTCAGAGAAGGATTAGGAAACTCATTTGCATTGAATTGTCAGAGTTGCCTCCCATTACTTTTCTTTGGTAATTGTATATGTTTAAAGTAAATATGAAACTTTACGGGTAAACTTCAGACTTAATCTCAATGACATTTAGAATTTGCATACACTGGTAACTAAGCAATTTGACCTGTAACTGGAAAGGTGTGGGCTTAGTTACTTCCAGTTAATCAGCCTTGATTCATGCTTGTTGTTGAACAGTTACCGTTGAATTTTTTTTATTATCAGAATGGGTTATAACAAAACAAATGCTTGTTAAAGATATTTATTACAACAATGCAGTTGAATTATTAAATAGCTAAGCATTGTTGATTGCTAGAAATGTATAAGCAAGGAAAATGGGGTGGGTAGCATTCCATGTTACACGTGCCTTAATTTTCACAGGGTCTTTAAATTCATGTTTCATAGCAACCATAAAATCCATTAAAATTGGTACCTGATGAAAAATAGTGAAACCAAAGTAAATGATGTACGCCATGGCCTAGTTTTATCTATTTTTTTCTTGAGTTGATAAATCATCTAGACACTCATAGAAAAGATGAAAAGTACACTACTCTGTAATATTCATGTAGAATATTATGATCTTATACATTTCCTTGCCAGATGATCTATATTGCCATTTCATTTCTTGTTTTGATTTTACAGTGTAACTAAGTCTGAAAAATTTCCATGGGAAGAAGAAACCTTTGTGAAGATGCTGCCTGGCGGGGATGAAAATGAAGATGGTAATAGCATTGAGAAGAGTTTTTGGGAGACGGATGGCACAGGTAGATGTGACAGCATGGACAGTCTGGGCTTCAAGACAAAACTAAACATAGTCACTGCTTTGTGTGCAATCCAGAGAGACTCCAACAGGATGCAGGAAGACGTGGAGAAAAGGTTCAGTACTACATTCCCAGGAGTAGTCAGTCATGCAGTCAGCCACAAGGAGTTGAGGTAAGGATTTTCAGATGTGAATATATTTTAGTTACTTCAGCTATACAATAGAGTAGCACCTTGAGCATTTGATGATGGTTTTTGAACAATTTTTTTTGTCTTATGTCCCCAGGATGTTGACCGATTCCACCCTCCAAGGTTTGCTTTTTGTCTGGAAATAAATTGAAAAATATGCATATATCTGTTCTTTAGTGGATGGATGTCCATGGCAATGTTGGCACTAGCAATGGTCAAAGGCACTAAAGGTGATCAAAACTTTAAGATGGCAATAAATATTCATTTGAAAACTATGTAAGTGGCAATGCATATCCATTTGAAAACAATTTTAGTGGCAATGAATATCCATTTTTGAAAACTATGTAATTGACAATGAATATCCATTTGAAAACTATTTTAGTGGCAATGAATATGCATTTGAAAACTATGTAAGTAGTAATGAATATCCATTTGAAAACTGTAAGTGGCAGTGCATATCCATTTGAAAACAATTTTAGTGGCAATGAATATCCATTTGAAAACTATGTAAGTAGTAATGAATATCCATTTGAAAACTATGTAAGTGGCAATGAATATCCATTTGAAAACTATGTAAGTGGCCATGAATATCACAGAACATCTGCTTTAACTTTGTATCATATCTCAGCCACAGACGCCAAAGTTTCCAGCTGTCAAGAAATTTTCAGGAACGTTTGACATGTTCATCATGTTGTGGTGTTGCACTTGAAGCAATAGTACCATCACTACATGTAGATGAGGTTGGACTGTCAGGTATAACATCAGGTTCAGTGACTGTGTTATCTGATGAATTTGCACTAAATCCAAATGCTGTTAATTTTGTTAACTTTCTCTCAGGATGAGATGATGAACGCGCAACAATAAACTTCCATTTACCCATGTTTATGTTGCACTGTTGACATATAAGTCTGATTGCAATTTTTTCCATTTGCTTTGTATTTATACACAGCAATCAGTACTTCAAAAGTAATCAGTTTTCTCTGAAGTTTCAGCAAAACTATTTTATTGGTGCATTTAAAAAAAACAACAGATGGATTAGCCATTGTTCAATTAATTGTGGCTGTTTCTGTTCATGTCTTCAGAGGTCGGTCAATTGTAGATATAGTCCGGTAGCATGACTGAGCGTATCACAGCATACAATACTCAAGCCAGATGTCAACATAAGCGGATTATGATGTAACAGTGCACTGTAAAGATGGATTTGTCAGTACGAATAAAGGATTTGTTATGTACCAGATAGATTCCAGTGCATCGTGTATCCAAGTTTGTGGCTTCCTTTCTTGGTCCCTTTGAATGTCTCCACTCCAAATCCATGATTGTATGTACAAATTAAACAGCCAAAAAGGTTGTCCCCCCAAAACAAATTGCAAGATGGTATATTTTGTTGCCAATAAGGAAATAAAATTGCAATTTGCAACATTGGTGAATCCCAGGACTATCCCTGATGGAGAAATGAAAAATCATGTGAGCTGTTCTATACATGAAAAATCCATGCTTAAACATGTCTATTGAAAAATCATTGTTTCTTATTTTCTTTTAATTGACAGATTGAATCAATTAAATAAATGAATCATTCGTACTAAATTGATGATAAAATAATTATCATATTATTTTAATTTGAAAGCAAATTTCATAAGTGTACAAATGGTAGATGTGTGAATTTATATTGCTTGTATTCCCCAAATTTTCCATGCTTTTAGATACGTTTGCGAATATTTTGATACAGTCAGTTGTATTTTTATGAGTATAATGTCCTTTAATGCTATCTACACTGTAAACCTAAACTTGTGAAACTTTGGTCAATGATAACCCTGTCAATATAGATTAATTGTGCCAACATTTTTTTTTTTTAAATTGTCAGCCCAGCATAGGGAGTGGAACTAGGGATGATTTGACATACGTTTGAAATAATTCATTTGATCCTGACTTTAGCCTGTAAAATCCTGTGGCCAATTTTGTCATCGGTCCCACAGAAAAGTGTCACCAATTTTTGTTGTACCACATTTTGGAACCAAATTTTTCTCCTTGAATCTTGACAGTAAATAAAAACTTTCTTGGTTGCCTCTTTTCATTGAGTACACTGTTGCCATTACTTGTACACGCACAATTCTATATCTAAAAACCATGCAAGTATCTCTTTTTGGGGTTCATTGGGGAGAAATGGTTTAACAGAGTAGGTGTCAATTCATGGCATGGGGAACTTTAACTTTACCTTTCTGGTATATGTAAGTGAAATTTCACAGACAAGGGTACATGTAACTATTTTGCCTTGGAAGGCCTTGGTTTACTTAAAATTAAGCAAGCCCAACATAATAGATAGTCTCAGCTTTATCACCAGACATGAAAATTAGAACAAAATTGCAGATGGGTTATAGTTTTTGAAACACATACAGATCCACACCGGGTAAACATGATTATAAGTGCACAAAAGAAAAGAAGAATGTATATACACAACTGACATTTGCATCTTGAGTAGTCCAGACTCAGAAACCTTTTCAGGAGGCACAAAACTTGGATATCGAACTCAAAAGCATGAAATTAGGGGATATGTATTGTACAAAGACAGAATGCAATTTTAATTTTGAAAAATATAATTTAATAAGTTTATTTAAATTATTCTTTTATGCATGTTCACGTTTCTTTCTTACACACTTTTTCTATTAGATGTCATATAAAATACACCCTTGATCCAACAATAACCACAAGATATTGTTGTCTACTTTTCTCTTCTGTTTGTACAATCATGTAATACACCTTAAGCCAACAATAACCACAAGGTATTGTTGTCTAGTTGTTTCTACTGTTTGTACAACCATAAAAAATTCACCCTGATCCAACAGTAACCACAACATATTGTTGTGACTTGTCTTTACTGTATGTACAATCATGTAAAATTCACCTTGATCCAACAGTAACCACAACATATTGTTGTCTACTTGTCTCTACTGTATGTACAATCATGTAAAATACGCCCTGATCCAACAGTAACCACAAGGTATTGTTGTCTGCTTATCTCTGCTGTTTGTTCAAGTATTAGGACAATCAACAACTGATGGATTTAATTTATTTAAGAAGTGTGACCTGCTTTGTTACTATGTTAGTGTTAGTGCTACACAATCTGTGCACTTATTTCAGTATATTGTGTGATCTCCATGAGAAGGAGGTGACAGAGGCAATGGCAGACCTCTGTAGAATGGAGGGAGACTATTCAGAGGCCTTTGAGGCTCCCAGCTTGTTATCTGGTCAACTATCTACTGTTCCACTATGTGCTAAGCTGGGAGGAAGCATTGGAAACTCTATTTCTCTGACTGTGTATGGAAAGCCAAAGGAAGGTTTTATTGAAAAGCATGAAGTTGATGTATTGGAGCATGGTAACTATGCTTGATACTCAGCAATGTCACAATTTTAAAATTTAGCATTGTTTGTGTGATAGAGCTGTACTAATAAATTAATCTTTATCAATCAACCGATTTCTGAAAATGCTTTCGTGTTGTTGTGTCTTGATGAATTCACAATGTGTCCTTATAAATTCACAATATTTCTCCATCCTTATGTATAAACTTCTTTATTGAACATTGTGAATAAATGGGGGGGTGGTGTTAGTGTTTCTGAGTTAATTTATGCAACAGAAATAATGCTTAAAATTCACATGCACTGAACTCCCAATTAGGTCACAGACAGTAACAAGTTTTGAATATGGGCTTAATATATGATTCAGATTTCACTTGAGTTTGATAATGAGCAACATCCATGCATATCAATATAGGTATCTTGCATCTTATTGGCTGAGCTTGATACCACTCTCAGGATGGTGTTTCTTATCAGATTTTCATCAAGCTTAATAAATAGTTTTCATTTTGTGGGTTTAATGCCATTTTTCAGCACAACCACTGGCCCCATGGGAAGGTTTGGCAAGCTTTCTCACATACCTGCAATGGCTGAGCCATGACTCAAATCCACATGGACAGGGGTGATCTGTAAAGGCAAATGCATTATAGCACTCAGCCACCTGAAGCCCGTTTAATTAACAGAATGTGAATCATCCGAATCTTAGATGAGTATGGTTATGAATGAGATCAACACATATTAAAGCTCCTACATACAATTGGCTGGGCTTGTTAATGTTGTATTTTTATTCCTAATCAAATTTTTTAAAACATAGTACATGTGTATTAGTAAGTAGGCTATATCATCAAGATATCCAATTATTTTTTTAACTCTGCTGGTCATAGCTTATGGGATGGTCAACTGCCTGTCGTCCATAATCTGACATTTGTTATTTAGCACAAGTTTATTGCTGTTGCTCCTAAACTACTTGCCATGAAACTTTACACAAGCATTCACCCCATGGTTTAGTTGTTCCTAGATCAGGGGTGCACAAACCCCTGGCCCGCAGTCCGGATCCGGTCACGAACATGATCTGTCTGGCCCTCAGGGCAAATTAAAACAACACAGAAATCTGGTCCATGAACAGTAATTGTGTTAAAGAAATTTGTGTTTGTGGCCCTCGAGTGGTCTTAGAAAATGCAATCTGTCCCTTAGCCAAAAAAGGTTGTGCAGCCCTGTCCTAGATGAAAATGATGCTACTCTAATATACAGAATATTTTTGAGAAGGTCTAAGCTTATGCATAAAGTTTAAAACAAGATGGCCCCATTATATCTCAGAGAACTATTTCATGCTGGAAAACCAGGAGCACTCCAGAATAATGAACTCTTTAAGAGACATTTTCACTCTTTGTGGCCACCTAGTGACCTATCTGGAACAGAATCACTAAGGAAATTAGAGATAGTGCCTGTTTAGATGCAGTTTCAAACTAATTCAAAGGATGAAAGGTGGAACCTGTTTGATTTGACATTTTCATTTGAATTTAAAGTATATTCTTCCACTTTCTTGTCTCACTATTTTTATACTGTACGTACACAATTTTTCTAGGTTGAGCATGTCCTTATAAAAGTTTTGTTGTTTATGTCCAGTATATAAATTTACTAGTAGCTAGTTTTTAATGGGGTTTCTTGGGGTGGTGGTTGCCAACCTAGAACTTGTTTGTGTGTGTGTTTATATATATTTACAATGTAAATTTTCAAAATTGGAACTGATGAAAGTGAAACATTTTTTGGTAATAAATAATAATTATTTATTGTTAATTTCATAAACATCCATATATTAAATGTGATAATACCTCATTACTATGCAGCATTTTATGTTGTTATTTCTCTTTTCTCACGTGTATAAACTGTGTACTTAGGATACAACGGTCACACCACAGCCCTCATTAACATTTTTGTATTAATGAGCCACATGTAAACATTTGGACATGAACTATATTGTACTAGTGAAGAGTTCTTTTTACTTTAAAGGAAAATATTGGGTGAGCAAAATAATCTAAATTGGGGTTTAGACCCAGACAAGCAAATCCCAGTTGCAGGGTTACATTATATGTCTCCCCACTTGGCAAGCCTCATATAGAGACAAATAATGTAATCCCTTGACTGGGATTTCCTTGTCTCTGTTCAAACCCCAACATAGATTATATTAGTCTCAGAATTCTTTGCTTGGAAATTTATCATTCATCTCTGGCAATATATGTATGTGAATATGTTTTAGTGGGCGAGTCTTTGGATATTAAACAGCACTGTGTACTGTAGCTGAGCCGATAAGCAAGTTTGACGTGATATTGTGGGTGTCAACTATTACATAAACATACTGATTCAGCTTTCTAATTGCGGCATTCATTAAACTTAATTTGTCCATTACAAGCCACAATGTGGACAGTAGTCAACTGTGACCACAATGCCCCTGTCTGTAACAGAATCAGCAAGAAAGGATTAAGGTCCACATTGGGAATGTGGATTTCCCATAAAACTCTATGTATGTACCATAATATTCACCATTATTTTGTGACATACAGCTGTTTTGTAAAAATAAAAGATGATTTTGAAAATTATTTTGTGATGAATAATAAACAGACGCTGTTAATATCATTAAAGTCTTAACAAATTACTTGGGATTTCCTTACTGATGAAAACTACCGAAGTATCGGTACAGTGAAAAAGTATGGTGGTGCATGCCACTGGAAAAAATACAGCGGTAAACCGGTATACTGGTAATACTGTGCACTCTGTATAGTATTACTGGTAGGTTATTTAGATTCTTGTACTTTCTGTTAATAATAATAATAATGAGAACTTTGTATAGTGCCTAATCTTTAGAGGCTCTAAAGTGTACAAATTATGAAACTGGCCCCTTAGTCTTATAGTGGAATTATTACTGTATACTAGCGGTGTACAGTGATGTACAGTTTACATTTTATCCTCCTGTAGAGAAAGAGAAGTTTACTGAGCAGCAGAAAAAGCCCAAACTAATGAGTCTGGTTGAAGAGCTTGTATGTTTGTTAGAAGAAATGAAGACATACGTGTCTGCAGTGGAGGAGAGGATGGACAAGTCACCAGTACACATTTGTGAGTACCACAAGGATTGCTTCTTTATGTAATTGTTCTATTTTAAAAAAGGTAAAAGATATTTTTTTTATATGTATACAAACTTTAGTTGTAGTGAACAAAAATGCCAGCCATTCTGGGTTGTGGAATTACCCTGTATGAAATTTTTAAAAATGAAACTGACACCTTCAAAATTCTGTCCATAACATTAAAAAAGTTTTGGTGAAATCAAATTTTTAATAGTATTTTTGATACTTTGGACGTGTTAAGTGAAAAATATACAGAAGCACAAAGACTTGCATTTGAAATTTCTCCACAGATTTACCTAAAACTATGGATACAATTTGTTTTAAAATGTTCCAGTGAGCAAACTGGCACACAGATGATTGTTCATAGAGGAGATAGCACATAGCTGAAAGAAAATCACCAGCCAGGTAGAACAGGGTTAAGTTAAAAATGATGTCTGAAATAAGTAGGGAAGACAAGTGTCAAATATTTCTGAGGAAACTAGTGTTTAGCAAGCAATGGTTTGGCCTTTAAATTTTTTTTGTATTTTAAAATGAAATAAATTATAAGGTAACATAAAGAATACAATGTTTAAAAAATAATGCTATTGGCATCAGGGAAGTGTGTTTATTTTGTTTTTCAATTTTCACTGGATGTTTAGAATAGAACAAATTACTGGTGAGTTATATAGATTTTCGTACTTTCTGTTAATAATAATAATAATGTGGACTTTGTATAGTGCCTAATCTTTAGAAGCTCTAAGCGCTTTACAACATTAGACAACACCTAAAAAATGAAAAACATATAATGATATGATTACAAAAAACAAACACCATGAAATTAGAAAACAATAAACATGCTGAAAATATTTAAGGTAGGACAAATTATTAGGTCTTTTAGTCTTTTCTTGCAGTCGAAATAAGTGAGTTTTAAGAGTGCTCTTGAATGGGATCACTGTGTCTTTGAGTCTAAGTTCAGTAGGCAATTCGTTCCACGTTGCTGGGCCCTGGTATGCAAAAGAACGCTGTCCATATGACTTTGTTTTCATAGTGGGAATAATGAGTATACGATTGTCAGAAGAGGAGCATAAGTATCTTGCTGGTGTGTACACATGGGTGAGGTCGGATAGGTATGTTGGACTGGAGCCTGTTAGTGAAATGTAGCACAGAGAACAAATTTTGTGTTTGATTCTGGATCAAATGGATAGCTAATATAGGGTACAGAGCAGGGGGAGGTGTGCTCTGATTGTGGTACTCTAAGTATGATCCAAGCAGCTGTGTTTTGAACTTTTTGAAGTTTCTGGAGCAGATATTGAGATGAACCAGACAGAATTGAGTTACAATAGTCCAGTCTTGAAAGTGCTAATGAACACACAAGTGCTTTAGTGGCATCAACTGAAAGATAATTGTGAATGAATCTGATGCGTCTCAGCTCAAGATATGCAGCCTTGCATATGTTCATGACATGTTGGTGCAATTTGAGAGTAATACCTACGTTTTGTACTGACTGTATGAATTTAATGTTGGTGTTGCTGATATTTGTTGTTTGAGGTAAAGGATGTGAATGAGATAGTCTTTGTGTTGTTATCGGAATGGCTTCAGTTTTATTATCATTCATCTGCAGCCTGTTACATGTCATCCATGATTTTACGTCAGAAATGCACTTCTCTACACCTTAGATGGTAGCATCAATGTCAGATTAGTGGCTAGATTTGTATATTTGGGTGTCATCAGCGTACAATTGGTGAGACACTGGATGATGATCTATGCCACTTGAGAGTGGCTGTGTGTATAGAATGAAGAGAACAGGTCCAAGAACAGACCCCTGTGGAACACCACCACAACATAGATCAACTGGGCTGGAGTTTATTGCATTTACCGACAGAATTTGTGTCCTGTTGACCAAATAGGACTTGAACCACAGTAAGGCTGTTACATGAATGCCAAATACATGCTGGAGATGGTGAAGTAATATATCATGGTCTTTTGTGTCAAATGCTGCTGACAAGTCAAGGAGTGTGAGGACTGTAATCTTTCTGCTATCCAAAGCAGAGAGAATGTCATTAACTTCTTTCAGAAGAGTAGTTCCAGTACTGTGACAAGGGCGATATGCAGACTGTACATTGCTAAAAAGACTGTTTGAATTCAGATGAGATACCGGTTGGGATAGAACAACTTTTTCTAAGATATTTTACATGAATGGGAGATAAGAAACTGGGAGGTAGTTCTTTAAATTGTTATGGTCGAGTGTTGGTTTCTTCAGCAGTGGCTTTAGAATGGCAGTTTTGAAAAATGATGGGAATTCCCCGGATGAGAGAGAGATATTAATAACATCAATTAGTATGGGCAATATTGGATCAAGCACTCTAGCAACGGTGATGTCAGAAATGGATCAGGTTTGCATGACTTTGGTGCACTCTTCATCACGATTGTATGTACTAAATCCATAGAGACAGGTTTAAATGCTGCTAATGGTTGCCACTGAGATTCTCTATCCCAGCTGTATGGTGATGACGAGTCAGTTGAAACTGTGTTGTCAAGCTTATCTCTAATGGTTTGTACTTTCTGATGGAAGAAATTTGCAAACAGGTCCAGAAGGTCGGCTGGAGAAGAAGGTATTTGGAAGTGGTGTACATTTATTCCTTGACATTAGCTTCTTAGTAATCTTTTATAGCTCTTTGCAGCTGAAACTTTGCATGATCTTAGTACTGTAGTGGGCAGATTTCGCTGTATGGACTATGTGTGTGCCATTTTTCTTAGTGGCTTCATAGATTTGCTTATAAATAGTGAGTCTGGTGGAAAGCCGAAGCCTCTCATCTTTACGGCAGTCTCTTTTAGCAGTGCAAAGCTGGTCCCAAGCACTACTATACCATGGAGAACACTTTTGAATTGATACTCTGCATTTGGGTTGCTGGGGCATGTGTGTCAAGCAATGAACGCAGGCATTTATCAAGTTGTTCAGCTGTAGAAGATAACACAGTTGTTAGGTTTGCTTGGATGTCATGGATTAGTTGGGTTCTATTTATCATATGGAGGTTTCACTTAGTAGCAAATAAGGGTGGAGGGTTAGGGACTGATACGTCAAGATGGCATATAATGCAGAGGTGATCTGATGAAGTTCGTTTTATACCAGGGATGAACGTAGAATATTATCATTAGGTCTATGAAGAAATCATTAGGTCTATGAAGAAACCAGTCTTAAATATGACCATATTTATGGGCAAGTTGGCTAACTGACTGTTTGAGGTTGAAAATTTGAATGGAATCTATGAGTTTTGGTGTGTAAGGGTTTCCCGGACAGTCCAAGTGAAAGTTGAAATCCTCAAGAATAATCAGGTTGCCACCTATCAAATTTCCATACTCCAGGAGATTCGGAAACTACTCAAAAAATGTTTTATTTATTATGTGCTTTTGCTTGTGATGACACAGAATACTTAATATTTGGTTTGTCCTTATTACATTTAAAGCATTTGTTTTAGAAAAGTCCAGGAAAAAGACAAAATAATTGCACTTTTATACTAAAAAATCTACAAATGCGAGCTTTAAACCTGTATGAGAATCATGTTGCCAAACTAAATGACATCAAAATAAGGCATATGAACAAAACAAAATGTATGCATTGTGGGGAATAAATGTATCAACAAGTCTATGCTTTATTGTCCTTACTGTATAGTGTGTTATGCTGAGTTTTGTTATTCCTGAAGTTAGAATGAACAGGGGCTAAAAATTCATTTCTTTATCTCTGGGTCATGTTCTTTTCAATCAGTTTATGCTGAGTGCAGACCTGTGGCACTTGGGGCCTGATATTTTATTGATGTCACACCAAACTAAATAAATAAAGTACATTTTATCTCATTTAGGACATGGTTACAAAGGTAAATATAGTTTCCAGTTTGATCCCACTGATTGATTTCTCATTTCTGTCATTATCTTCACCCATCACCAGTTCTATGAATACCACTCTACCTCCCACATAAATACAGGCAAGTAATTTTTACATGGTAATACCTATTGGGTCATTATGAACTTAATACAGTGACCCATCCAGATCGCTAATAGATACACAATAACAGATTTACCCTGGTACTGGCTGCAGAAATCTTTTAAAAGATAGCCAATACCAGATTCACAGCCTCTGTCTCAGTGAGGTATACTTACATACTAAGTTTAGTCAGATTTGTAGGTAATATGTTTTGAAAAAAAGTAAAGTGATATTATTAAGTGTATTCCTCAGAAATAGCCACCAACTAGGTTCAGTGATAAAAATTTAGTAAATAGGGATAACACAATTGCAACCATCTTACTTTAGCACCAACTATCGATTACAAGTCCGTTAACTAATAGTAGATATGACAATCCATACAGTCAGGTATAGTACAGTAAAACTTGTCTTGAGAGACCACCTGTCTTGGGAGACCAAATTCTCAGTGCATGGTTTTATTTATTATATAGTGTTATGACCGGTCATGAGAGACCACCTGTCTTGAGTGACCATTATTATTTGGCAGAAGGGATGGTCATTCAAGACAGGTTCTACTACATTAATAACAAGATTTTGAATATAATCAATGTGGAAGTCATATTGGATGTCCTAGGGGCACCATTTTGAATTTATGGCCAACTATACATCTTGAGTCTTTTAGTGAAAATTCTATGTCAAAATGACCATTCATTCAGGAGGAGGAGGTGCAATAAAAAGATTTTTATAATGGCTAATTTTATGGCCACATTGGATGTCATATCAGAATCATTGTTAATTAAGACTTCTCAGAGTATACTGGGAAAGTCTATGACTATATCAGTATCAGATATACTTGGTACAGTTTACCTAGTGGTCAGGGCTGAGTCTGGAAATGTTATGGCTGGGTACAGTCTTGTCTCCTGACAGGGTATACCAGGAAAATTGATCACAGTACCTGGTTGAGGCTGAAGCTATGCATGAATTTGGTACTAGCTATCACCGAAAAGATTTCTGCGGCCAGTACCAGAGTAATTCTGTGTTGATTGTGTATATACCAGTGGTCTGAATGGGCCAAATGAGTTTATGTATGTCTTTGTTTCCATCATGCATTGTGTGTCACGTGTCACCATCAGTAGTTGCCACTTAAACCTTCTCCAATACAAAAAGATCAGTTTTTATCAAATTTTGCCCTGACCATCCTTTCATGAAAAGCTTTTAAATTTGTACAAATGATACAAGTCTGTCAGCAAATATGGCTGACACTAAAAATAGTAAAAACCATTAAAACAACTTTTTAAAAATACTATGGAACAGAGTTTAGTCAAATATAATATCCTGGAAGGGAGATGTATCAAACAAAAACTGGATGCTGACCTGCCTTCAAATTTTGATGCAGTTACTACATGTATAAAAACAATCTTAACTAAAGATAGAAAATATTAAAATGACTTTTTATCCCCAAAAAAAACAACATAATTTGACCAAAGTTGACAGAGAGACCCTTCTTCTAAACCTCCAAACAGACTTTGATTATATTTGACTGAAAACATCCATGCATGAAGACCTTTTGATTTTATACCAATGATGCTGATCAACCTTCAGATATTGTCACTATTACTTAAAATATATGATCCTTTTTATTATTCCTTTTTACAGTTTCTTCTCCAAAGCTATTGTCTGGAATTTGACCAAACTCAACAGAACACATCCTGGAATGAAGTCATTTAAAACTTGTGCACATGATGCCAGTCCACCATTAATTATGGACACTGTTACTAAAAGTAGACAACCTCAGAACAACTTGCTGTTAGAAATGGCTGTACAGAATTTGATCAGATCTGAAGAAGAAAAAAACATAATGGATTGAATGTCTTTCAAATTTTGCTCAAAAGACACCAAGCTGCCATCATATTTTGCAGCTATTTCTAAAAATAGAAAAGTATTGAAATGACTTCTTTTCCAGAACTGATAAACTGAATTTGATGATCATATTTGAATGAAAGAATATTGGCATGAAGACATTTCATTTCAGTACAAATAATGCCAATCGATTACTGAAAGTTGAAAAACAAAATAGTCAACTTTATTTTCAAAGAACTGCCAAAAACAACATTGCCAGATTTGACAATCAACTTTCTGGCATAGGAGTATGATGCTGATTTGCCATCAGATTTGGATGAAGATAGGGAAACTAGAGAAGCATTGAAACAATTGTTTTGACAACATATGCAATCAACATCAGTGGATGACATTTTAACCAAGCATTCTATTGACCATGATTTCTTTGTCACTGGCTTGCATTTCACTATTAGGCAGATGTCAGCAAGCTGAGAAATCTCAGGCCCTCTTAGGTACCTTGTTATACTTTAGAACACAATGTATTACTGCTGCTCAGCATGTATTTTTGGAAATGGTGAGTCCAAAGCTCCCCAACCTAGGTAATTTATATGTCTGAAATAATTATAAAAAATCAACAAAATAAACATCAAAATCTCATGCTATTTAAAAGGAAAAAAAAGAATGGTATGTTGGAATTTCTTAAGAATGTCAAGGTTGGTTTCAGTACTCAGCAGTTAAAAAGAAGAACTGAACTTTTTCTTGGATTCCTGGAAAGCATCAGTCCTTTCAATGGACTCTTGGT
Source organism: Sinohyriopsis cumingii (assembly GCA_028554795.2). Classification (NCBI taxonomy): domain Eukaryota; kingdom Metazoa; phylum Mollusca; class Bivalvia; order Unionida; family Unionidae; genus Sinohyriopsis; species Sinohyriopsis cumingii. The sequence continues at coordinate 95,256,899 of CM068840.1, read as the reverse complement.
TGGTTTTAGTTGTTATAAAACCTTCATCGTATGTTTTTTTTTTATAAATGCAGTTGGGTTGACTGATGGCAGGCAGCATTATGATCTACCTAGACATAGCAACAGTGGCAGAGGACATTCCACCAATGGAAAATCACAGAGTGGCAGTCCACCAGACAACACAGCTGCTGGAGGAGATCGTCAGGTTTGTTAAAGTGCATGTATCTTTTGGGGTGGAACAAAGCATTAATGGAAAAGACACTTTAGTCTTTGATGTTGCTGCTGTGGGGTCTTGGGCATTTTATATGCAAATCCAGATTTTAAGATTTACTGGCCATAGACCAGCAGTACTAATGGAATGGCCTTTTGTCCTTATCAATCTGTTCTTTGTCTGTTGTCTGACAATCCATTAATACAAGTTAGTTATTCTGCTTTCCCCAAGAAGCATTACTCACATATTTATTCCAAGGTCTGGTTGGTCCAGAATTCTGCTAATCCTCCTGAACAAATGGTCATATCAACATATTTCCTTTTGGTATTTTGCTCCTATCACCCACATGGAGTTTGTTTATTCACTCATATTTGCAGATTGTCTGAGCCAATATTCAGATTTTAACCCTTTACCTCATAGAGCATAGTGACAAAGTGCAGCATGCTATAAATAGAACACCTGTTACCTAGTTGACAGCATACACATAGGCCTGCCTGTGAATTGTTAAGCAATGTAGTGATGTTATGTTTAACAGCAGTTTTAACCATTTTACATTTTTGGTACACATCTATTATAGGTGGAAAAATTTAAGAGTTAAGTCAGATTGTTATAACTGTGTAATTATTTTTCATCGAAGAATTTTTTATTTGCTTTAAAATCGAAAGAGAGCTCATTCACCGTCATGTCGGTGAGGCCACGTGACCAACCGTAGCTGCCATTTCCCATACTTGAAATTTACATGTTTTTCGTCTGCGTCTACATCACTAAGTCATCTGAATTTGATAATCAAGAAAATCTAATTGCTGCCTACATAAATATCAGAGCCTTTACCTAAGTTATTGAATCTTTAATAGTTGTGATTCTAATCGTGAAAACTTTGTAAGTACTGAATGAAATCCTGCCTGTGAACTGTTAAGCCATGTAGTGTATGTTACGTTTAACAGCATTTTAACCATTTTACATTTTTGGTACACATATATTATATGTGGAAAAATTTAAGAGTAAAGTCCGATTGTTATAGCTGTGTAATTATTTTTCACGGAAGAATTTTTTATGTGCTTTAAAATTGAGAGAGAACTAGTTCACCGTCATGTCAGTGAGGCCGCGTGACCAACCGTAGCTGCCATTTATCATACTCAAATTTACAAGGTTTTCATGTGTGTCTACATCAATAAGTCATCTGAATTTGATAATTTATAAAAACTAATTGGTGCCTACATCAATATCAGAGACTTTACCTAATTTATTGAATCTTTCGTGGTTGTGATTCTAATCTTGAAAACTTCGTACATACTGAATGAAGTCCACGGCCGCCATTTTGGAGAGTGGAGATTACGACCCAGTTACTTTAAATAGCAGATATCGACCAGTGCATGAATAGCGACCATGTGATCTGACGTAATTGTCATTCGCAGAAATGAATGTAGTATCAAATAGGGGGGTTTTCCCCGAAGGTGGCGCTATGAAAACCAGCTCAAAATGGCTGATGTTTACAGCAGGCGTAAAATGGCGCTTCCATGCAAATCTTGTAGAGGCGTCAAAAGGCGCTTCCATGTGAATGGAGTTGAGGCGTCCAAAGACGCTTGCATGAGGTAAAGGGTTAACACAGTTTTGGAACTAAATGTTTTTCTGGGTTCAGATGCACAAAATTCAGAGAAAAGTAGTGCAGTTGTTGAGTATAGACACTTTTCAAAGATTTCGTGGTTGTCATGGTGCTGTATGTGTGTATGTATGTATCCACCCTATGCTCCCAAAGCCATTGAGGTACTGTGTCTTCACCTAGACGTAGTTTAACAAAATCAAAAACTATCATTGAGTTCTTTTTGTATATTGTACTGTTATCATTGTTTAACGTAAAACTAATGTGTGCCTGATAATTTTCCAGGGATCAGATAGAGGGAAAAACAAGAAGGATTCCAAGAAAGATGAAGGACATCCAGTTAGTATACAATTTTTGCTTTTTGATTCTTGCAGTCATTAAGATGTATATTTCACTTTCTGCCGTCAGTGACATCAACTTCATGGTAAATTACACATGAAAGATTTTGATTCAACCTCCATTTATTGATGGCCTTGCATAAAAGGTTTTGATGCCTCCATTTTGAGGAGTTTCTTTACAAAATAAGGCCACAATAACCTTTTTCCCACTGTAGGTAATATGCCAGGTTATAGCTGTCTCATTTACACAGCACAGATCTGGAAGGAAGATTGAAATAAAAAATTCTGGAATGGCATATGGTATTCCTGACTTTAAAATGAATAAAGGCATTGGTATTCCTTGGGTTTCTTTTATTAAAGATAAATATGACCATTCTACCAAAATAATTTAACATAATTCAGGTTTTTTTAATAATATCTGGATCTGTACTGAATTTTTATGTATATTATAACTACTTTTGCAAAGTACCAAGTATAAACAAGTTAGAGCTGTTTTATTATTTATATTTTGTCTTTAAAAAATATACACCACTACAAAAATACTGTTTTAATTTTTTTAAATATTCACCCCCCAATTTCATGTTTGTACTCCCATTTTAGCAACCCAGATGAAACAAAATATTCAATCTGCAACAGTAGTTTGCTTTATCCCTATTGTAGCAACCCAGATGGTACAAAACTCTGGATGCCAGAAAGTGCTTTGCTACCATTTTAGCAACCCAGATGGGTGCAAATATTAATCAAGTGATCCAATGTGACCTTTGGTATAAATATTGGTCATGTGATCAATGTGAAATTTGGTACAAATATTAGTCTAGTGATCACTGTGAAATTTGGTACAAATATTAGTCTGGTGATCAATGTGAAATTTTCGGTATAAATATTAGTCTAATGATAAGTGTGAAATTTGGTATAAATAATGCTGTAGCGATCAAATTTGATATAAATAATAGTCTGGTTATCAATGTGAAATTTGGTACAAATATTAGTCTGGTGATCAATGTGAAATTTGGTACAAATATTAGTCTGGTGATCAATGTGAAATTTGGTACAAATATTAGTCTGGTGATCAATGTGAAATTTGGTACAAATATTAGTCTGGTGATCAATGTGAAATTTTTGGTATAAATATTAGTCTAATGATCCGTGTGAAATTTGGTATAAATAATGCTGTAGCGATCAAATTTGATATAAATAATAGTCTGGTGATCAATGTGAAATTTGGTATATTAGTCTAATGATCAGTGAAATTTGGTATATTAGTCTAATGATCAATGTGAAATTTGATATAAATATTAGTCTGGTGATCAGTGTGAAATTTGGTATAATTATTAGTCTAGTGATCAGTGTGAAATTTCGTATAAATATTAGTCTAGTGATCACTGTGAAATTTGGTACAAATATTAGTCTGGTGATCAGTGTGATATTTGGTATAAATATTAGTCTAGTGATCAAATTGGATATAAATAATAGTCTAGTGATCAATGTGAAATTTGGTATAAATATTAATCTAGTGATCAGTGTGAAATTTGGTATAATTATTAGTCTAGTGATCAGTGTGAAATTTGGTATAAATATTAGTTTAGTGATCACTGTGAAATTTGGTATAAATATTAATCTAGTGATCAGTGTGAAATTTGGTATAAATATTAGTCTGGTGATCAGTGTGATATTTGGTATAAATATTAATCTAGTGATCAGTGTGAAATTTGGTATAAATATTAGTCTAGTGATCAGTGTGAAATTTGGTATAAATATTAATCTAGTGATCAGTGTGAAATTTGGTATAAATATTAGTCTAGTGATCAAATTGGATATAAATAATAGTCTAGTGATCAATGTGAAATTTGGTATAAATATTAATTTGGTGATTCAGTTGTTTATTTTTTGTTTTCTATTCACAACTCTTCAGTTTTAATATCTTTAATGCTTTTGTCTGTCTATCCATGCATCCATCCATTGTCCATACTTTCATTTCAGGGCAGAAGTCCAAAATCATTCAGATATCTTGTTGAAATTTATCAGTACAGATGTGCCTTTGACAGTTGTTCAGTATCAATATTTTTTAGTGTTTTCATCCGTTTGTTTGTCCCTGCATCCATTATCCACAATTTTGTTTCTGTTGCAAAATTCTAAACCAATATTAGATATCTCAATGAACTTTTGAACACTTACTGGATTTAATTTAGCAGTGTAGATGTTCCTTTTGCTATTGATAGTTATTCAGCTTCAGGTTTGTATATGCTTGCAGTGAAGGTCTCAGTGGTCCATTTGCCTGTTACTTATTTTGTTTCAGCACAATTACTTCTGGTATTCACCATGTACAATTACAAATTGTGTGTATGGCTTTGATTTTGGGTAGGGAATTACCCAATTTGGTGGTCAACAGGACAAATGTCAGATTCACTGACTGACAGAGGAAAAATGGTTTCCTCACATTAATTTGAGTTCTTTACCATCTTTCATTATGAAACATTGTGGATGACTTGCACATTGGATTAGAAGAAGAATCCTGTCAATTTGAAGATCAAGATTCAAGGCCACTATGACTGGGAGACAAAATGTTTCTGCAGAAAATTAACAAAATTTTGTGAAGTTTCAGTTCAACTACTACCTGCCAGTTTTGGGGTTCTTTCAGTGCATTTGTTGTGGGATGATGAAGAAAATTTCTTATTGCCCATTTAAAAACCTTTGCACTTGTTGTCTCACCCTCTTAAACTTCTGTGGTGGTGACAGTTTTGCAAGTCATTCACAGTGTTGATACATCAACATGCAGAAAAAGGATGCTAGAGACTGGTTTCATGGAACAATTGTTATGCAAGCTGATTTTGTGCTTTAGTCACATCAGAATTACCTTATATAGTCATGTTTGAGTCAAGTCCATAGGTAAACATTGACCCCCAGTCTGCCATAATTGCAATAAGTGCCAGCCGATGAGGATCTGTATTTGTTTTTAAACTGATTACACCCAACAAACTGCATAGACCCATATTTGCAAGCACAATATGCAGTGTTGTACCTGGGTCTAGGCAGTTTGCAGTGTTTCTTGATATATAAACTTATTATTATAAGTTTATATGATTTGCTTTGAAATTGAAATATGAGTTTTTGTCCTGTATTTTCACATTTTAAAACAAGGAATGACATCATCAGTTCTTTGACAGGGTAAAAGTGTTATGTTGTAACACGTCCAAATAACAGTTTGGATCAGAAATGGCTTATGTTGTAACACATCCAAATAACAGTTTGGATCAGAAATGGCTTATGTTGTAACACGTCCAAATAACAGTTTGGATCAGAAATGGCTTATGCATTTTATTTTGATCTCATGCCTTATAATTATTCACATTTAGATGAATTGCAATTATTATGGCAAACATTGCTTGGAATCTTAAAGCAGACTTGCCATCCCTTACCATTTGACCTTAAGTATTCTGAGAATAAGAGCAGGGATGGCAACAATTACGTTTACTGGACATCATGTTGTGTTGCTCTGAGTGTGCCTTATGGCTGGAGAGATGGTTGCTGTGACCAGTTGAAACTGAGAGAAGAAGAAAGAAAAACTAGCCAAAAGATAGCAGAGTTAGAGATTCAGCAGGAAGCCATATGGTTTGGAACTACCGTTTCCGAAAAATGTACTTGAGGGAAGAATTAAGATCTGTGTGTATGTTATATATTTTTTCAACTGAAGATAATGTTTGGTTTTGTTGCATCGGTCTCAGCTCACACTTCAGAATTTTTGTAAGGCATGTGTAGACAATAGAGTATATGAATTATTTTTGGCTCCTTGCTGAAATGAATTTTATGTTTGCACCTTACTGAAAAGTAGTCAAGCAAATGAAGTGCTGACTGCCATACTGAAAAGGTCTTGCTAGGGTTGACAGGTCTGTGACTGCTACAGGCATCTGCTTCTTTTATCAATGAGGATATCAGATAGTCTTACGTTTAAAACAGACATTTAAGACTTTTAATAAGTATTATGTGTTTTGTTCATGACTGATGATTACTTATGTATCTACACATTGAAGACTGACAAGAATAAAGACAACCTTGAGGACAATAGTCCAACAATGCAGATTTCGGATACCCGGGTACCACCTTTAGACTTCAAGAGCTATCGCAGAAAACATGGCAACCTATCAGTCCATGAGCTGGCTATGTATCTTGGATACCTGGGGAATCTACAGGTGCCATCACAGGTAAGATGCACATTTACGCATTTCTTATACAAAGGTTTATAGATCATTATACATGGTTGTATAAAATTGAATTTAGTGAAATGTTAGGAAAGTGTTGTATTACAGTGACTGTATTACATAAACAATTTGCAGCAAATTTGACATAAGATGTGACTTAGAGATCAGAATGTCCTCTGTTTTTCCATCCATAATGAACATACTGTTTGTCTAATATAATTTGAAATGTTTATGTCTAATATAATTTGAAATTTTATCATTGCGATAAGTTGAAATTCTATAATTCAGGCCCTCTTTTCAGTCCATTAATATTTTCAGAAGGCCTTTATTATGTAAATAAGTTACAACTTACAGAGATCAGTGTTCAGCTTACAGAGATCAGTGTTCAGCTTACAGAGATCAATGTTCAGCTTACATAGATCAATGTTCATCTTACATAGATCAATGTTCATCTTACAGAGATCAGTGTTCAGCTTACAGAGATCAGTGTTCATCTTACAGAGATCAGTGTTCACCTTACATAGATCAATGTTCATCTTACAGAGATCAATGTTCAGCTTACAGAGATCAGTGTTCAGCTTACAGAGATCATTGTTCAGCTTACAGAGATCAGTGTTCAGCTTACATAGATCAATGTTCAGCTTACAGAGATCAATGTTCAGCTTACAGAGATCAGTGTTCAGCTTACAGAGATCAATGTTCAGCTTACAGAGATCAGTGTTCAGCTTACAGAGATCAATGTTCAGCTTACAGAGATCAATGTTCAGCTTACAGAGATCAATGTTCAGCTTACAGAGATCAATGTTCATCTTACATAGATCAGTGTTCAGCGTACAGAGATCATTGTTCAGCTTACAGAGATCAATGTTCAGCTTACAGAGATCAATGTTCAGCTTACAGAGATCAATGGTGCAAAAACTGATATTGACATGAATTAATACATAACTCACTTTTCCCACCTACCTTTTCACTTGTCCCAAAATTTAAACCACTTGTCAAGATTTCAAGAGATGTCTTTATTTAAAGCTAAACAAAATAATGTACAGCTTTACTTTCTTGAAAGAATTTTAACTTTTCATAAACATCTATATTATATTATATTCATTTTGTTGCATCAGAGGTTTTGAGTTTTCCATTGTCCTGGTATCTTACATGCACAATTTCTTGCTCTGGTACCATAGTAGCAGTACTTCCATCAGTAGGAAAGGAATTTACTGGAATTCTGACTTTCCTTAACTCCTTCTCTCAAGACTTGATTGGTTGACCTGAATTTCTTGTATAATTAGTACCAAGTGCAACACATTCAGTATTGTTCTTCTCCTGGAGTACACACAACATTTTCGTATCGGAAAATGATTTTCCTTAATGGGCTAGGCTGTAGACTGTATTAAATAGAACTCTAATTTCAGTCTTATTTTTGAAAGGGCCTCTGTCAGCAACTCTAACTTAAGGGAATTTCTGCGCATGCTGGCTGATGTTATGCATATGCTGGCTGATGTTATGCATATGCTGGCTGATGTTATGCATATGCTGTGCTGATGTTATGCATATGCTGTGCTGATGTTATGCATATGCTGGCTGATGTTATGCATATGCTGGCTGATGTTATGCATATGCTGGCTGATGTTATGCATATGCTGGCTGATGTTATGCATATGCTGTGCTGATGTTATGCATATGCTGGCTGATGTTATGCATATGCTGGCTGATGTTATGCATATGCTGGCTGATGTTATGCATATGCTGTGCTGATGTTATGCATATGCTGGCTGATGTTATGCATATGCTGTGCTGATGTTATGCATATGCTGGCTGATGTTATGCATATGCTGTGCTGATGTTATACATATGCTGGCTGATGTTATGCATATGCTGGCTGATGTTATGCATATGCTGGCTGATGTTACGCACATGCTGGTTGATGTTATGCATATGCTGGCTGATGTTATGCATATGCTGTGCTGCAACAGGTCTTGTGAGGTCTAGAACTCTCATGAGACTTTTTTTGGTTCAATCCTTAATTTGTCAGAAACTGCAAAACATTTTTTCTTCAGAGTCGGAGAATTCAAGCCACAGGTAACTGTCAACCCAATACAGCTGAAAATTTCTGTCTCGTAGTTGTGCCATATTTGACATTTTTTGGCTGCCACAGAATCTGGCTTATATCTCTTTGGCAAATAGTGACCTCACATACATTGGCAGTCTTACATTTTTCCCCTCCACTTTCATGTGAATGTTCCATCTCCAACTCTTCCTTACTAACTCTCGTTCTGTCCACATATCCATATCTTTCTTGACAGCTATTTTTAAAGAGATCACAACATTTACTGTGTTTTTTAAATCTGAAAAGAGACAGCTTCTTAGTTAGTATAATTTACCGTAACTGTTTCGCTTAAAAAAGGAATCTCTTACATGAAAGTTTTTCTTTATATAATGATTAAATATTAAAGAATTATCAGTCATTTAGTTAGTCCATAAAGGGAACCAACATTAACATAGGGAAAGTGCCTTTCATTAATTTAATTGGACTGACTCACTGGATCAAAATCAAAGGGTGCATTGTTTGTGAAGATATGATTTGAGTAAATACACATGTTTTGACTGGTCAATAATTTGGTTGCTTATCTCAGTATGCAGGCAAATAGTAATTTAAGATGTGTACATGCAACAGTTATCAATGATCCCTGGTAGATGTGGTGCATGATGTAAATTAATACATGGAGACAGCATGTACAGCCACATAAAGGTAGATAAAGTGATAAATAGTACAGAAACATTCTTGGACTAGTAACTTGGAAACTTGTACTTGACCAACTTTGAAAATGAATTGTCATGGATGTCGGGCAATGTGATTTGCTCAGCCCCGTCAAGACTTAGATAACTTTGCCAACTGATTATATATTGTTTGCTTGAAAGAAAATTAAAATCCTATTTTGTCATCAATTTCAGGTGCTTAAGGATGTTAATTTTCTGTGCAAATAAAGCACTTTACAGAAAGAAAACCAGATTTCTGGTCCATCGTTAAGATTCATTCCTATGCTAAGTTAGCCACTGTCAAATAAATTAGGATGCAAATTAGTTTCATGTTTATACTTCATTACTTTTCACTATAAGATAGTTAATAGAGAAATATAAAGTCTTTGTTTTGTGTTTGAAAAACAAAGTGATTAAAAAAATAACATGATTAATAATTAATCAGTCTGGTGCATAAACAATTACATTGCATTGTTGGATCTTAATTTGTTAGGAAACTGTGTGGTAACTTAGAAACTTGGAATCGTGTTTCTTGAAAGTAAAATTTTATTTGTCAAATATTTTGTTACAGATATGTTTTTCAAGGAAAATAATATAATTTAAAAGAAACAACCATTAGCATTATCCATTTATCACATTGTTGTGTTGTTTAATGTGTACTATGCCCAACTTTCAGTAAATTTGACTTTTTTTCTAGTCATGCCACATTCAGTTTGAAAATCATTCATACTTTAAGGAAATATAACCCAACAAAATCCTAGTAAATGGACCTCCTTGGCAGAGATGTGGAAATAGATCGCTCAGCACATATTTCTTCAAATTTTTTCTTTTTTTCTTAACCATTCCTTGTTGAGGGATGTTCTGCATAGAGATCCATCTGTACATCCATAAACACCACAGATTTACCTGTGATCCATCTGTACATCCATACACACCACAGATTTACCTCAGTGATCCGTCTGTACATCCATACACACCACAGATTTACCTCAGTGATCCATCTGTACATCCATACCACAGATTTACCTCAGTGATCCATCTGTACATCCATACCACATATTTACCTCAGTGATCCATCTGTACATCCATACACACCACAAATTTGTCTCAGTGATCCATCTGTACATCCATACACACCACACATTTGGCTCAGTGATCCATCTGTACATCCATGCACACCACAGATTTACCTCAGTGATCCATCTGTACATCCATACACACCACAAATTTGTTTCAGTGATCCATCTGTACATCCATATACACCACAGATTTACCTCGGTGATCCATCTGTACATCCATACCACAGATTTACCTCAGTGCTAAAGTATTTTTTTAAAGGTCTTTTGTAGTTTAAGGATAAAAAGACATGACAAAAGGTTGTCTTGTGTTTGTGCTGAATTAGTTCAACATTTTTTAATTTGGAAGAGAAAATTTCTAAAAGTTCAAATGGAATAATGCCAGATTTGGAGCAGTACAAAAATCAGAACTTATACAGTATTTAATTAGCAGGTATATACTGAGTTATACTAATAGTTGTGGCTCAGTTTGAGTGATAAGTACATTTAAAAAAATCAGTTATTGAAGGGAACAAAAATTCAGAGACAATAAAAATTATTATTGATAGTGGGATATATATATATATATATATATATATATATATATATATATATATATATATATAACGTTTAGGTAGTATTGGCTGTTTTTTTATGAACACTTATTGTAGAGATCATTATGTCATGTCATCAGTATGACCACTTTTTTTATGATATAAACAAAGGGAAGGGTTGAATGTAAAATGACATGATTGTGACTTCTGTCACTTATTAAATAATGACTAATTAAAAATGCTTATACATAATGTTCCTGTGGAAAAATATTAAAGTCAACTAAAACTATACCAGACCTTGTGTGATCTTTCATGCATTGCAACTGGCCATAAATAGGCCATGTAAGTTTTGTGTTGCTGAAAACTGATATCATGACAATTGACCATAAATAGGCCATGTAGGTTTTCTGCTGCTGAAAATTTATATCATTACAACTGGCCATAAATAGGCTCAGAAGGTTTTCTGTTGCTGAAAACTGATATCACAATTGGTCATAAATAGGCCTGGTAGGTTTTCTGTTGCTGAAAACTGATATCACAACTGGTCATAAGTAGGCCATGTAGGTTTTCTGTTGATAAAAACATATCATCTAAATAAATGTATCATCCTGAAAAAAAATTGTTCACCAAATTACCCCTTTATTGTTTGTGTACCGTAGTATCACTTATTTTCATTGGGCTCAATTTTCGTGGTTTTTTATATATAAAAAAGGGCATTTTCATGGGTACTTAAATTCATGGCTTAACCTCTACCCAAAATAAAGAATACAAAAGAATAAAACTATGCTAATGCAAACAGCGGTCACTTTAATGTTCAAAACAATACTACCACCTCTATGAGCATAAATAAAAGACCTGGCAAGTTCAATACTTACACCGTGTTTTCGACCAAGTGAATAACACTAATCGAAGCCAACACAACCAACAAGACTGAATCATTACTTCCATCTCTATGAGCACATATAAAATACCTGTCAAGATTACTCACTTTTGCCAGGTTTTTGTTTGAGTGCTCAGCATCAAAGGAAGCTGACACAGCCAACAACACTTGGCCAGTTGGTTATTAAAGTACATATGAATGATCTCTTACTTTCACTGTCCATCAAGTTGCACCATCAGTACTTTCTAACGATCATGGCATTAACACAGTGGCTTAAGAGTGGTAAAATTAAACTTAGACCCCCCCATCGGTTTCTTGACTTCCTAACTCATCAGAAGCTGCATACACGGTGCAAGTGCTTGCTTACCAGGCAGCTAATGACACAGTAAAACCCATGCTTCAGTTACTGTCCCGGTGAAAAAAGTGAGAATAGTATAACAGTTATAACAAGGACATTCGGGCAAAGATAGCCATATACACCATTGATAATTGGTGTTGCCAAGGCAGCCTGCACATTCATTAGCAATCTGAGTTGTGCGATCAGTGAGATCATTGTATGAAGTATGCAGGACCAATACATAAAGTTAAAAAGCAAGATGGGCAAGAAATGTATAATTTACCCAATTCACCCTGGCGCAGTCCTTTGATGCTAGGAAGCATGCTTGATGTGGAGATACAAGATTGGATCAAGAAAGTTAGAATAAATGGAGGAGTGATCAATATTAGGATTCTAATGGCTGGGGCATAGGCTGTGATCACCAAGCATGCTCGCAGCCAGCTGGCACATTACAGTGGACACATCAGCATCACCAAGCATTGGGCGAGGTTGCTACTTCGCTGTATGGGATTTGTTAAGCGGAAAGGAATAAAAAGCTTAAAACAGCTGCCCCGTGATATTGAAGACATTAAGAAAATGTTCTTGGAAAAAGTTAACACTGTAGTGAAACAACACAATATTCCAGACTCTTGTAATAAATTGGGATCAGACTGGGTGCCAGTTGGTGCCAGGTAGTGACTGGATGATGGAAACATATGGATCTAAGCAAGTGTCAGTTTTCGCACTTGATGACAATAGGCATTACAATGTTACTCACATTGGCAAAATCCAGAACTCTCCTGCCCCCACAATGCCCCCACAAGTCGTTCACGTAGGGAAGACTGACAGATGCCTGCCTAAGGGTGTAGTTTCCCTGGGATGTGACTCAAACAGACTCACACTTGAGTAAGAAGAATCTAATGCAGTTTATACAGTGCATTTTAAGCATGTTAAGAATATTACATATCTTACCATTATCTTTTATTTTACAGAATTTTAACATCTTTACATTTTATATTTTATCTTGTTGTATGAAATTATACATCTGGAATAATATAATGTGTTGGACAATGGGCTGTCAGGATACTTCATTGTGTTTGGCAAGGGGGCTGTCTGGGTTACTTTATTGTGTTGACAAAGGGATGCATGTGATACTTCACTGTGTTGGACTAATGGTGGCCTGAGCTACTTTAATGTGTTCAACAGGGGGCTGTATGAGACACTTTACAGACCTATATTTAGCTTCTTCGACTATTATTTCAAAAATATTTGATTGCATCATGCTGCAATGATGTGAAGTCACAATCTCTGATAATTAGTTTGGCTTTAATAATAATAATGAGGACTTTGTATAGTACCTAATCTTTAGAAGCTCCAAGCGCTTTACAACATTAGACAGCACATATGATAAAAAAACATATATAATGATATGATTACAAAAACAAACACATTGAAATTGGAAAACATAAAAAAAACATTAAAAAAACAAAAAATGCTGAGAATATTTGAGGTAGGAAACATTGTTAGGTCTGTAAGTTTGTTCTTGAAGTCGAAATAAGTGAGTTTTGATAGCACTCTTGAATGGGATCACTGTGTCTTTGTATCTAAGTTCAGTGTGCAATTCATTCCACATTGCTGGGCCCTGGTATGCAAAAGAACGCTGTCCATATGACTTTGTTTTCATAGTGGGAATAATGAGTATACGATTGTCAGAAGAGGAGCGTAAGTATCTTGCTGGTGTGTACACATGGGTGAGGTCGGATAGGTATGTTGGACTAGAGTCCGTCAGTGAAATGTAGCACAGAGAACAAATTTTGTGTTTGATTCTGGATCGAATGGATAGCCAGTGTAGGGTACAGAGCAGCGGGAAGGTGTGCTCTGATTGTGGTACTCTATGATCCGAGCAGCTGTGTTTTGAACTTTTTGAAGTTTCTGGAGCAGATATTGAGATGAACTAGACAGAATTGAGTTACAATAGCCCAGTCTTGAAAGTACTAATGAATGCACAAGTGGTTTAGTGGCATCAACTGAAAGATATTTGCGAATGGAGCTGATGCATCTCAGCTCAAGATATGCAGCCTTGCATATGTTCATGACATGTTGGTGCAGTGTGAGAGTACTGTCCAGAGTAACACCTAGGTTTCATTCTAATTGTGTGAATTTAATGTTGGTGTTGCTGATATTTATTGTTTGAGGTAAAGGATGTGAATGAGAAAGTCTTTGTGTTGTGATCAGAATGGCCTCAGTTTTATCATCATTCATCTGCAACTTGTTACATGTCATCCATGATTTCACATCAGAAATGCACCTCTCTACACCTTGTATGGTAGCATCAACTTCAGTTGGGTGGCTAGATTTGTATATTTGGGTGTCATCAGCGTACAATTGGTGAGACACTGGATGATGATCTATGATACTTCAGAGCGGCTGAGTGTACAGAATGAAGAGAACAGGTCCAAGAACAGACCTCTGTGGAACACCACAACATAGATCAACTGGGCTGGAGTGTATTCCATTTGCATATACAATTTGTGTCCTGTTGACCAAGTAGGACTTGAACCACAGTAAGGCTTTATCATGAATGCCAAATACATGCTGGAGACAGTGAAGTAATATATCATGGTCTATTGTGTCAAATGCTGCAGACAAATCAAGGAGGGTGAGGACTGTAATCTTTCCGCTATCCAACGCAGAGAGAATGTCATTAACTGCTTTTAGAAGAGTAGTTTCAGTACTTAAAAAGCAGCATTCAACAGATTTATGCCTATATGCCTTTAAGGAAACTGTCAGCTATTATGTAAAACATGGCAGCCCAGTGATTGTATGCTTCTTAGATGCCAGTAAGGTATTTTATAGGGTCACTCATTGGACACTCTGTAAAAAGTTGATTGATATTAAAATACCTGTCTACATAGTTCATATTTTAGTTAATTGTTATGGCAAACAGTTGTATTATGTGCGATGGGAAGTGTAATATCCAGCGTTTTCCCTGTAACCAATGGGGTGAAGCAGGGGGGGTATTCTTTTCCCTTTGTTATTTAATATATATATATAGTTAAATTAAATTGTAAGCTGGGTCAGTGTTACATGGGGTTACGTCTACCACCAAATGTGTTGTTTCTTAACAATTTTAGTTTTGCTGATGATATGTCATTGATAAGTCCTATCACGGGTTTAAGGAAATTATTAAAGATATGTGAACAATACGCATTTGAGAATGATATCATCTGTAATACAAAAAAATCAGTATGCATGGTCTTTCGGCCAACTTCGTTCAAATTACCATCTCATCCCCTGGTACATCTTAATGGCAATGCTCTTACATGTCAACAGTTATACCTATTTGGGTCATATTTTGAAATCCAATTGGTTAGATAATGAAGATATGATGAGACATTGACGATTTTTATGTACTCAAACATGCTTCTACGAAAATTTAAGACTTGTTTATTGAATATCAAGATTAGATTTTTCAAATCTTATTGCTGCGCTATGTATTGTGCTCCTGTATATTGAAATCTCTTTGGAACTATGAAATTCATTTAAATTCACAAATTACTAGCAGATGGAATAAATTGCTCTTTAAATGTGCCACTTAATTTCATTCTTAACAATGCAGGGCGCAGTTAATTGTGTAGATGTATCTGCATTCTTGTACATATGATATATATGTTCTTTTATGTTTACAATGTTTTTAGCTGTATATCTATATTTTAATTTAATGTATGGACTGTGTAGTCTGAAATAAAGAATTCTTATCTATCTTATCTTTAATGTGTTGGACAAGGGGCTGTTTGGGATACTTTAATGGAAGGGGTTATCTGAGAAATTTTAATATGTTAGACAAGTGGTTATCAGAGATATTTTAATGTGCTGGACAAGGGGTTATCTGAGAAATTTTAATGTGTTAGACATGGGGTTACCTGGAATACTTTAATGGAAGGGGTTATCAGAGATATTTTAATGTGCTGGACAAGGGGTTATCTGAGAATTTTTAATGTGTTAGACATGGGGTTATCAGAGATATTTTAATGTGCTGGATATTGGGTTATCGGAGAAATTTTAATGTGTTAGACATGGGGTTGTCAGAGATATTTTAATGTGCTGGACAAGGGGTTACCTTGAATACTTTAATGGAAGGGGTTATCTGAGAAATTTTAATGTTAGACAAGTGGTTATCAGAGATATTTTAATGTGCTGGACAAGGGGTTACCTGGAATACTTTAATATGCTAGACAATGGGCTGTCTGGGTTCTTATTTACATAACATGCCATTACATCTTCACTTTTCTATTACTTTTTATTCTTCTTTAAATTACATTTTTAAGTTTCAAAAGTGTTTCCTGATATTTCCTAATGTAGCAGACTGATATTTTTGTGACAAAAGGTAGCTTACTTAATATCTCTGTTTCATGTATCTTCATTTATTTCATTTACTTAGAGCTGAAATGAATACCAAATCTCCTGTTTGAATATTCATGCCATTGTTCTCAGGTAGAATTTTAAGATTTGTTAATGTTTGTAAAACCATTCAGTTATTTTTTTCTTTCTTTCATTTTTTTAGCTGTCTTAGTAGTTTTTGACCACTCCCCTTCCACCCTTGCTGCATTTAAAGCACTGAATTAGAGTATCCAAATTTAATTAAATGACTTTTGAGTAGTTTTCAGTTTTAAAAAAATTTGGAGTCAGACTAATATGAATACAACTTTGACTAACACATTTTTTAGTAAGCAGGACAGACTATAAGTAATAATAGCAATAACTCCATTACTTACTCAGTTCAATTTGGGACTTTCAAAACTGAATTCTGATGGAAGTAATTTGTTCACAGTGGGATCTGAATAAATCTGCTTTGAATGTAGATTGACCAGATTGCATAACAAAAGAAGACTAAATGCTCACAGTTGATGACTCGATTATTTCTTAATTTTAATGTGTTGACTGAATAACCTGAAATATTTATTCCATTTGTACTCGGATTGATTAAAATTTGAAATTAAATTACATTGCAGAAAGTATACGTTGACTTTGATATAAACTATGTTCTATGCCTTGTTCTTAATGCCCTGATGTGAATAGGCTCCTTTTGATTCTGATTGGTTGTAAGGGTTTATACT
The DNA here is from genome assembly GCA_028554795.2 of Sinohyriopsis cumingii. NCBI lineage: Eukaryota > Metazoa > Mollusca > Bivalvia > Unionida > Unionidae > Sinohyriopsis > Sinohyriopsis cumingii. The sequence goes on along the minus strand of CM068840.1, from coordinate 95,239,899 downwards.
GATCTTCTCTAATCCACCAATCAGAATTCAAGGTAGCCTTTCACTGCATGACATGGCTGAAGTGTATACCCTCAAAAGTGGATTCAAGTTGAAGAGACATGCAGCAATGGAGAAACTTTGCCCAAAAGATGGCCATAATATGATCAGTAATGTTTTTAAATTGTACGCGATGAAATGCTTCCTTATGCTGGTACATGTATGTTTAGAATGACTGAACATGTCAATGCAGTTAGAAAATCAGCATGGAATTAGTATAAGGTCCGATTTTGATGTGCATGGGTTACTCATCTTGTGTTAATTAGAAGAAATGGATTGTCTGTTACCAATAGGTTTTACTTTCTTATAGATAGATCGGAGTTACCTGTGGTCAGCATATTCAATTGCTGAGTCTGGGTGTAGGCATCACTAATCATTAGGTAAAGAAACAAACATTCAGACAATTCATTTCTATTAGAATATTTGTGAACCAATATTCTGATTTAGTCTGTTATTCATTAAACTTTGACTGTCAGAAGAAATTTAGCTTCTGTACATTTAATTTAACATTAGTTACTCAAGTGCATTTTTCTCTGGTCAAGATAATACTAACTTACAGATTCTACGGCTGCTTCACTCTTGCTACCATTTTATTTTGCTGTTTTTCTCTCCTCTTGCAGGAGGAAGCACCACCATGGCAGCTGTATATAGAAGTGAATTTCTGCCTTGAGATGGTGATGGACAACTTTGATCCTATCCTGGATGAGGCCCTGTCCTGTCAAATCTGTGTTACCCTTAGCAGTCATCTGAAACACTTTGCAGATTGCCTCTTACCTTATACAAGCTCTTGCCTTGTCTGCAGGCAGATCTTCATGTTCATCTGTGTCCATGTAAAAACATGCATTGACAAAACTGCCAATCTACGCCAGCAAAAACAGCAACTACAGCAACAACTGGCCCAGATCTGTACTGTTAGCCTGTGTCAGAAAATCAACAGTTTTGTGTCGGGAGATGTTGATAAATTGTACAGGACCCTAAGTCATATTTGGCCCCGGGTAAAGAAGACCTTGGCAGGCTTGCTGAGAAGTGAGGAAATATGGGACCCACAGTCAACAGAATTCGCTTTTCCCATCAAAACACCATTAGGTCCCAGGACTTCTGGAAAGATCAGCACAGCCTTACCCAGTATTCCAGAACATGAGTCATTGCCCAGTTCCTCATTATGTACATCCTTTGCATGTGAAAATTTCTCCAATCAAGTCTCGGCACAGTCCAGGGAGGGGGAGGAGCATGATGAAGAAGAACCTGGACATCCGCATCATCAGTTGCAGGGCAGCATTTCTGTTGTGGATCCAAGCTTGGTACTGGGCACTGCCGGAATGGGGGACAGTTCGTTGGAACAACCTCAGAACAGTGTCGCTGATAGCAGCTCCAGTTCTTTCAGTGGAAGAATTTATAACGATGATGCGCCTTCAAGCCTACCTAATGTCCATTTCCAGCAGGGTCGTGGACAGTTATTGTCATTAATAGACAGGCCTATGGGTACTCCAGGAATAGGTACGTCTATTCATAATCAGTCGTTATTTGGTAAATAACAACAATTCATCTACAGATTTCAGTTCTTATTTATATCTGCTATACTTACTTGAACAGTGGTAAGATGGTGGTATCACTCAGTTAGATGAAATTTGTGCTGATATCCAAATTAGAAGTCAGTGTAGGGAATAAATGTTGGATTACTGAGCATTTAGATGAATGTCTGGTATATTAAATGGGTTCATTCTTTGCCTAGTGTAAACTGTTGGTGCAGCTCATATTCTCTTACCTTTGAATTTAGCCACGACTTTTGTGCTTACTTTTTTAAAACTTTCTTTCCTGTCAGTCATCTCTATCAACCACTCATCAGAGCTAGATGAAATGTTCAATGACTGGCAAACTGATTTCCACTGAAATGTAGATGGGATGATTTAGTAAATATCCTTTTACTTGGTCCTAATGCAAATTGAGCTTACATTATTGCCCATCTTCCATTATGCACAACGTGTTCTTTGTCCTGCATCTGCCAATGGTTACTATTTAACTGCTTGAAAAACCTTGTGACCATTTTCAGCCAAATTTTACAGGAAGCCCTCTGTCATCAAGACCTTTTGCTCTTACACAGGTGATGCTGATTTGCCTTCATTTGTTGCTATTGTTACTGAAATAATCAAACAAAGAGAATACATAACATCTGGACATCAAAACCTTTTTAATTGATACAGATAATGGAGATCGGCAATTAAGTGTGACTACTGTTAATTAAAAATAGAAAATCTTCCAAGATGGCTGCTACTGAAAGAGAACCACACAATTTGATCAAATTTGGCTGAATGCATCTTGGTTTAAAGGCCTTTCAGTTTTATGCAGATGATACTGATCCACCATCAGATAACAGGAATCAAACATTTGGCTGTTGGGACTTAAAATAGCAAAATCATACAATTATTTCTTAGTCTAATCTGACCAGATTTAATTCATGTTGAATTCTGGCATTCCAGCTTTTTAATTTTTGTACCAAATAATTGTTAATCTTCAGTCCAATATGGCCATGGTTATAAGAAGAAGAAAAATCTTAAAATAATCTCATCTCTAAAACTCTCCAATTCAGCATTTTTTTTGGGACTTTAATTGAACCTTCCTGGCATCAAAGCATTTGAAATTATGTACAGTAGATGTTGAACCAATAAGACTGCTGTCAATAAAAATAAGAAAAAAATCATTGTCTTCTCAAAAAGTACTCAGAATAATTGGACTGTTTTTGAGAAAATACAGGTGTCAAGGCTTTTCAGATTTATGCAAATAATCGTGATCCTCTGTCATATAGAACCATGGGTACCATAAATACATACACTTCCTGCCGCAAAATGCCACTCAGCAAAAATGGACCAAATTTGACACCATCTAAATTTATACAAATTATGTTGATCCATCATGAAACATGGTTGCTGTTACTAAAAACAGAAAACCTTGAAATGACACTACTCAGTACCACTCAACAGAATGTCCAATTTGGCAGAAGGTATACTGGCATCGAGTCCTTTCAGTTTTGCTCATTCGGGCAGCTAGCTCATGACTAACCAAAATTACCTCCCTTGTTACTGTAATTTCATGAGTCTGTAAGGATTATGTGATGTCCAGTTGTCTGTCATCCAGGTGTTGTCCATCCATTAGCACAAGTGTGTTATTACTGGTCTTCTTAAACTACTTGGAAGATTGCCACCAAACTTCCCACACACATTCATTTCATGGTCTAGTTCATCCTAAATGAAAATGGGGCTGCTTGGACATCCAATATGGTTTCCAGTTTCCATCTTGAAAATTTTTTTATTAGCATGGGGTTTTCATGAAAAGAGTTCTTATGTTTTTTTATAAGGTATGGTAAGTTCAGTGCTGTTTCAAAATTATAATAAGATAATAAACTTAGTTCATTGAGAGAAGTGGAAAATAATTATCTATCTATCTATCTATCTATCTATCTCTCTCTCTCTCTCTCTCTCTGTGGTTGGGGGTGGGGGGTGGATGCAAAATTAGATACTGATCATCTGCGTGATCATGGCCAAGTGCAAGGTAACACTGGAAACTGCCACACTGCAAATACCATCACAATATGACTGAAATTTTTTAAAGCTACATTAAAAATACAAACCACACAGTAAATGCGTGCAACAAGTGATGTCAAGCTTTTTGTCAGTTTCTCAGCGTGAAAGTGCCATGTCAATTATACAAGCAGCGTTGATCCCTGGATCTCTCCCTACCTCAGTGGAAGTTGTACCGTGTACATGTATATATTTTCTTCTACTGAAGAATTCTAATGATAAACTCTATACCATTAAAAGAAGCTTAGGTATATCACTTATTAAATTTGTTTCACTTTGTATTTGTATAGGTGAGGTGGTGTATGGTAACAAATGGCAGCTGGTGAAAGTAGCCAAGTTTTGGGGAAACCTCAAGTTACAGTATCAGAATGAGGGACATCTGGCTCTACACTATCGGGAGGAAGGGGTTATTTTATCCGAATACAAGGTAAGAGATGGTACACAGTTGGTAGATTCTCTTACCATCCAGCAAATAAGATTGCACAAATATTCACTCAAAAATGTACAGTATATACACGTGTATAATATTCCAGCTGCAAGAAGTATACCTGTATTTCGTGCTTCATTGACTTTAGTTAAATTTGGTGTTTTAAGGTATTTCTCAGACACAGTGTATGCTGGACTCGTGAAACTTGATGATCACATGCATATCTGTTGGTAGGTCACCCTTGTAACAAGAGTAGATTAGTGTGACTTACATTTTCCATTTTAGCGACTCTCTTTTCACATGCCATATTTCCAAGAATAATGAAACTTGGTGAGGGGATTCATATGGATAAATACTACACCCATAAGTAGGTCACTCTGTTCCATTTAGGGGACCTCGAGTGGCTTAGTGGTCTAAAGAACTCACCATTACGGATCACTGCCAACTCACCTCTGTATGCATGGGTTCAAGTCTGAGGCTCGACTAATTTTGGTATGTGAGAAAGGTTGCTTGTAGCTTCTTGTGGGTTGTTGGTTGTTTCTGGGGTTTTCCTGGGTTCTACCTCCACCATTTATACTGGCCACCATGTATAGCCTATCTTGGGCTGAAAAATGGCGTTAAACCCTACAACAGTAACAATAACAGTAACTGTTCCATGTTCCCTGCTTTATTGAATTAGGTTACATTTATTTTATTTAGATTCATTTTTCATGCATAGTTTTTACTAGAATCATTTAACTTAAAAGTATTAAGCATCTTTATTAGGATCAAGATGTTACAACAAAAGGTCAGTGGGTTTGATCCCCGGCCGAGTCATATCAAAGACTTACAAAAAGAGTACTAACAGCTGCCTTGCTTGGCACTCAGCATCAAGAGGATGCGGGAGGTCATGGAGTCAATCCCTGGCTGAGTCATACCAAAGACTTGACAAAAATGGTACTAACAGCTGCCTCACTTGGCGCTCAGCATCAAGAGGTTAGTGTTAGGACTGGTCTCATGCAGTTTCTTTAAAACTTGGGTAATGAGGTTTACATCATCAAATCTGGATGACTTCGTTTCTGAGCAAGAGATTGTGCTTAAGTAAGATTAATTTGCTTCAGAAATAATTTTCATCAGGAGAAAGTAAAATAGGCAAAATCAACAATATAAAGATTTGGTGATTACACAGGATGTGTTTTTACAATAATACACTTGTCAACTGGTGATTTGCTATATCAGGTCCACTTTGGTCTCTTGTTCAGAAGAATACTTTAAAATTAGATCAGTGTCAGTCATATGTGATTGAAGTTTACGAATGCAAATTTTTGTACTTGCCGATATATTTAGGAATATCATCCACAAGAAGGTGGTACTAAAGGTATAGCCTTGTATTTCTTTCATGTGAGTTTCTGTTTATTTGCAGAAACAGCTGCAGATCATGAAGACCCGGTACCAGGAGAACTTTCAGTATGAGAAGTTGGTGCACTTGGGCAATGGAATGTCTGGCAAATGTCACCTGGCTCAGGATTGGACTACTGACTACAAATTTTGTCTGAAAAAGGTTAGTAGCACCTCTTTATCCTAAATTATGTAATCTGTGGGCATTTAACTGTCACTGTTGTCGCTTTGTCTATTCTGAGCATAACTCTCAAGCCACTCAAGGTATCTCTCAGAAACATGGTACATTTGTTGAACTACTGGTCAAGATGTTACCTTTGGATACTAAACAGTTTTCATTTTAATATTTGTTTGATATTTTTTCATATTTCTGTTAATCTCTCCACTAGTGTTTCTAGAGCAAAATTCCAAAGCCATGTAAGGGATATTGCATGTAACTATACTGGGTACCCTGGGAAGGCACTTTTATAAAATGATATCATGCCAGTTTACTCTGATTACTCAAAGGGTTTGTTTGAAAATGATTCAAAATTTCGGTTGCTTCACTGGACATCTACTCGGGATTCAAAGAGCCTTCCCTGGGTCCCAAGTATATTTGACTGGAACAGCTCTGAGATTTATGTGAAACTTGATATATTTATTTGACTAGTGTATGTCTTTTGCAATTCACAATTTTAATGTTTCAAACTTTAAACATTTTCATAAATTTGCTCATCTAAATGTCTATCTTTCACAATTTTGTTTTATTGAGTATGACCTCAAAACCATTCAAAATATTTCTATAAAATTTGGTGTGTGTATATATGAATATAAATTTGCATTTTGTTTTTCAATTATAATATTTTTTATGTTTTTGTCTATATATTCACCCATTTATCCATCAATCTGTTATCCATGTTTACAGGGCAACACTTTTTTCAGATATCTTGATGAAATTCAGCACACGAAAATTAGACTGGTGTACAAGTATACTTCTGCTATTCACAATTCTTCAAGTTCAATATTTTTAATATTTTCATCTGCTTCTTTCTCTGTTGATCCATTATCCAGACTTTATTTTCCCAGTAAAATCTCCAAAACTATTTCGGAGATCTATCTGAAATTTTGAAGACATATTGAACTAGTGGTGTAGATGAGTCTTTTGCCAGTCACAATTCATCAGTTTTAGTATTTTTAACATATATTTGTCCATTGGACTCTTGATCCATTATTCAAAGTTTCATTTCTGGTGTACAACTCTTAAATCCTTCAAGATCTCTCTTTGAATTTTGAGGTATATATTAGATTTGTGGTCAAGATTGTCTTTCACTATTTTGCACATTAGCATTTTGTTATAGAGGGTTTTCATATTTATAACATTGGTGCTGATCAGATATGGCCTACATTGCTTTAGTCAACCTTTTGAATGTTATAAAAATATTGATCAACAGAATTTAGTCTTATTTGACAGAAAGCAACCTGTCATAGATGGCTTTAAAATTTTGTACAGTTCATGCTAATCTGCCATCGCAAAAAATTGAACACTTTTGAAACAATTTCTTGGTCACCATTACTGAAGTTGGAGACTCATTTATATTACTTCTCAAAAAGCTCTCGGCAGAATTTGACCAAATTCTACAAAAAGCTATCTGGCATGAAGAGCTTTTAATATTCTACAAATAATGTCATTCTGCCAGCAAAAATGGCTGCTTTTACTAAATATAAAAGAATTTTTTAACAGTCTTTGGTAAACAGTCATAGCTTGAATGCCTTTCAGGTTTATAAAAATGGTTATGTTTTGCCATAAAATATGGCTGCTATTACTAAATATAGAGGAACTTTTTAACAGTCTTTGGTAAAAAGTCATCTTGAATGCCATTCAGGTTTAAAAACAGGTTGTGCAATCAAATATGGCTGCCATTACTATATATAAAAGAAAACATATACACAACTTTATCTAGAAAAATACTCTGCTGAACAGAAGTTTATGAACTTTAACACAGAGTGTACTGGTAAAAGGGGCCTTTCAATATTACAGAGTGTACTGGTAAAAGGGGCCTTTCAATATTACAGAGTGTACTGGTAAAGGGGGCCTTTCAATATTACAGAGTGTACTGGTAAAGGGGGCCTTTCAATATTAGACTAATTATACCATTAAATATTGATGAAGGTACAGATAGTGGGGAACCTTTAAAACAGTTGTTTTCATAACATATGCAATCAACAGCATTGGAATAAATTTCATCAGAATGTATGCTACTGACTCTGATTGTTTGACCAACTGCTCTTGTGCTTGTCTGTTATTCCTATATTAATAAGGTGAACAATATCAGGCCCACTTGGGCTGCTTGTTTGTGCTACCAAGGAAACAAAGTGTATCATAAGTAGTACATACATTGAGTGTGCTGTCCCTTAGGTTACTAGTGTAAAATAAATTGAGAGTGCTAGTCCATAGTGGACATTCACTAGCATTTCTTACCATGGGATGTGTCATCTCTGGATGAGTCTTGTCTTTTTTAACCTGATGCCCTGACCACTTCAGAACAATTAAGCTAGGGCTAATGTATGTTGTTGTTGTGTTTTTTTTGTAGTACCTTGGTTTTACAAAGTACTTCCTCAATGAAACAAAATTTTAGAAAATGTGTATGCAGACTGGCCATGTTATCTGGTTATATGAGTAGGTGGATGAAACAGACATTGGTAGAGTCTAGTCCCATTTATCACAAATAAATATATTCCCAATAAGAGCAACCATGGCAAATCCCCAGATCTTTTACTATATATTCCAATCAAAAGCATTGTGCACCAACCCTCCATTTCCATCTATACCTGCCTCTGCAGCTAAACAGTAACCTACTAGTAACAGCTCAAAATCCATCACATATATTATGTGCCTTCCAACTTTGACTAAATATGAAAAAAATCATTTTGGTTGGAATTTTTTTTAATTCATCATTGTAATTGTACTGCTTGTGCTCTTTACCTCATCATCTTCCTGGAACCTCAGAGGTGTGAGTCATGAATGACACCCCACTGGCAGATGGTGACCAAAGAGACAGCGTAACTTCAGAATAATGATTTTCCTGGCAGGATTAATAGGAGATATGGTAATAGACAGATAGATGGATAGACCAAGAGTATCAAAATATGACTTGATGTCTAGGGATGATATGACTTGATGTGACTTGATGTCTAGGGATGATATGACTTGATGTCTAGGGATGATATGACTTGATGTGACTTGATGTCTAGGAATGATATGACTTGATGTGACTTGATGTCTAGGGATGAGATGGATGGATAAAAATGAATGGGTAATTACTCATAACCATCTTGTCTGCATACCTTCCTCGCATTGTAAAGAAACAAAGACCAGTTACGTAATAATCCTTTGCTAAGCCATTACGATAAATGTGGAATTTTGTACTTTAGATTCATATATCCCATTATGAAGAGAAGGAAATAGAGATTTGGAGTGAGCTGGAGCATGCTTACATTGTAAAGCTGTATGGAGCCATTAGACTTGGGGAGATGGTATTCATTCTGGCGGAGTTTATTGATGGTAAGTGGAGGTAGAGACTATTATGTAAAAGTCACAATAACAAGCTATTTTCAGATTCAGTTGCATTATTTAATACCAAGGCCCAGAATTTATGCTGACCACTCTCCAACCTCCTAGAGGGCCATGTGTAACTACAATGTTTTATTACTAGCACTATCAAGAAATATATATTCTAAAGTTTAACCTCTTGTTTTGAAGGAAGGCCAACCTCTTGTTTTGGAGTTGGCCAACCTCTGACATTCCATACCTCAAGTAGACCTGTTTAGATTTTTTACTGGTCACAGGTCACTAAAAAAGCCATTATGTGGTTTCAGGACAATTGATCAAGCTACAGTTAGTACATAAATTATGATTTCAAATATATTGTTGTGCTCAAATTTCACACCAGTGGAAATTTTCATACGCTGGACAGAGTTTTTGAGTGATGGAACTTCTCTTCCTCCTGCCAGAATAGAGTGAAGTGGTTGGAAAAGGGAAAAGTGGGTGTAAAGAGATAATGAGTTTAAAACAGGTGTATTGCTTCATCTTTCTGAACCATATAATGTTAAAACAAAGAAGCACTCATTGAACCTTTAATGAAAGTATAAATGTTTTTCTTTGGTTGATTTAGCAAATTTTTGATATTACTTTGTTTTGGAAGAAGTTACTAATCCACAAAAAAATTTACTTTCAAAAAAAGGTGATAGTTATGATAGATTATGATGTATAAACCCATTCTCCCTCCTTTAACAGGATGAAATATGAAATAAACTGTTTTACCTTTATTTTCAATCAGTGTACAGTAATAGTTTGCAATTGGCCTCAAATGCATTGAATTTTACTCACCTGTTCAAGCTTCTGGTGTGAAACATTGTTGTTTAAATTGTATTACTTTGTGTTTTGTGGTTTTGTGATGAATAAAAGAATTACTTGATGTTGTACTTGGAGTATGAAACCATTCAGTAGCCAGTGGGTGTGTAGGTTGAAGTTAAGGACTATAAGAAAGGCAAAGTCAACATTGCTTTCTTTGCATATTTAGGTAAAATTAATGGCAAAGTGGCCAACTATTTTGTCAGAGTCATGTGCATGTGTTGATCATGGCTAGGGTGAGGTTTCTTGGCATTGATAGGTAACTTTTTATCCTATATCATATCCAGATGAAACATTTATGTCCTCTTTGATTTTTTTAAAATTAGTTTAATTAATAATCATAATTTAAATATTCCTGGTGTTGTTGACTCTGGAATTCCCACCCCCATCAATGACCCATTCCCACTACACATGAATATCAAGTCAAAGTGTTGGTCGACATCGATGATGAAGTTTCAGTCCTCCTAACTGCTTCTCCAGTCAGCAGTACTTGAGGATATTAATGTTTGGCTGTTGGGTACAAGACACATTCCACTGCCTGTCATACTGAACTTCCAGCATTAGATCCAAATTTAGCAATGGTTATCATGTCTGTGGATAAAAACAAATTCATTTTAAAGGTATGTTTGTTGCCACATCAGATCAGGTTCAGAACATTGTTGCAACATCATCTATGTTGGATTTGACTTTGGCAATTTTATGACTGATGGACTTCGAATATGGTCATCGGCAAATGGGAACCAGGGGAACTGCCTCAGCCTCCATATGAAAGGTATGCATTTCAGTTCTAGAAGGACCTGCTCTGTGAGAAGTCAGTCCTTATTATGTCAGACAACTCCATAGTGGTGACTCCTCAAATGGAGGCACCAAATCATCTGAACTATGTGTGCTGGTTTTGGCAATTTAATCGTCGGTGCTTTCAACTTCAGATCAACATACAAATCAGACATTCCTGGTAGACTCACTGTTCTGGCAACATTATTCCCAAAAAGAGCAATGTTAAATGTTATCAATTTGGAATAGACCCTTCATCTTTTGGATTTTACACTTTATGGGCATCTAATAATTGACCTTTTGCAACAGTGTGAAACCACAAATGGGCCACCATTTTCTCACCAGTTTCAGACCCAAAAGCATGGGAAGTGGATTCACTATTAATCATTTGGGAGGAGATATGGACATTTGCCTACCCCACCCACAGTCTTAGTACCTAAAATAATACAGAAAAAGAAGGAGGATCAAAATTGCAAGATAATTCTGGTGATTCATCTCAGATTTTGTCAAATGATAGAAATACCCAGGATATTTGACCAAGCAAAATCATCCCAGAAAATTGTGGTTGCAGGTATATACCCCAGCTGTCTTTTCATTCATACATGGCTCTTATTGGGATGACCTTGCATAAGGAATGTTGACCTTCAAATTGAGAGAGAATCTCAAGAGCATGAAGGCCCTCAACTCTGAAGGCTAATAACAGAAAGTGGCATGATTTCAGGGACTGTTCTTGAGTCCCATTGAGTGCTTTGGTCCCTTGACTAGCCAACTCTTTTCTCTGGTTATATGGGTAAAAAAGTGGGCACCAATTATCATCAGAGGTAACCCTTCCATGATGTCTGACACATTCAGGCGTAATGGCAGAAGAGATGTTGGTCATGATAAAGACCTATCAGCCGATATTGATTTGAATAGACCAAAAGCCCTCACCCAGTTTCCAAACTGGAATCTGTCCTGGATTTTAACAGGGCCTAATTCAGATAAATTCTAACCTTTAGCCCAGACCTTTCTGAAGCTTTTATCAATCAATCAGAGCCTATTTGCTTCAGCTTTCAGGATGAGTGATACATGCCTTTTGAGTCTACCTGTACTTACAGTTCAGATCGGATAGTTTCTTGATCCTTGTGATACTACCAGGCTTTGTAGCCAAGAACTGGTCACCATCAGTGGGCAGTCATAGAATTGTCATAGACTCCCTGTCATCTAGAGATAAGTCGAGAGCAGTGGTCATGCAAGATCTTGTCCTTGAAGCATTGCTTGAAGTGCACAGAGACATGTCATTGCAACCACAAATGACCTTTTCTCCATATGACGGATAGAAAGCAGGATACAACCTCCCAAGCCCAATCTTTGTGGCTTAAGTGGGTTATACACACAGCATATTCTGACATCTCATAAGATCAGAGTTGCCGCAGCTTAAAAACTGGTGATATCTGGTAGTGGTAAGGGGAGGTAATGGGCAAGAGTTATTGCCATTTGTCTATGTGCTGTCCAGAAAAGACAGTTTATCTTTTAGTAGGGCTGCATTCAGGAAGTAGCTTCCTTATGGCCCTAACATCAGTGTGATCAAGTAAATATTCTTGTAGTAAGATAAGTCCCTTAAAAATATGCTTTTTACCGAAAATAATACCATCTACTTACATATACATATTTAGGAAAGCTTATACAAGACATCCATTTTGCTTGATCAGAATTAGTGTCAGATGAAGAGGTTTGGTTGGACAAAGAAGAGGATGTTAAGATGTGTTGTACAAGCATATCAGTTAGATACTAAAACAGCACTTGCATCATGAGTTGCAGTAGATTTGCAAAATCCACAATATTAGCTGGGCAGTTTGAGTTATCTCCTTGTTTGTTTTTCAGGTGGATGCCTGACCGAAGCCATTAACACACAGAGAAACCTGAACTGTCGCCTAGGTCATCGACTGGCCCTACACTACTTTAAACAACTTCTTCAGGTCCTTTGTTACCTAAGGAGTAAAGACATTTTACATGAAGATCTGAAAGGTAAAATTGGAAGAAATCATTTCTTGTGTAAATAAATTGGAGTAGAAATTATTTATTTGTATATATGTGATGTATGAAATATGTCCAGCCACAGTGATACAAAATTATTTATGTATGCTATATACTTCACCCCCATCCACACCCCAGAGACAGGTGGCACTCAGTCATCTGTTGGAATTATTGGACAAGGAATAAACAGTGTAGTGTCCATGGACATGAAATTGATTCCACTCTGTGTTGACTGAAATGTCAACTCCCTGGTATTCAGGTTAACTTTTTATCACTTTTTTTTTTCTGCCAGTCTGGTAGGTTGAGCCTGTCACTAACTGCAAGGCTGGAATCTTCATGGAAGTTCCTTGGTTAGGTGTGTGTTTGTTTAGGGCAGTATCCTATACATATATTATTTAGTGTTATGTATTTAGTCCCATATATTCTAATGTAGCACAGCTTACCCCCAAAATTACTTTTGAATGTTGGATTCCTTGATTGTGTCTTGTGTTCTTGGCTGTATTTTTCTGGACTGTGATCATGCAATATATTTTGGGGTCAGTCTATGAATAGCAAGTTTTTCAGATTTCATTATCATTAATGCCCGATCTGGCATTTGATCAATCCTTATTTCTGTATCACACACCCTTATTTGAACTAATCAGGTGCCTTCTTTGATGCCCGCACATTGATATTTTAAGATGCATTGAGTTAGACTTGTATAAATCACAGTTTATTTTGAATTTCATTCATGCAGTAAAGCTAAAACTATTTAGTAAGAACAGAAGTAGGTGTATGTGATAAATACAAAATTACATTCATGTTTGTACTGATCAGGTAAAAGAACTTGTTTGATATGGCACATGAATATGTCTCATCTTGATGGTTTTGACATATCCGTATGTCATATCAAACTGTTATTTGCACTGACTCAGAACAAAACATGTATGCAGTTTAGTATTTATACAGAATAAATATACAGCATTAGTTGGTCTTTCTTTTGCCCTCTACTGCTTGTAGGTACATTACATCTTTCACCTGTTGTGTTTTAGTCGGAAATAGCAGCACCCACCCAGCATAACACGTGGATATCATTAGGCCCTGTATTGAAATGCAAAAGCCCTGTAGTAATCACGTTTTCTATTTGTCCATTTATCTGTGTTTTCACACATCAGGTAACTGGCATTGCTCTGCAACCCTTACACATAATTGGATGCAGTTTGCCTATTACATGTGCAGTGTTGCTTCTAGGCTTCATAATTTTGGATTCCCATCACTCTGCAAGCAACTGTCACAACAAGGAATGTTTAAGTTGGGGAGTCGTGCAAAAGAAATAAAACTTCTGTTTGTATTCTATAATGGTGCATGATAAATATAATACAAATGTAAAATCAAATAGTTTTATCATTTGCATCAAAACATACCACAGTCGGTCTTCTTTCCATAAGCCAGTACCATTCAACACTTTGAAATATCATTCCCCATAATGCCAATGTACATGCATATAAACTTGTATCTAGAAAGGTCTAACAATTACTACCATATAGCCAATTGACTACCATATTCATCACTTATAAAATGTTATAACTCATTAAACAGCAGAAAACTTTTTCCAGCAGTTTTAATGTGTCGGGAGGAAAATGTCAGACCCTTGTACAAATACACTATCAGGAAGTGCACTGGTTAATTGTAAAGGGCCATGACTGTATTTTAAACTCTTATTTTACAAAATGTGCCTTTAAAAGGATTAATTTTGAAACCTTTAACCTTTTAAAGGCATATATACATGCAGCCTTGCATCAAGTAGCTATATTGGATGTAGAGATCTGTAGCAGTGGAAATGTGATATTGATGAAATAGGGCAATGACTCCATCAAAATTGGACCTGATAAAATGAAATCTTTTAAAGACATATATACATGCAGCCTTGCATCAATACTGGATGCAGAGATCTGTTGCATTAGAAATGTGATATTGATGAAATAGGGCAATGACTCCATCAAAATTGGACATGATAAAATGAAATCTTTTAAAGGCATATATACATGCAGCCTTGCATCAAGTAGCTATACTGGATGCAGAGATCTGTAGCAGTGGAAATGTGATATTGATGAAATAGGGCAATGACTTCATCAAAATTGGACCTGATAAAATGAAATCTTTAAAAGGCACATCTACATGCAGCACTGATTCCAGGAATTCACAAGAATTGGATAACTGCCTCCTCAAAGAGACGGGGGGAACTACCACAGCTTACTCAGGGTGGGATGGGTTGTATGCTTACTTGTCCAATTGCATTTCTTTTTTTTTTACAACTTATCTTTTAATGTTGGTACTAGTTGGTACTAGGTAAATACTCAGTCTTTTGTCCCTCTTCAGCATCTGATAGATCCCTCATATTCAAGTGATTATGATGCACCCATTCCTAAACATGAACTTTACCCTTAGATTGTATACCATGATCCTTTGATTCAGAAGTTATGACCTGTGATTGCTTGCTGTCTTGACTGTTGTTTCTACAATATGACTTTATTTAGATTTGTTGAATTTTGGCATGCAGTTATTTATTGATGAATTTCATATTGATAAGTCCTGGAATGAGTTTAATTTCCTTCATTCTCCAAAGTCATTTATAAGAGTTATGGCCCACAACATCATTTACAAGGGTTATTGCCCACAACATCATTTACAAGAGTTATGGCCCACAACATTATTTACAAGAGTTATGGCCCACAACATTTACAAGAGTTATGGCCCACAACATAATTATTTACAAGAGTTATGGCCCACAATGTCATTACAAGAGTTATGGCCACACAACATCATTTACAAGAGTTATGGCCCACAACATTATTTACAAGAGTTATGACCCACAGCATAATTATTTACAAGAATTATGGCCCACAGTGTCATTACAAGAGTTATGGCCCACAATATCATTTACAAGAGTTATGGCCCACAACATCATTACAAGTGTTATGACCCAATCCATCATTTACAAGAGTTATTGCCCCAGATTGCCTTTACTTTTTACTTTGGTTTCCACAGATCAAGTTTTTGGGGGGTTTGAACCAAATTTTGTGTGCTTCTCTGTTTTGGTTATACCTGGAGGAAGTTTGATTTCCTGTGTTCCATGTCCTCAGTGCAGCTGAATGTGGTGTATGATGCAGTCAGGTGATATATCTTATGATCCTCATCTAAAGATACACATATTAACAAATCAATTTGCTCCAATGAGTTATTACTCTTATAGACTTCTTGCTAGATATAGTATATGATACAATATTTTGAATGCAACTAATCTCACAAACTTCAGTGAATCACCATGAAATTTGGGAAATATTCAGGTCATCCTGTAAAAAAAGTACCAAGTTATTGTGTTCCTGCAAATTTTTGTTCAATTATAACCCTTTTTGACTTGGTTCCTGTTGTAGTGTATGACAGGTACTTGTGTATGCAACTAGTCTCAGAGTTGTATTGGATCACTGTGAAACTTTGTGAATGCTATGGACATTATTGGAAAATGTGAATGTGGACAGATTACTTGCTAGAGTTATTGCCCTTTTTATCTCGAAGCTAAATGCAGTGTTTGACAGAATCTTGTAAATACAAACAAGTTCTGCAGTTTTTGCATTTTCTGATGCATCACTTTGAAACTTGCTACATTTCATATTTTGAGTTGAAGATGCACATAAGTACAAATCACTGTGATCCTGCAACTGTTTTGTTAGAGGCTATTGGACTTCTTGACTTGTTGCTGGGTATTGTGTATACTAATCTTTTGAATGCAAGTTATCGCTTTGAAACGTAAGAAGTGTTATGGTCATCATCATCAGATGTGAATGCCAGCTAGTGATTGTGATGGTGCAAATTTGTTTCAAGTTATTGCTCATAGTCCTGCATTTTTTGGCGTTTTTAAATGATCACTTAGAAACTTTGTAATCAGTTTGGTATTCATCTAACAATATGCATATTGACAAATTGTTGCCTCAAGTTTTGCTTGAGTTTTTGCTCTTTTTGGCTGTGAGGCTACGTGTGCTCAGGATATGACCATTAATCCATCATGCATCATCCTTTGTCTGTCAGCCAGTGATTAGACCATCCACATGAGATGTGGGTGGTCGTAGGTTTGAGCCCCAGCCGATTCCTACCAAAGACTTATAAAAATGGTACTAACAGCTGCCTCGCTAAGCACTCAGCATTAAGAGGTTAGTGTTAGGACTGGTCGGCCTGGTGTGAGGATAATGTAACTGGGTGGGACATCATGCTACATGTCTGCAGCACGATTCCCTAGTGCTAGACATCACTATAAACGGTTACACTGCCAACATTGTAGCAGTATGACTGAAAAATTGTTAAAGCAATGTTAAAAATCCAAATCACACACACTTACACACACCCACACTCAACAATTGCTACTTTCAACATCATCTTAGAACTTGACAGACCAATTTCAACCAGACTTGGTGTAGATTGTACAGATGATGCTAATCGACTATTAAATATGGCCACAGTTGCCAGAAACACCTTTCAAAAATGGGCTTCTCCAAAACTGAAAAGATTTTTATTACATTTGACAGAAAGCTTGCTTGCATGAAGAAATTTAAAGTTTTGTATGAATGATGCAAATTTGCCATCAAATATGGTCACCATTACCTAAAAAATTATTTAAAAAATGCCAATTGTCTTTCAGCAATTGCTATTTCAACCATTTTCAAGCAGACTTGGCACAGAGCATCCTGGCATAAAGGCCTTTAAAATTTATAGAAATACTCCACCATCAAATACAGCCACAATCATAAAGATAAGATGGTTTCTTCTTCAAGACACATGCTTGACCCTCTGATCTTGAGGTTAATATCAGTGACAGAAAATTTTGCATTTAAAAGTTTCTCATATGCTTATATATTTGCATATTTCGTAAACCCCTTTTTTGATTTTGTTTATACTTTTGGGATGACCCCTTGGTGGATTTTGTTCATATTTTAAATGACACTTGAAGGATTTTGGTCATATGATGACCCTTTGGTGGATTTTTTTCATACTTTATAATGACCCCTTGGTGGATTTTGTTCATACTTTTTTAATGACCCCTTGGTGGATTTTGTTCATACTTTTTTAATGACCCTTTGGTGGATTTTGTTTATACTTTTTTAATGACCCCTTGGTGGATTTTGTTCATCCTTTTTTAATGTTCCTTTGGTGGATTTTGTTTTTACTTTTTTAATGAACCTTTGGTGGATTTTGTTTATACTTTTTAATGACCCCTTGGTGGAATTAGTTCATACTTTTTAATGACCCCTTGGTGGATTTTGTTCATACTTTTTTAATGTTCCTTTGGTGGATTTTGTTCATACTTTTTTAATGACCCCTTGGTGGATTTTGTTTATACTTTTTTAATGACCCCTTGGTGGATTTTGTTCATACTTTTTTAATGACCCTTTGGTGGATTTTGTTATACTTTTTTAATGACCCCTTGGTGGATTTTGTTCATACTTTTTAATGACCCCTTGGTGGATTTTGTTCATACATTTTTAATGTTCCTTTGGTGGATTTTGTTTATACTTTTTAATAACCCCTTGGTGGATTTTGTTCATACTGTTTAATGACCCTTTGGTGGATTTTGTTCATACTTTTTAATGACCCCTTGGTGGATTTTGTTCATACTTTTTTAATGACCCCTTGGTGGATTTTGTTCATACTTTTTTAATGACCCCTTGGTGGAATTTGTTCATATTTTTTAATGACCCTTTGGTGGATTTTGTTCATACTTTTTAATGACCCTTTGGTGGATTTTATTCATACTTTTTAATGACCCTTGGTGGATTTTGTTCATACTTTTTAATGACCCCTTGGTGGATTTTGTTCATACTTTTTTAATGTTCCTTTGGTGGATTTTGTTTATACTTTTTTAATGACCCCTTTGTGGATTTTGTTCATACTTTTTTAATGTTCCTTTGGTGGATTTTGTTTATACTTTTTAATGACCCCTTGATGGATTTGGTTAAAGTCATTTTATGTTTTTGTATTTCCTAAACCCCTTGGATTTTTGTTCAGCTTTGTTTATGAATCATATTATAGTAAATACATTCTGCAACATGCTCAACCTTTGCACCATGGGGTCAAATTTTTACAGCACTGCTTTGATGTGGGTTTTACTTGCAGTCCCAGGCCATCTTGTTTTAAGTATTCGTGTGTAGGTTATTTACATGGAAGTTGATTGTTAAATGCCAAATATACCAAAAATAAAATCTTTCACTCATGATTCAGTAGGATCAGGATATGGCCTAAAATAATTCTAATGGTGTAATTGAAATTATTATGTTGGTATACAAGGGCAGTTATTTCTCTTTTTGTATTTGCTTAAGTTACTTTCCCATTTTAATTAAGAACATTGTATCATTAAAAATGAGGCAATCATTTTAAATGAGATTAAAATGAGGCATTCAGTTTATATGATATTAAAAGATATTTTTACTATGGCTCTGTTCACAAGGTTCTAGCCAAACAAATTCCATGCATGATGAATGATTAGAGTTCCTGGAAAATGTTATATTCAGAAAAATTCAGTTTTCTTTGGAACCTAGTTTTTTTGGGTGTGAAAAAGAAAGTATAGTTTTTGTTTGACCATGCTCTATCATTCATATACTTGTTTTATTGACCACAGCTGACAACATTCTCCTGAGTCAGAATGACCGCGGCATCAGAGTTGCTGACTTTGGTCTGGCCAGAAGAATTACCCACCAGAAGAAAGGGGAACAGCCATTTGGTACACAAACCCAGTGGAGTCCTGAAAAAGCTGGCAGCGAGGGCCATGGTTTTCCCTCAGAGGTTTGGGCTGCTGTGTGTGTTCTTGTACATATGCTTAGTGGATACCCTCCTTGGGTCAGGCGATTCTCTGATGCCAAATTGCTGCATTTTGTGGTAATTATCTACCAATGTGCTTTACTCTATGATCCCACATAATAGCATGTTCCAGCACATCTATCCAGCTTATCTATATGTCATTTAAATAGTTCTATGCCCCCACTGTTTGCAGATGGTGCGTCTTGATTTGGTCTTGTCTGTCTGTTTGTCCTGTCTGTTTGTCTGTTTCCAATTTTGTATTTGCAAAATGACTTGAGTTCTCCACCAGTTTCAGCTATGAACCTTTGTGGATGAATTTCACTTGGGGGGAAACAAAGACTTGATTTGGGGGTCAGAGGTGAAAATCTACTGTTACCAAAAGAAGGAAATTAGTTTCCATACAATAACATTACTTTTACATCGACCAAAACGGAATAGCTTGCACTTGTGTGAGGAAGAAGCATATCAATTTGGATGTCAACTGATCCATGTTCAGAGCCACTGTGACTTAAAGAAGAGAAAAGGTTTTGCACAGATCATTCTTCCTCACATACCTGGCTCAGACTTTATTAATGTCTTGCACTTGGGGTAAGGAAAAAGCATATAGTTTTGGAGGGGTCAAAAGGTTAAAACTCGTGGCCATATTGACTTAAGGAAAATCTTTTTACATAAAACCAAAGTTAGTGTATGGCCTGCACATTGGCTAAGGAAGAAGCCTGCTGTTTTGGGGGTCAGAAGGTCATGGTGAATATTACTGAAAGAAGAAAGCTTTTTTGGCATAATAACGGTCTTGTCTGGACTATAATCAAAGTTTGTGGAGGGCATACACTTAAAAGCTGGGTCATTGTTGTTCCAAACAATATGGGTTTTGCAGAATAACATTTGTACTCGAGTAAGTTCCTTTACCAAAGTTTGTAAGTGAATTGCACTGAGGGTAATAAAAATGACCTTTAGATTATGGGGTCTTAAAGTCAGAGACCATTGCAATTGTAATAAAAATATTAAAGCTTGTGGTACTCTTGTTTTCTTTCTCAGGTTTTTGTTGCTATTGCTTAGCAAGTCTTTTATGAAGTGAGAATCATTGTAGTTTCTGGTGGTTGCTCATAAGGTCATGTGAGCTCATGATATGGCCTTGGGTCCATCATAAGTTTCAGATTTTGCATCTGTTAATATTTTTTTGTTTTGAAATTCTTATGGTATCACGGTACCAATTGTTTTTCCATATACCTCAATGCTAATGTTTTGTGAAATAAATATACTTTCTGTCCTACTTGGGCATGCATGTCACACGCTGTCATATAGAACAATGCTAGATTGTCAATTTGACAATGACATAACCAGGTACTCCATTGCATTTAAGAGAGATAACTCTACTGGAACTAGACAGGGGTAAGAGTTATCTAGTCACAACAAGCACATTTTCAGTCATGTGTACCATATTTTAAAAAAATCATAAAAAATACAAAATATGATCTAGATAGAAATTAACACAAACTCACATGTTGCCAAGAGGTTCAACTTTTTTTTAAGCCAAACAGAAAGCACAAGTCTTACATAATGCACCAATCACAGCTAGTTTTGTTCTTTAATTCTGAATACAATGTTCCATACACCTTAAGCTCCGCCCACCTGGACTTGCGCAATTGGTACCGTTATACCTATAGCAAACCTTAATTTTTCCAATAATCTGTGAAATAGTTCGGGACTGTATAAGTAACAAATATACTTAGTCTCACTTGTGAAAAACAATTTGATGAGGTACTAACCTATGTCTTATATGAATGTGTATAGAAATGTCATTGAGCTGTTTGAACTATTGTTTTCATACTTTTGCTTCACCATCAAAATCATCTTTTGAAATAAAATGAATTCTTTCAACTATGAGTTCTATCTTATTCATATCAGCAATTATTGAACTTCACATAGGTGATATGGGATAAATCACATTATATCATATTATGTAATAACTAGGTCAAAGGTCAATGTACCAAATAGTATGCACCTGTCCTACTTCAAAATGTACAATTCACCTAAAAGAAAGGAATTTATATTTGTTTGGTAGGTGCAGAACTTAACATCAGAGACAGGTGGACATGACCCAATCTTATTATAAAGTATAAGCTTTGACCACTTTACACTATCTACAGATACAAGAGGTCACTAACCACCAGTCCTCACACAAAGGTCCACCTACCCATCCTCTTTGTAACACAAATAGTAAGCTTTCCTCCTTTGTAATGTGAATAAAATTGTTTCAATAAGCCAGTCAGTCACCAAATATAGTAAATCGCAGCTTCTGAGTGGTTATGTTTGGATTGGGAGGTGAAATTAGGGGAATAAAATACAGAAAAATGCCAAATATAAACACTAAGTATAGCACATCAAATGGAGTTAAAAACAGGAGGAAAGTGTTTATCTAAAAGGGAGAGGTAGCTTATGATAAAGGAATTAAAGGTGGCAAAGTCAGCAATGCGAAAAATGAGAAGTGAAAGTTTGATGACCTTACCTTGGACAAATATATGGGGCAGGGCCCAACAGGTCCAAGGACAGCCCAAAGGCAACTGTGCTATAACATCCCTTACAGGACCCAAATTTCAAGTGAAGTTGTGTTCATTTCCATCTAATATAAAAGGGTGAATAATTTAGATAATATAGATACATATAAAGTATATTTCTTCTACATAAGAATTTAATAATAATTGGCATAAGATAGAGAGAAACTTATCTCAGAGCCAAGCAGAACATACCTTATCAGTTTTTAAACTTGTAAACTTTACTGTGAGAAATTATCAAATTGCTTCTACTTACATTTGCATCAAGATTGAGGGCTAATATAATACTTCACAAATCTTCTCTTTATTTTCATAATCAGTCACTGAAAATGTGAGATTTTATTTCCTTGAAATGTTATGACTGGTGTAAGGGAGATAACTGAATGATATATATAAGGTGTGGTAACCTTGAATACATTATCCATGTAATATAGATGAGTTCATCAACAACCTGTATTAACTTCATTGCAATTAAATTATCTCAAAATACATTACTGACAAAGTGAGAACCTAACATTTAGACTCCTATGTTTAGTGGAGACCTCAAGAGTCATGTAATTTTAATTTCTAAGATGACGCAGCTCTTTCATATCACATAGTTCATATTTTCTACAATGCCGGCATGTAGAGTGCAGCCTTCCATAACCATGCAGATATCATCTCATGCCAATTTGGATTCTTGCGATGGGATGCAAAGTTTCAAGAACAGTGTGGATTTGAATGGAATGAATACGCACTGTGTGACTAAAATGGTTATCATTCTGTAATGTTGGACCAAACATGGAAATTCCACAGGAGCAGCTTGACAGAAAGAAATAGGATTAATTGAAAGTCAATAGTAGATTATAATTGGGCTTATATAAGTGCCAATGGGAAATGCTGACTTAAGGAAACTGTTCTTGTTTGTTGGTATTCACTGCTACTTCAACAAAAGGGAATGCAAGAGAACTGAACTAACTACATGAACAATTTCAAAGCAGGAGAGTGTAAAAAAAAAAGGGACAATTAGAGCAGGACAATTCAAATCAAAATGGGAAGGAATACCAAATCCTTAATAAATTACCTAAAAATTACTCATGCCAGAACATCCCACATGATACAAGTGATCTATCTACAAGTGTACTTAGAATGTTCTCTATCCTGGTTTATGGCATGCCTTACAAGAACAAGATAGTTGTTTTTGTACACATGATTTTTCATCTTTTGCAGGTACAATAGCCAATATTTGGCCAAAATCAACTATATTATGTTTCCATAACTTATTTTGTTGCATGCATTCCAATCTAGGAGGTAACAGCACATACATAAAGGCATCAGGTAACACAAGTCTATATCTATCATAGCTATAGTTATCAAAAGTCCCCATCCAAAGCCATCTTGTGCTATTTTCTAAAGATTTCATACATTTTATTCTTAAAGAACTTTCAATATTTGACCAAAAGTGTTCAGCATACATTTGTTTTCCTACATCAAACTAGTATAGTTCATAAATGCCGCCCACATGTATGCGTTTCTTTGGAAACACTGTGAGGCTATTCTTTCCTTTAGGTATCACGGTACCAATTGTTTTTCCATATACCTCAATGCTAATGTTTTGTGAAATAAATATACTTTCTGTCCTACTTGGGCATGCATGTCACACGCTGTCATATAGAACAATGCTAGATTGTCAATTTGACAATGACATAACCAGGTACTCCATTGCATTTAAGAGAGATAACTCTACTGGAACTAGACAGGGGTAAGAGTTATCTAGTCACAACAAGCACATTTTCAGTCATGTGTACCATATTTTAAAAAAATCATAAAAAATACAAAATATGATCTAGATAGAAATTAACACAAACTCACATGTTGCCAAGAGGCTCAACTTTTTTTTAAGCCAAACAGAAAGCACAAGTCTTACATAATGCACCAATCACAGCTAGTTTTGTTCTTTAATTCTGAATACAATGTTCCATACACCTTAAGCTCCGCCCACCTGGACTTGCGCAATTGGTACCGTTATACCTTATAGGAAAAAGGTTTGCATTGAGCAGCCATTTACAATGTCCAAAAGAGATAAACAGAATTAGTATACCCACACTTTAAAGTCAAGTCTGGTGATATTGTGATACCTTTAATCTCTCCAACTATTGTACATCTTTCCAGCCACCTGTTACCATTAGTGATGCTAAATCCTGTCAGTTACAAGTTATTTCTTCCACTTGTGTATGTTCAACAATACTCTCTCGAGACAGCACAGATACCTTCCATTTTGTGCCTTTTCTCAAGTTTGAGCAATCCCAAAGAGTTTTCTCATTATAGGGAAGTATACCTCGTCTGCTGTTTTAGCTCATCTGGTCGTAGACCACAAGAGGTTATGGAATGGCCTGTCATCCAGTGCTTGTCAGTCATCTGTCATTTGTCCATTAGCACACATTTATTATTGCTTCCAAAGCTCATGCCAACATACTGGAGAGAAGGGGATCCACTATCGTTAAGCAGTTAGGGTGTTGAACTTGTGAAGGGTGCAGTTCAGTTCCTGTCTTTGGATCAGCCCCAATGTGTCCTTGGGCAGAATGCTTTATATGTCTTGACACTGTATAACCATCAGTGTTGCTCTGCTGTAAATACCATAAACCAGATTGAAACTTGATTGGATTTTTATGTAATAAGGGCCCAATATAGTAGTCATCAGTGATATATATTGCAACAGCATAAAATCTTCAGAGTGATCCAAAATGTTTCCTTTTTGTAGTATGAATGTTGATTTCAGTTTTTCTACTTTATGTTTTCAGATAGTGGAGAATTCTCCACCCATTCAGGACATTCCTAAAAACGTCCATCCAGTGGTACGAGACCTGATAGTGCAGGGACTGGAATTGGATCCAGGAAAAAGGCCCACAGCTGATGCTCTCCTCAAACACAAGGCCTTCACTCTTTTTGGTAATACTTCTGACGATCTGTGCTTCATGTTTTAGCAGTTTGTATGAGTGGTGGTGCATGGGTGAATAGTTATGTTTTAATTCATGTTTTTGCATGGGTTATTAGTTCTGTATTAATGAATGGAGGTGTAAGGGGGGGTAACTTAGTGCAGAAATTGATGACCCTTGTATGAGATTTTATTGTCACCTTGAAAGAAATTTGATATGTTTATAATATGTAAATGAGTGTGAGCAACAGTTTTCCATTCAGCATGAATAGTCTTGATTAATAAAATTTTAAGTTAAGTCTGGTGATTGAAGTTCATTCAAACATGAGGCAGGCACAAACAATGGCTTGGAATGATTCCAGTGTTTCATAATTTAGTTAATATCTTTGCACTTGATGGGCTTGCAACACATCAAATTGTGACACTGCTAATTCCACTGAGCAGTTGGTAGCTGGTTACATGCTTGGTTCACATGTGGAATGGTGAAATTATCCATACTATGTGAATCTAAGTTGAATTTTACAATTCTTAAATAAGACCATGACCATCAGAAAGTTATTGACTGTGTGACGTTATGGATACTGTTTTAAGCGATTGCTTTATAATAACCAATTAGTGTTGTTGGTTGTGTGTGCTCCCTGTGATGTCAGGTATAAGTGATTGATCTTGACCAATGTCTGATTTGTTCTCATACAGGTGGTAACATTGTTGTAACCATTGAAGCAACAAGTGTTTGTCATCGACAGGGTTTTCTGTATGTCATCGACAGGGTTTTCTGTATGTCATCGACAGGGTTTTCTGTTTGTCATCTTCAGGGTTTTCTTTTTGTCATCGACAGGGTTTTCTGTATGTCATCGACAGGGTTTTCTGTTTGCCATCAGCATGGTTTAGTTCTTTTGTATTCTTTGTTTGGGGTATCTGAGAGGTTAATCCTTAAAATTAAATACAAGTAAAAGAAAAGACTGTGTCATAGTTTAGACATACTGATAAATGCAAAGCCATATTATGACTTCAAAACTTGAATAAATGACCAAATGTGGACAAACATTATACTTAAATTTCAAAGATAAGATGGTAGTGGGGGTATTTCTGTATGGGATTGGTTTCAACTACTACTGCTGGCATGAATGTCCAACAAAATTTGTAAAAAATTCTTCGGTATACTTATTAGTACAAACTCTAAAACATTCACTTTATTGTATTCAACCTATTACATATACATTGAAGACATACTTTTTTCTTCAGAAAATGGTCCTCCGTCAGATCAGTTTTATTCCACTCTGTTGACATCATCAAGTGCTGCTATGCTTCCACTCAACCAATTGGATGAGAACACTTCTATCCTTCAGGAGATTTATCACAGCCTAGCCATTCCCAGTGTGTCCCAGGGGGTGAATGTGAAAGACAACAGCCTAGCCATTCCCAGTGTGTCCCAGGGGGTGAATGTGAAAGACAACAGCCTAGCCATTTCCAGTGTGTCCCAGGGGATGAATGTTAAAGAAAACAGCCTGGCCATTCCTTCTGTTTCCCAGGGAGTGAATGTTAAAGAAAACAGCCAGCACAAGAACAATATAGTCAGCCTTCCATCCCAGCCCCAAAGGCCCACCAGCCAGAAAGAAGAAGGAGCAGAATATGGACTGCCGTCTGCAGAATTGTCTGGCCACTTAGAATGGTTAAAAGTTTGGTACATCGCACCTCAGGTGCCACCTGACCTAGTGGCCATGCCAGTGTTTGTAAATCCAGATCCAGGGCCTTTTTATCCAACAGAAAATCAGGTCCCAAGCCGTCATTTTTATGATTACCTGTATGACCATGCCACAGCTCCACAACCTGTACATGACAGTACGGAGCTTAAGGTGTACACCCCAGATGATGTATCTTACTGTGAAAGCAGTTGTCCAAGTTACAACCTGTCAGAAGAAGATGTGAATTCAAACCTTCCCAATTTTTTACTGCTGGACGTGGATCGTGAACTTGAAAACTTAAAACAAGAAATGGGTCTCCAGGTCTCTGGTAGCTCGAACAGTAGTGTAATCAGGCAAGAGGAAAAAGCTGTGATACCAGACCAAGAGCCAGATAATCAGCATGATAGCTTCGATTCTTTTGATAGCTTTAAGTTGTTTGGAGATGGTGAGCCAACCATACCAACTCTCCCTAAATTTGGTGACATAGCCTCATTTTGTACAGGTGAAATGTTCATGCTCACTGACACAAAGAAACCAGACCAGCAGTATCCGTGTTCAAAATGTACCCTGCCAGACTCTGAGTTTAATGAGAAAACAAACTTGGATAGAATGACTGAACCAGAAGAAAAAAGGGGTGTGTCACATCAAATTGTACCAGGTTCTGCAAAGATGCAAGAGGTAAAACTGTTACAAGATTTGTCTCCCTCTGCTAAAGAACAGGAATCATCACAAAATAGCAGTAAATTAGATATACCTCCAAAAGACCAACAAAGTTACATGATGCGCCA
Organism: Sinohyriopsis cumingii; assembly: GCA_028554795.2. Lineage (NCBI taxonomy): Eukaryota > Metazoa > Mollusca > Bivalvia > Unionida > Unionidae > Sinohyriopsis > Sinohyriopsis cumingii. Next base: position 95,212,540 of record CM068840.1, on the reverse strand, counting down.
CTTAAGCTATCCAATTATACAAACCACTGAATATTTACATCCACCCACCCAACCTCATACAGCACCTCCAGATCAAAAGCCATCCAAACAATTTCCAGATTTTGCAGTACTTCCCAAAAACCCATCATCCCTTCAACAACTGCAAACACAAATTCCCCAAAGAAGAATTGTCCAAGATAAGGCTGCAACTCGTTTGGACACACTAGACAGCCAGAAAACATCTGCAGTAACTGTAGCTCAAAACATGGCCTCCTTCAATCCATCTAGTCAAAACTCATCAAGTGTTAGACTACCGGTACCATGTGAAAAATCAGAGAAGGATCTTCATAATGAGCTGCTGAAACAGGCAGCTTCAGATAGAGATAAAACTAGCTCCTCAAGACCCCCACTTCACCTGGATTTGAAGAAAACCTCAAACATTACACACAAGAATTCAGAGAAAAAAGCCCCTAATACAGCTCCAGCAACGATGCCTAAAGAGAATAAAGAGCCAGATGAGGACCTAATGTGGAAGTCCTGTGATGAAATGCAAATAGGTTCCACATCATCCAATACCCGATCCACTCCTTCACCAGTACACACCACCCCAAAGAGTGCATACGATGAACAAGAGGAGGCATTCAGTAAGTTTTTCCTTTTAATGTTGAGACTTTTTTTTATGATAGGGATTGTTAACTGGAAGCAGCAACCTTAGTCCAGTTTCCAAAATTAAAATTTTGTATGACCCTTTTGTTTTATCCCTTCCATGCATACCTTTATCATTAGCAAAAATAGCACATGTTCAGGTATAAGACACACTCACTCATGTATTACCAACAGTTTCTCTATGGAGTGGACTGCTCCAGTGGCCTAGTGGTTAGAGCATCCGCCTTGGATGCAGGAGGTCAAGGGTTCGATCCCCGGGCGCTTAGCATTAAGAGGTTGGTGTTGGGACTGGTTGGCCTAGTGTCAGGATTAGCTGAATCCGAGACTAGATCCCATGCAGACAGAGGTGAGATGGCAGTGATCCGTAACGGAGAGCGCTTTCGGCCACTCGGGGCCCTGCAAACAACTTGAGAAACCTTTAAATAATTATTTTCATAGCATACACAATTGGCAGCATTGGAAGAAATCTCAAAAGAAAAGCTTATATTAATCCAGATTTCTTGTGAGGTAACCAAGGGAAGTAACCTGTTATGGGACTATTTAAAATAGCAGGTTTGGAGTTAACCTTGCAAAATTATTTTACATTTTTTTAAAACTTAAATGTACAATACAAGATACATGAATTTCAATATAGGAAGGTAAATGAAATTAACAATATAATACATATTAGGGATTATAATAAATGATTTCTAATTTAAACCTATAATGGTTCAAAAATAACATAATTTATAGAAACACTTTAGGCTTTAAGCCTATAATAATTAGACAGTACCACTACTAACTCATTATAATGGTGTCCTTGTGAGGCAGTAAATATACTGCATGATAGTTAGACTGCCTGATAATGAAGTACAATGTATTTCTACTACATAATGCAGTGGGATTCATGGCAATACATGCTTTGTATCCAGAACAGTTATATGATAAAACGCTTTATAATGAGTGAGCGCTGTAGTATAATTTCTTAGATAGGTTTGTAAAATACCACTACAGTTGTCTGGATGAAGACATTTTCACTAATGAATAAATTACTAATAATGCATTGTTGCCATTAAACTAAATAATTATCTACAAGAATAGGTTACCTGTTATATAAGGAATATATTTCTTATAAAAACCAAATCCAGGTTTATACATTTTTTGCAGAAAAAATATTGCTAAATATTTTGGAGTGAGTTTGGTATGCTTTAATAAATAATGTAGCAACTATGTGATCCAACATTAATAGACAGTGTAGTGACTATGTGATCCATCATTAATAGACGGTGTAGCGACTGTGATCCATCTTTAATAGACAATGTAGCAACTTTGTGATCCATCATTAATAGACAATGTAGCGAATATGTGATCCATCATTAATAGACAATTTAGCGAATATGTGATCCATCATTAATAGACAGTGTAGTTACTGTGTGATCCATCATTAATAGAGAATGTAGCAACTATGTGATCCATCATTAACAGACAATGTAGCAACTATGTGATCCATCATTAATAGACAGTGTAGCAACTTTGTGATCCATTATTAATAGACAATGTAGCAACTTTGTGATCCATCATTAATAGACAATGTAGCGAATATGTGATCTATCATTAATAGACAATGTAGCAACTTTGTGATCCATCATTAATAGACAATGTAGCAACTTTGTGATCCATCATTAATAGACAATGTAGCGAATATGTGATTCATCATTAATAGACAATGTAGCAACTTTGTGATCCATTATTAATAGACAATGTAGCAACTTTGTGATCCATCATTAATAGACAATGTAGCGAATATGTGATCCATCATTAATAGACAATGTAGCAACTTTGTGATCCATCATTAATAGACAATGTAGCAACTTGTGATCCATTATTAATAGACAATGTAGCAACTTTGTGCTCCATCATTAATAGACAATGTAGCGAATATGTGATCCATTATTAATAGACAATGTAGCAACTTTGTGATCCATCATTAATAGACAATGTAGCAACTTTGTGTTCCATCATTAATAGACAATGTAGCAACTATGTGATCCATCATTAATAGACAATATAGCAACTTTGTGATCCATTATTAATAGACAATGTAGCAACTTTGTGATCCATCATTAATAGACATTGTAGCGAATATGTGATCCATCATTAATAGACAATGTAGCAACTTTGTGATCCATCATTAATAGACAATGTAGCGAATATGTGATCCATCATTAATAGACAATGTAGCAACTTTGTGATCCATCATTAATAGACAATGTAGCAACTTGTGATCCATTATTAATAGACAATGTAGCAACTTTGTGATCCATCATTAATAGACAATGTAGCGAATATGTGATCCATCATTAATAGACAATGTAGCAACTTTCTGATCCATCATTAATAGACAATGTAGCAACTATGTGATCCATCATTAATAGACAATGTAGCAACTTTGTGATCCATTATTAATAGACAATGTAGCAACTTTGTGATCCATCATTAATAGACAATGTAGCAACTTTGTGATCCATCATTAATAGACAATGTAGCGACTATGTGATCCATCATTAATAGACAATGTAGCGACTATGTGATCCATCATTAATAGACAATATAGCAACTATGTGATCCATCATTTATAGACAATGTAGCAACTATGTGATCCATCATTAATAGACAATGTAGCGACTATGTGATCCATCATTAATAGACAATGTAGCAACTTTATGATCCATCATTAATAGACAATGTAGCAACTTTGTGATCCATCATTAATAGACAATGTAGCAACTTTGTGATCCATCATTAATAGACAATGTAGCGACTATGTGATCCATCATTCATAGACAATGTAGCAAGTATGTGATTCAAGAGTTTCTTTTCCCTCTTTACTTGCAGTGTATTTGTGAGTTTACATTCCCAGGCTGACAGGTGTGAACTCCCCAGATGAGTGATATTAGGTCCACTAGGGTCTGTTCTTTTTATTAATGCACTAGTCTCTTTAGCTGCATGCATGCAGGTGCATCAAAGATAGGTACTAAAATATTAAATTGCTTATCCAAATTTTGAATGTACTGCAAATCCTCTGTCATGGTTACTCTCGACATATCTTACCCTATACTTTCTTTTAACTTCTTTCAGAGAGGCTGGAGACTGAGTCACAGCAGAGTGATGAAATTCTTAACCTCGCGCTGGACGATGACAACGAGAACGAGACACAGGTAAGTAGCATCCAGTGCCAAGGCGTTTGGCTTTTAGGTGTATAATAATGTTTAAATAATCTTCCGCTATGTGTATGCCACTAAGCTATTCGATTTTCTTTTCAATATAGAACTTAACTCTTTACTACTTATTGATGTACCACCTATATACCCTAATGAAAACATTTGACACCATTATGTAATACTGCATACTATTAGCTAAAGTGCCGTCTGAATGATTTTAAATTAAGTAAATGGAATGAAGTGCTGTTTCAGTGTTCTTCTCCATTTACAGGGCCTGTATACATGTATCACACATATTATACATTAAATGAATTGCATTAAACTTATGTTCAGCTTGAAACAAGGTTTTCAAGATAATTAATATTTGCAAAATCACTAAACAAGTGAAAAACAGATAACAAAAGATGAATCGTTTTTTAGCTGCAGAAAAGAAAAACTCAGTTTTGTAGTCTGTTTGAAGTACCATTGGTTCATTCTTGATGATGTACTGCAAGGAAGCAGACATGATACATAAGGATGTTGCACACACAGCAACCATAGACAATTTCATGATGAACATTTTTCTTAGAACATGAAAAAGAATGCCTGGGTCGGCATAAAAAGTGGACAGTGGGCCGACAAGAAACACTTTTTTCTTGGCCTTATCACTGATGAAATGATTGACGACCTTTGCAACTGCTTCATATACTGCCACTGGTGTAAATGTTATATTCTTCCATGTGTTCAGCAAGGGTAATAGTAGAGTACCTATCAAAATATAAATGATTTTTTTTTATTCCACCAGATCCCACAATAGATCATGGACAGTGCAATACCCAACTCCATACCTCATCAGGAGTTCACTTTGATCTTTTTTGCCCAAGGCAGCTAGAAAATTATTATGTAGTAACTGGAAGTAACTCCATCACACCTGGCCCAAAACTTTATTCTAAATTTGTTTGGTTTGGCAGGCATATAGTGTCTCAGTTCTGAATGACCCTTGTGTCCTTTCATTGCCTCATCTGTTGCAGTCTCAGTGGAATGCTGGTAGTATTCTTATAAAAATTAGCCAACACCATCTCAAAAGGATGCCAATAGAATCAGTCAATTAGATGAGATTTTTCAATTATATTACAACTATATTGATATTTGATTTTCTGATCTCTGTGGTATCAGTGACACTACTCACTGTGGAAGTGAAATAATACATCACAAATCAAATATCTGGAATTATAATGAAGATGATAACAATTCTAAAATCTTATTATGACTGTTTTAACTATTTATTATTAATACCAATTTTAAAATAAAATCAACACTCTGATGGTTAAACATGACTTTAGAACCTTAAGAGCAATGCAGGTTTGGAAAGCTCTGTGAATCAGGCCTAGCTGTCATGAAACTCTTTTATACTCAGTTCAGTTTTTGATTGGCCATCATTTGAATATATATATATATATATATATATATATATATATATATATATATATATATATATATATATATATATATACTCAGTTCAGTTTTTGATTGGCCATCATTTGAATATATATATACTCAGTTCTGTTTTTGATTGACCATCATTTGAATACATATATACTCAGTTCAGTTTTTGATTGGCCATCATTTGAAAATTGCATTAAAAATACTGCAAATAGCCTAGCTTTCCATTCTTGAATTTGCTGATCATAAAAAGAGACAGCAGAATCAGAGTTCAAAAAATGAGTGCAGACTCAAATTTAGATGTTTTGTGAGAGAAGGGCCAGTCTTAGATGGACTATATAAATTTCACAAATGTAGGAAAATAGCTTTGAGAATACCCCTAAACAGGTCTCCTATTCATTCTAGGTTTTCACTGGCTGTCATTGATTATTGAGATGCAACAGTGGCATGTTTAGGAAAGGGTCCGTATTTAGCTAAAGAAATCAGTGTTAAGTATGTATGTTTTGAAATGGCATTCATTATCAGTGTTGTAGAAGGAGTATGTGACTTGGTATATCAGCCAATGGGTCTTTATACAAGTCAGATGGGTTGCAACTGTTTGCAGAATTTTGGAGAAACATTGGCATTAATTTGTTGATCTTGTATCTGAGCTTGTTACCACACCGGAAGCCATATTTCTGATTTGATTTTGATTAAACTTGAAATATGGGTTTAAGATCTTAATATCGGGACAGTCAAAAGTAAAATTCACTCTGACACATGTTTGATATGGTTTTGCAGCTGATTGGCTGAGTGTTGCAGCATTTTAATGATGCAATTTCAGATCATATTTTTCTCAAACTTGGTAAAAAAGCTTCACTCGTCGAAATATGTGCTTATTATGAGCAAGATTTACACATAGTTATGGGGTGATCTTACATATGATTGTGCTTTTTATCACTTGAGAGACTGTTTCTTCTTCAAGCACATTACCCGATCATAACAGTGTAGGAAAACTGCTACAGCCTCTAAAATCCAGCCTTCTCAGGCTAAAACGTTTTAGTTAAATAACTAAAAGTTATCTGCCCACCTAGGTGGCAGTTAGGTTGTGATCTCCCCATGATACTGGAATTGGCACCAAATCCCATGAGTATTTTAGTTACTACTTACACTTGTGCCAAGTAACTTGCTCTCTATAGGCAGAGAGGCCTCCACATATAAGTATTTTGGAAGCTTTTGAGCAAGTTTTAGTATTTGCCTTGAAGGGAAGCATATTCTAAAATATCAATAAATTTCCAATTTTTCTTTCTTTCTTCCATGACAAAGTTTCTGGTTTATCAGTATCAACACTTTACCATCGTCACAAACTTATGTGCCCTTGGTATGTACCTGCACGGGTCGCACTGGCATCCCCTTACATTGGTATAGCTGTATTTCTGTATGTGCCAGTCTGGTGTGTGATATAGAAACTTTGTATAATATTGCTGTATAATTTCCACTATGGTCTTAACAGGTAAGTTTGCTGCATTCATCAAGTCTTAGCATCTACTTCATAGTTGTATGCGTGACACCTCACTGATTTTACCTGTATAGTCTGTTATTTGGCCTTTCCTACAAGTAACATTGTTATACAATTGACAGTATAACATTGACTTTGTAAGTATAAAAAATCATGCTTCCATACATTTTAATGTGCATGTATTGTGTGTACTATAGAAAGCTTAATTATATTTTGGTATAGTTTCTGCTGTGGTCAGATACAAACAGGGAAGTTTTCTATACATAGTTTAGTCATAGCGTCCAACTGTTATTTGCTACTGGTAACTTTTATTAGAATAAGTGATACTCCAATACTCTATCTGTAATGGTGGCTATGTGCACTCTTTGACAGTAATTCTCAGTTTTTGTAGCCTGCATGTACACTCTCTGAGTTCTTAAAGAAGAACATGTGCTACCCTACACATGTATGCCATACTACACCTATATATATTTTCTGCTGTTTTACAGATTTAGATCACGGGCAGGACAGAGTGTAAGCTTTGTAAACATTAAAAACACCGGGACTGACAACCACTCTACATGTGTAGCTTGCTCTGGTAGCTAATGTATAAATACATGTCAGACTTTATTATGGACAGAAGGTCAGTGGGTTGTAGTGCTGAGGGTACTAAGGGGGAAGGCACAGAAGTGCACCTTGGAGAGCAAAGATGTTAACAGTATGCATTATACCATCATAGCAGGGAATGACTTGGCTTCACCTTCACACTCCACTCATCTCATCAACCATGAAGCAATCCAAGCTGTTACGCTGAGTGACAGCTCTGACTTCTCCCTCACCATCACATAATGATACACCTTTCTTGGCAAAACCAGTATATTGCATGCCCTGTCCCAGCTTAATGAACTGGACAGCATCATGCCAACTACAATGGCTGTGTTCTGCATTGACCAGACTTGGCCTTATGGCACTGATAACAACAGATCAGTACCACAGCCGATCATCTGTTGTCAGCCACCAGACAGCCAATCATTGCCCAGTTTGCAGAACACACATAATACAGGCACTCATGTTAATCAGACTAACTTGCATAAAGCCACAAGGCACTCACTGCAATAATGCCCAGCTCAGTGCCTCAATACACAGGGGATGTTGCTTCACTGTGTTCGCAAGTCTTTGCCACTCTAAGGTAGTCTTTACTTAGGAACCATTTGGAAGGTAGCATATCTCAACACTACAGTTGCTAGTACATTATAAGCCAACACAATAATGGCACAATATCATGCAAGAATAAATGGCACTGTTGTCAAATCCAGACTCTGCTGTATGTCTCAGATTGCAACAGGGTACAAAAGTCTTTGAGCTGTATGGACTGGTTCTTTTCCTTCTCTTCCTCCTCCTCCCCCTCTTCTGTCAACACTTTGGTCCAGAGTTCCAGCATTTGTTGACATGATAATCAACAAAGGCCAGCTGGTTTTCAACTGTTATCGCTGTTGTGTCTTGTGGCTGACTTGTGGAGGGTAGTACATACACAGATGGTAGCAGCCACAGGAAGGGATATCCCTTATCAGTAAGCTCCTTACATACTGTCTTGCACAGTGCAATAGGGACCAGTTTTGTAGAATACATATCCTATAACCTGCTACCAACATAAGGAATTTTACAAAGTTAGGGAGGATACAGTGGCACTGTTCTGTCACAGTCTGACTCTACCATTAGAATCTGACTGCATGAGGTCTATAACAAAACCAATCCTACCTGTTAGATTGAATTATGTGTCAGCTTACATTTATCACCATCCCATATGCTGACCCAACATTAGTGCATTGGCACTCTTGAGGCTCATTCTTCCCATAGTGCCAGGATGCACCCAGGTCGTTCCATAGCCAGTTGGTCCACAGTATCTACTTAATAGGGGCACTTATCAGGGGAAACAGTCCTTGCAATACAAGTTAAAAGCCAGGGTTCTTGAGAATCAATGTGGATAAAAGTACAGAGAAGGTGATTGTTCCACCCCATTTCTCCACAGCAAAACACCATAAATATATTCAAACGATACTTCTTAACTTGTGCTAGATCATAACATAGTTCCATTGCACCTGCCAATTTCCATTGTTCATCAGTCTGGTCACTGTCATACGAAACACAACACAATAAAATTATGTTATTATTTAAAGCATGTGTGGGTCATGTTTTGACTTGGGTATTTTTGGTCTGGGTTCATTTTGACCTGGGTTCGTTTCAGTTTGGGTAAGTTTTTACTTAAGTAAATTGCGGTATGGGTATATAATGACTGTAAACCATCTGCTATTGGGTATATGTTGACTGTAAACCATCTGCTTTGCTCCTATTGCTCCTTTATGCCCCCACCCCACCCCCATGACTTGCCAGTGCTGATGATTTCCTCATTTTGAATGACAATGCATAACCCAAAAGCTCTCATCACCAAAACAATGATTGGTTAAGCAGCTTTATATATACTCATGAGAAACAACGTAATCTCCACACAAATGGTGATAAAAGGATCAAAGTGGGTGCTTACCAATGGTTCCAACAGCAAACCAAACTTAGCATTTGGGTTTAGCAAGGTTGATGAATTCAGTGCTATTAATGATGTCAGATTCAAAGTCTCAGTTCAGATTTTTAAACTGCAATTTTGTTGCTAAGTCAAACATTCAAGAACATAATTTTTCAAATCAGATTTGGTATGTTTGAGTTCTAAAGATTATTTCAGATGGTTGCAAATAATGACATTATAAAAAAATTGAAAAAATGAATTTTAAAAAAAAATCTTTTTCACCAATAGAAGTTAATTTGAGGTAACCCTTTTCTTAATCAGTATTAAAAAAAATGAGGAGCAGAGATTACATAAAATGATATACATGTATCTGTCTAGCTATTTATTTCTCTTTTTATCTATATTCTAGGAGCAAGTAAAAGCAGAGTTATCCATTGAACATGATGATGATAAAAGTTTACAGTACGTTGTTAACACGTATCTGGATGAACATGATCAAAGTGCAGGTTTGTTGACATTCTAAATAAATTGTATATAAAATATTACAAAATGGTTGGAGTGGAATCACATTTTTGCACCAGCTTGTGGCTGTTACCAACCTAACTATCAACTTTTGGCTTACCTGGCTTTAGTATGGACCAGATGAGTGTCACAGGGTACATAAAATTGCTATCTTATTTACTGGCTTACAATTTGTGTCCAGGTGCAAAACGCAATGCCACATTTCTGCAGTTGCATATTGTACCATATTATCTAAGTCTGTGGAGTTTGTTGGGAATAATTAGTTGAAGAAACCACATAGACCCTGTCCTTTTGGCTCACTATGCAACAGCAGATTAGGATCTGTGTTGTTTACAGTTAAGACTTTCATTTATACGGGACTATGTACATTATTTCTTCATACACAAGAACATGGAAGTTTGTCCTACATTTTCATCATTTTCTTCCTTCATTTTTTTTTTATTAAAAGAAAAAGTTTGCTTTTTTGTGATCCAGCAGTAATAATTGTAATATGAGTTAGTTTATATGTCCTAAAACCTTAATGTGTCCCTTTAGTATGTACATTTCACATACAATATTAACTCCAGTGATGATGTACAAGGAAGAACAAAATAAGCATAATTCGACTTTTTATGCATGGCATGGGTAATAACTATATCATTTTATTCAGAAAAACATATATGATCCCATGAAAATGAAGACAGAAATATTGTGCGAATGTTCAACATTTTTCTTCACTTTGGAGTTTTGTATATTTGCACAGTGCTCAGTATTTAAAGAAAGGCATTGGTCTAATTTGTCAATAAATTATAAAGATATCATACACTTTTAATTAAATGGCAGTTAGTGAAATGATTCCAGCACATTAGCCAGCCTTGTTGGATCACTACATTTGAGCTTGCTGAATATTACATTTTTTCATGAATATGATCTTAGAAATCTGTTGTCGACATATGAATCCTAGGATATTTTTGTATACCAAATGATACTGAGTAACAAATTGGTATAACATAATTCCGTCTGCAAACTGCCATGGTTTAAATTTCAGAAAAAGGAGACAAAACCACCGAGTCGAAACTATGATGTTCACCTAGAAATGAATCATGCTTCAGGTTTTCTTCATTGAAACATTTTTGATGTCAAATAATTTTTCAGCATCGAAAAATACATTTTTTCCTGTTATTCTTTTTCCTACATTTTTGTCACAGACTTCCAGTTTTTTCTCTACTTTTTCCAAAAAGACCCTACTATCCATACTTGTTATCAGTATTATGTGTTAAAAATTGATTACACACTGCATGAACTACAGTAGCAAATGAATTCAGATATGGTGATGTGGCACAGGGTGTTTAGAAGAAAGAGGCAATCTGGTCTAAAGAGATGGCTGGTTTATAAGGGCATGATTGTGTTCAGGCGTATAAAGGCAAGTGAGAAGGTCTTTTTTCCCAGTAATTGACGTATATTTAATACTGTGTTTCTGTATTAAATATACCCATTTTGCCCTACTTATTTTTTTTATAAAGCAAATGTACTTTAACTGTACTCATTGACCAGGGACAAATCAGGAGATTTGCACAATTTGGTCAAGAGTTGTGACTTGATAAGATGGAGAACGGCATATTTTCATTGCAGCGTATGCCATCAAATATTGATGATGTGTTTTCCAAGTTATAACTTATAGGGCAGGGCTTGGTTGGATGGGGGGGGGACAGATCCAGGAATCCATACTGACTGTGTGTGTGTGTGTGTGTGCACATGCCTGCTTTGGATTCTTAACATAGCTTTAACAAGTTTTCAGTCATATTGTTACCATGTCTGCCATGTGGCAGTTTATAGTGATGTCTAGCACTGGGGCATCATGCAGCAGACATGTACCATCATGTCCTATCCAGTCACATTATCCAGATACCAGGCCAACCAGTCCTAAAACTAACCTCTAAATGCTGAGTACCTAGCAAAGCAGCTGTTCATACCATTTTATAAGTCTTTGGTATAACTTGGTCTGGGTTCGAACCCATAACCCCCCCATATACAAGGCAGACACTCTAACCACTTAGGCCACCAGAACAATCTCAGTACACACCAGAGGTCATTTATAGTCATCTTTTTGTTATAGAATGGGTGGTCTTGAATGATGGTGAACTTCTGTACCTTTAGATCCTGAATCCACTGAGTTCTCATTAACAAATAGGTAGGCAGTTCTGGACAATATGAGTTGACTTTGGAAGTGTGATTATTGTGAATGATAGTTGAAAGCATCACAGAATTATTTTATTGTTTGTATCCTACATTGTCAGGATCATCATCCATATATGTTTAGACTGGAGGCTCCATGTGCAAGTCAAAATCAGAACTTCTCCACATTATATTCAACTCTTGCCTTTACACTTTGTCTTCTCATTGCATGAGATCAGTATACATATAACTTATCCATTCATATTGATTTCAGATTGCAGTTTATCACTCATATTTGTAAACCAAGAGAAGGAAACACTATTGAAGATGAAAGTGAAACGTCAGACCACACAGTCATGGCAAGATTTTATTGAGAAGGAAATCTGCCAAGATAATTCAGTAAGTATTCTTTAAATCTTGTTGGTACAAAAAAAATAGTGAAGTTTTTTTAACATCTTTGCATTTGCACCATTGTTTTCTGAGACTAGTGTTAATGCAAAGGAACATAAAGATCTGCATGTATGACTCCCCCTTTCATGGAGTTCCTGAAGCATAGTACAGTAAAGCCTGATATGAGTGACCTCTGCATTTAACCACCATCTGTCATTTAGGCAAGAAAAACCGGCATGTGTGTTTCTACTAGTGATGTTTAAAAACTAGGGACAAAGGCCATTACATTCAAACCCAGTTATCTTGATGACATCGGGGGTGTCAAAAAATCATCACCATAACCAGGTCCTGAGATATCAGGGTTTAGTTGATAAATCTACTGCAGAACAATGATTATGCATCTGAAGCACCAAAAAATGATGAGTTTTGTGTCTAAAAACAAATGACATTTCTAATGCACAATAAAAATAATAATTCAGTCAGGCTTGGTTGCAGAAAAAAGAAGATTGGAGGTCTTTTAAATGAGATTAAGTAACAAGTCACATATTTTTACAACAATAAGTTACTGCAACAATGTCAGTGGTTTTAAGTTGTTTTTATTTCCCTATGAATAGCTTCATTCCTTTGGTAGCCTCAGCAAGACAATGATTTTCTCACGCTATCCAAAATCTGGGCCAATTGAAGTACATGTACATGTAGGACTATTCTTTTTCTTTTTTTTTAAAAAGTATTTTCTTTTGTTAGAGTTGACTTGTGACTAACAGCAAAATGTAAATGACCAATATTGTGCGTAAAAATCAATCTTTTTTTTTTGATCATCAAGAGATTCCATTACACCAGTATATGCCGGTTTTTACTGATAAATTTTGCTTCTGTACCAGAAAATGATGGGGCTGTCAGTATTCATGTACTGACAAACTGTAAAATGTGTTTCAAGTCTTTAAAGTTAACTGTCTCAACATTAAATTCAGTTTGAAGCCAACTTATTCATCTATAAACTGATGATACTACTTTTCATAAGTCAAATTCTTATATTAAAACTTAAACAATGGGTGAAGATTTATATCAAGTTGAATATTGGCGCTCACTGTATATTATGTTTGTCAGCTCCTTTGACAAACTCTTAAACTAGTAGATTGACCCCATTCAAGATTTTTCAGAAATCTGATTTACAGGATACAATTAAATAATAAAATGCATACATGCACAGGCAGTATGAAGTATGATGTGACTGTATTTGATCTTAGTTGGGGGGTATTGTCTTTATTTAAGCACGATTGTTTATCCATGCAAACCTAAGTCTTATGAACACAATGGGGCCCCATTGAGAGCATACTTTAAATGTAATGGATTGGGGCATTATTGGGCTTGCACTTAAGAGATGCATTATACATTTCAGTATCATGATCGGTTTAGACTGAAGATGTTCAATTTTCGAGATGCTGATGGGATGTTTATGAACCTAGATGACAATATAGGGGATGAAGACAAGACTGTCTTTGTTATGGAAGCAACAGCTCATGACCCCTGGTTTGTACAGGATGGGATAATGCATTTTTAACAGTATGATGATGATTGCGCATGGGAGGAGGACCGGTCATCTTGTTAGGACAATTTCCATTTTAGACTCCAGTTCAAACAAGATCTAGACAGACATTTTCCAACCAGCTATTTAAAACACAAGTTGCCAATGCAGTTGTCTAGCTTAAAGTTACAGGTTGCTTCATGTTGTTGAAGTTTATTTTAATAATTTCTTGTGGTCATTTTTAGACCTAGACCAGTTTGGATCATTGTTTAATTATTGTACATTTAAATTGTGACACCAACAATAAAGGTTACAATGAGCAAATTACAGTAGGTATAAGATTGTAAATCATTTATTCTTTTCACATCTTTAAGTGTTTATTGTTGGCTTTACAATTGCATAGCCACATTTCACTTATATGGGTCAAAGTTTTGCTTGTTGAATAATTGCTAATAGAAGTTGATTGACCCTCAGATAGCTTATATGAGGATCACAAATATTTTCTTTCAAGAATAGTCTATAGATCCATACATTTCTGGGGACCTATAAGTTTAAAGTGACCCCTTTTTTGTTAGATTGTTTTGTTTTATTTTTTTTTTAAATCCAAGGTAATTTCATTGATTATTGTATACATTAGTTGCATATAGAGGAAAAACCCGATTTGTTTTAACACAAACTCAGATATAACGAGTTGCAGTTTCCAGATTTTCAAAACCATGTCAACAGTTTTTCTAAACAGTTATTTAAATTACTACAAAATCATATTGCCAAAGTAAATGAGAGTTTGATTTGGTGATCACATGAAATGTATTGTATTCTGGAAAAGAAGTTGTAAAAAGTTCATTTTTTGTAATGTTAGTTGTAGATATGTTAATAGTCTGTTATTGAACTTTGATGTTAGCTTCTTATTTTTGATAAACAATCTTTTGAGGCAGTTTGATACTGTTGCAGTGTGTACATCTAAATTACAAAACAAAATTGTGAGTTTCCTTTAAAATTTTTATTTCAGACCTAAACACAAATTATTACAAATTCCAATGCCCTATTTAGGCGTTCTATTGTCATGATTAAGTCCCAACCATAATTTATATTTTTGAAAATATACTATATAATGTTTTATAAGTTTCTTTTGAATTTATTACCAGGGAATCAAATAGTAAGACTCAAATTAAATCTGAACAGACAAAGTGGTTTGAAATTTGTATGACATTGTCTAGTGACCATAGCAGATACATGTGCATGCTGAAACATAATTGTGCAGTTTCTCTCGGTACATTATTCTTAGATGAATTTTTGGCATCATGATCTATGCTAAAATATTAAGGTGCTTTGTGCACATCTTGTATGCAGTTATTGTATGGAAGCCACAAGATTAGTACACAGTCTTTAATTATTTGTGTTATTCATTTACTGAGTTTCTTAAACCAAATATGAAATATTATGTGATCACTGTATTTTAAGTATTTATCACTGAATATGCATCATTTTAAGCTGCTAACTACATTGATTAAACCTGTAGTTTTGCACACACACACACACACACACACACACCAAGACCAGCATTTTGTAAGTTATCTAACTTGTCATACTATTGCACAATACATTACATAATATGATGTCAATTTGTGGACCCCGACTATCATGTTACAGAAGGAATTATCTGTCTTGTTCAATGCTGGTTGAGCTGGATCTCTTGCCTTGATTTCACCAAAATAAGTTCTGACTGGATTTAAGCTTAAGAAAAAAACCCAGCAGTTTAACTGACTGAAATTTAAATTTGACAATTGTATGTCTTAAGTTAGGACTTAAATTGACTACTTATACTAGTACCCTACTTAGTATTTAAGGTTTGTATGTCTTAAGTTAGGGCTTAAATTGACGACTTATACTAGTACCCTACTTAGTACTCAAGGTTTGTATGTCTTAAGTTAGGGCTTAAATTGACGACTTATATTAGTACCCTACTTAGTACTTAAGATTCACATGATCAACAGTCACATCATAAATTTGCTGAAACTGGTTGTCACCAAAGCTTGTTCAGTTGGAGACTTGAAACAATTAGGGGTCCAAATATCATGTAATATCATCCAAATACATGTAATTAAGGGTCCAATTATCATGTAATATCATCCAAATACATGTAATTAAGGGTCCAATTATCATGTAATATCATCCAAATACATGTAATTAAGGGTCCAATTATCAAAGCCATGGCAACCGTCTGCCTCTTGATGTTGATTAAAATTGCCTTCATTCTAATAAGAAAACATGGCTGTGTGCATACATTTGCCAGTAGCATCAATATTGCTATAATAAAACCTGTCAATAGTGGCTACCCATGGAAAAAGGTAAAACTAGCCTTTGTGCACACGTGGCATTTGTAAATAGGTTCACCTTTTAGATTTGGTTCTTGAACAAATACCATGCATCAATTATTATTATTATTATTATTATTATGTTACCACATTATTTCATATGCACTAATCAACAAAATCAAAAAATGTATGTATGTTTTTCTGCTCCAAATATATGCTTCACACGAGGTTGTTGTATCCTGCTCACTTTTATCCATCCTCAAAATTAAATTATCGCCATCCTAAAATAATTACTGATTGTTTTGTGCAACATGACAAAATAATAATGTCACTACTAATTGACAGCTTACCTAGGACTGTAAAACAGAGGACTGACTCTTTTTGTTGGCCATCTTGTATAAATTTGGCTTGGAAACAACTGTTCATGCTTTAAAAATATCTGCATTAAATTTAGTTGATCAACTTGCCAGGATTTTTAAAAAATGTTGGCTTATGTGTGAAGCCAGTAATGAACAGAAATACAAAGAAGCCATATATGGCTGTTCTTTGTGACCCATAATCAAAAACTTCACCTGCCTTTGCAAAAGCTTTCAATGTTGAATGACCCCTGACCCTAAAGAAAAGGGATGAAACTCGTATCTTCTCAGTGATAAACTTTTTAAACTTTTTTCTTAAAAATTTCTTTAATTCACAGCCAAATAGATAAAAATATTGAACTAAACCTGTCACCCTGGCCAAAAAAACCATCTATTTCTGCTGCAATAACACAACATTTCCTACCATCGAGAAAACAATATTTTGACCATCTAACAGGCCCGCCTTGATGAAAAAAACTGCTTCTCTTTCAAATTTGACATATTGACAGTGTTGAGTTGTACCATTAGTGTGCCTGGAGTATGGAGTACAGGCAACATAATAAACGTTTGTACATCAAAGTACATTGATTCTTTTATCGAAACAATGCCTCCCTCATGAAGCAAAAGTTTCACTGCTTGAGTGGTTACTGTAAACATGCCCCAGTAACTACATAAAGCATAGAGAAACCATTGCTTGGTTAGGAAACAATTGGCTGCTGACCATCGAAAGCAGGTGATTGTTATATTCAGGACATTTATATACATACATATTTGCTAGGGGAAAATTAGAACGGCCTTTTTGAATAGATGACTTCTGAGCAAAGATGATTATTAGAACAGGTTTTCTAGTTTTGAAGTAATATAAAAAGCTATCCAGTGTCAGCATATATATATACCCAGGTAGCTGCTTTCATTTCAGACCTGTTTCTGTCATACCTGTCAGCTTTCATGCTTGGACAGAAAACTCCAGAATTTTCAAGTCATTCCATGCCTACCTCCCAATCTCATAACATCTCCAGATATTTGCAGAGAACTCCTGATTATTACATTATGTATGTCAATTTTCATTTCTCCTAAAAACAAATCTTATATTAATTCGTATATCATTTTGCAATCCACAGAGGCCATGTTCTGTTTTATCACCTGCGAATATTGTTTTTTTCTTCCATAAATATAACGTAAAACATTATTCACATAAATTTATGTTTTTCTTTACCCCTACAGCAATACTGAAATAAAAAAATGAACTACAGCAATAAAATTGTCAGCAATTAGTTTCAATCCCAAGAATGATCGCTGGAATACTGTGTGATTTTCTCTACAAGCAAAACAGCATCTCCATTCCCACCAATGAAACTAGAGTAAACACCCAGCATTACTGTACGGTCTATATAAATGTTAATGACTGCCATTAAATTAACAGAAATAATGAAAAAACCTAAAACATGTCACACAGCTAATGTGCCCTCAGAAAATTAATTCAGAATAAATGTTATTTAGTAAACAGTGTTAAATGCCTTACAAGCTTACTTAAGGAAATATGGTGGGATATAAAACGTGGGGAAAATGTTTGACACACATACGTTATCTTAAGACAGTCACTGCTGATTTGAAAAACATTGAATTCACAAGCACGCACACACACACTATTAGTTACAATTAAGACATTGTTTATTTGCCAGTTAATTGCGTGTGTTTAGATGCACACACGAAAGAACATGGTTTCTTTGAATTATGTAGGAAGAACATGGTTTCTTTGAATTATGTAGGAAGAACATGGTTTCTTTGAAGTATGTTGGAGGGCCAGTCCTTTTCACAAGGTAATTGCAATGATAAGGATTAACATTTAATTAGTCACACTGGCTTTCTTGCTTGGTGTCTAACTTTAGCAATTGTACAGTTTAGCCACTGCTGACCAGAATTTGAAAAGTGGGCACATCATGGGGGAAAACAAGGCACATCACAGCAAGAAACATCACGTCCTTTGAAAATCTTTTGTGTATTGGACCCAGAAGGTCAGTCAATATTTAGTGAAAACAACACTTAAAGATGCCGCCAAAAAATTCTCGATTTTAGGCACCAATCTCCCTATTTTTGTATTCAATCTTCCCACATGGCTTTTGAAAAGTTTTCAGTTATGGTCTGTTACGAAACATTTGATAATAAATCAGCCTAAAAATTTGACAGGACTGTTACAGTGACCAAAGCAACAGTTATGTTTTTCATTTTCACTTTTTATTGAGCTGCTTTACTATATGCTGCATTTTTATAAGTTTCAGCTTCAAGTTTGTGCTATTTTTTTAGGCATATCTAAAACATTTAGCTAAATAAATTAACGTTACACATATAAATTTGTTTACTTACTTTATGTATAAGTGACAAGAAAGAATATCAACAGAAGGGCCTTTCAAGACCGTGTTATCTAGCCCACCGTATCAACAGAAGGGCCTTTCAAGAGCATGTTATCTAGCCCACTGTATCAACAGAAGGGCCTTTCAAGAGCATGTTATCTGCCCACTGTATCAACAGAAGGGCCTTTCAAGAGCATGTTATCTAGCCCACTGTATCAACAGAAGGGCCTTTCAAGAGCATGTTGTCTAGCCCACTGTATCAACAGAAGGGCCTTTCAAGATCGTGTTATCTAGCCCACTGTATCAACAGAAGGGCCTTTCAAGATCATGTTATCTAGCCCACTGTATCAACAGAAGGGCCTTTCAAGAGCATGTTATCTAGCCCACTGTATCAACAGAAGGGCCTTTCAAGAGCATGTTATCTGCTCACTGTATCAACAGAAGGGCCTTTCAAGAGCATGTTATCTAGCCTACTGTATCAACAGAAGGGCCTTTCAAGATCATGTTATCTAGCCCACTGTATCAACAGAAGGGCCTTTCAAGAGCATGTTACCTGCCCACTGTATCAACAGAAGGGCCTTTTAAGAGCATGTTATCTAGCCCACTGTATCAATAGAAGGGCCTTTCAAGATTGTGTTATCTAGCCCATTGTATCAACAGAAGGGCCTTTCAAGATCATGTTATCTAGCCCACTGTATCAACAGAAGGGCCTTTCAAGATCATGTTATCTAGCCCACTGTATCAACAGAAGGGCCTTTCAAGAGCATGTTATCTAGCCCACTGTATCAACAGAAGGGCCTTTCAAGATCATGTTATCTAGCCCACTGTAAATGTCTAAAACAAATTGTACCAAAATTTCTTGAATTTGCAGCCTGCATTCTAAATTTAGAGGAATATATTTCACTGTTTACTGTTAGTTTCTTGTATTAAATGCACTAGCTTGTATTTTTATGTAACTATAAAAGTTTTAATCCAAGAAATCATTATTTTACAATGTATTTTATTTTGTATGTCTTGATGTCGACAACATACATTGCTATTTTTGGAATAGTATCAGAGAGCCGGCATGATCACAACCACTGGAACTTTCTTTTCAATTTTCAGTTTAGACCTGTACAAAAGAGCAAATTTCTTTTCACCCTGGACCTGTACAAAAGAGCAAATTTCTTTTCACTCTGGACCTGTACAAAAGAACAAATTTCTTTTCACTCTGGACCTGTACAAAACAGCAAATTTCTTTTCATTCTGGACCTGTACAAAACAGCAAATTTCTTTTCACTCAGGACCTGTACAAAAGAGCAGATTTGTGGCATACAACGTTCTAAACCAATCATCCTGAAGACTTCCTCTTCAGAGTTACAGGGCCAAAGTAAATTTTCATTCTGAGCAGTCATACTTATTTGATTAGATAGATTTTAAAAAAATATAGCTATGATGATGTCAGGAAATGTTCACTGGCCTTTTCTTTGATAGCCACTGGTGAGAAAGAAAGTTCCTTTTTTTGTAACTGAGAATGATTGTCTGTCAGGGAGATAGTGGGTGCAGGCTTTGATTTTGTGTTCATTTTGCTATTCCAGTGAAATACATTTTAGTTTATTTTAAAGAACTTATGCTTACAATTATCATAATTTCTATGCTTTAATAACTTTATAATTTGTGAGAAATGTAAGCTTCATCTTCAAGATTCTATTTATAGTATAGTTAAATTATTTTCTTTTTTTGTGTGCATATTCTTAATTGTGCTTTACTTTAAAAGATGAGAACATAAAATAACTTCAAAATAGCTTGAAGTTGCAGCTTACATGTTAAATTTACACAGTATTTTTACTAATTTCTCTTAATTGCATATATTGAGTACACTAACATGTTTCTTCAAATATATTACCCAATCATCAAACATTAGAATAACTGCTACTTCCTCATGAATCCAGACCTCTCAGGCAAAAATGTTTTAGCTAAAAAGTTTAAGTTTTCTGACTATCTAGGTGTTATTCAGAGGGATCTCTTTTTCATACGGGGATTGGTGCCAAATCCAGTGAATACTTAAGTTACTAATTCAACTCATGCCAAGTAGCACACTCTGTACTTACCAGATCATAATACATGTACACTATCTAGGCCTCCCTGCAGTTACCTCCCTGGAGAATGCACTTTCTGCTCTAGTAGTAACTTAAGTATGCAAAGGATTTGGCACCATTACCTGTATCAAGGGGAACTCACTATATGTCATGCCACCTAGGTGGGTAGATAACTTTGGGGTTTTTTTAGCTGTAAAGTTTTACAATGAGAGGGCTGGATTTGCGATGTAAGTGGGTAAGTATTATTAAAGAAACATACTTTACTAGCACAAATTGGTTTCCTATGTGTGGTGGTTTTTATTTCACTTAAAATGTATACAATAGGTCATTGTATATTTATTATTTTGTATACTTGTTCTTAATGTTTAGCACATACTTGATTGTCTTAAAATGGATTTTTTTTTTGCCTTTCCTGTGTCAGAGACAATCAGTTAGATGAACCAGACTTGAAAATCATGACCTTTTATACCAAATTTTAAGGAGGGGTCAAAAAATGAATTGTATATAAGAACAGCTGTTTGAATCCTGCTGCAGAAAATGAAACTATTGATTTTACTCGTAGATTCTATGTATGATGACAATTGTATTAAGCATCTTCATCACTGTTTCTAAAGGGTTCACGTGATAAAACAGCCAGCTGTAAGTACATCATGTACCTGTCCATTTAGGTAATATAGCAATAATACCCCACATCATTTTTTTTGACAGTATGATATTATGAAGTCCTTTCTGTTTTTTTCAGAATTTGTAGTAAGTTGCAGTTAAATTTCAATCTCTCTCTCTCTCTCTCTCTCTCTCTCTCTCTCTATATATATATATATATATATATATATAAACACATTATTGAAACTGAAAGAAAATAACAAATTTTCTATGCAACATTGCTACCAGTATATTTTACCAAATTTTGTGGGGAAATAAATTGACATCATGGCTTAGCATAGCTGTACAAGTCATGCTGATTGTGAAATAAATAGAGAAAATTTAATTGTGCTTTGGAAACTCGACTTATTTAGACCAAAGTTGACAGGAAATTGGCTTCTATCAAGGTCTTCTAAATCTACAGAAATAATACTAATAGCTTTAAGTATTTTCATAGAACACTAATACCCTCGCAGTGATCTCAATGCAAACTTTAATTAGATGAACAACATAGAAGGTTAACACTGCATATGTTATCAAATATGGCTGCTGTTACTAAAATTAGAAAATACTTCAACATTACGTTTCTGCCTTCATTTTTTTGCAAGGTTGGTTACTATTAAATATTGTGTTAATAACCAGTATCAAACTTCAACCAGAGTGAATGTACCGGGACATCCTGAATATTATCTTGGATGATCTTTCAAGTCAGTTGCTGGTTGTAGAAAAGTTTAATTGCAGTGATCTATTAATAGCACCTAATGTAATAAGGTACACCAGTGTTTTTCACAAATATTTTGTACTCAATAAATGTAATATTGTAATATTTTTTATATTATACCTTAAAACTGAAGGTATTATATATGTTGAAAATGTTAGATTTTTATCACATTGTCTGTGCAACCATATTTATTAATTTGAATGTATTTTGGAAACCTTTATTAATAATAAGAAAGATGATAACAAATTACTGGAAGTAAATTGTAGCTTTATTTAATTTTTCGTCTTTATTAGCATATTCTTTTTATTTTTGTTAAATTTGTTAATGAAATTTTTAGGTATGATAATGAAGTTTAACATTTAATAAAATTTGGTCTTTAAGTATTCTAGATATTTATGTTCTGAGTTGCTACACAATTCAAGCAAAACAGTGGAAGTTGTCTGAGTGTTTAAGTCATGTGCACTAAGTTAAATCTTTATCAGCAATCACAACTGACAAGTGACTGATCAATACTTAGATGTGGTGCACTTGCTAGTGGAGTCGGCAGTAAGGTCAGTTTGTTTCTCATACGGTTATCTCAATCTGAGGTTTTTACAAGAAACAACAGTTTACACTGACCTTACATTGTATTGTCATTTGGTATGTTCTCATGTAAGGGACAGGCAAGTTAAAAGGCAAATTGAAGGGATTTCTATTGTTTTATTGACACATGTACTTGTTCGACATTTATGTTTTATAGGTGTTGCATACTCAAGGTTTAAAGAGAGTACAGTCTGTTCATGCAGCTTTTATCAGCACACTTTCTAATAAAGATTTATCCTTCATACTGTGTTCTGTCTTTAATATGCAGTCAATCATTTACAGATTTCCACTGACATTTTTTACAGTATAAGTATAGTCTTGGAAAAAGGTGCAAGGAATATCATTACAGAAATACTTTGTTCTGTTTTCTCTAATCCTTTAAAAAGTTAAAATTGCCATGATACAATTGGACAATTAACCATACATTTTTCAGGATAACATTTTTACCATGTACAGTTTTCTATGTATCTAATAAAACTTTTTCTTACAAAAGAATAATCAGAAAATTACCCCATATCAGTTGGTTTGGGAAGAGTCAATGAAGTAGAATCTAATGTACATTTTATTATATATGTATGTATGTATGTGTGTGTGTGTGTGTGTATATATATATATATATATATATATATATATATATATATATATATATATATGTATGTATGTATGTATGTATGTATATATATAGAGAGAGAGAGAGTTGTATTTTGGAATTTTAACATAGCTTTAATAATTTTTCAGTCTGCAGTGTGACAGTTTATAATGATGTCTAGAACTTGGTCATTGTGCCACAAACATGAGGCACCATGTCCCACCCCCACCCCCACATTATCCGGACACCAGGCCAACCAGTCCTAAAATTAACCTCTTAATGCTGAGCACTAAGCGGAACAGCTGCTGGTACAATTTTTTTTTAAAACTTTTGTATGACTTGGCTGGGGTTCGAACCCACAACCTCTAACCACAAGGCCAGCAGAGCAGTCTAGAGGGAGAGAGAGAGTGATTATGCCTTTTCATTTCTTTAGAACTCATATTTGGCATCTAGTAGTCAATAATTAAGAGGCATTCAGTTGCTAAATGTTACAAAAGCAATGGAGAAAAACTAATTAAAAAAAATGAAGAAAAAAAATGAAATGCCTGGGCTATAAAGAGTGTAAAATCAACAAGATTGAATTGATATTAGAATGGAGGAAATGAAGGATGAGAGAGTGAGAAGAAAAAAAAATCGACAATGAAATATACATGAATGTTGAAAACATCGTCACATATAGGATCAATGTCTTTGTATGATAAAAGTCTAATTTCACATTAATCATTTGAATCAACATAATGGCCATTAGTTGCAGACATCGATACAATACTGCTCCTGTAAATCATAAAGAAACAATATAGTACAAGTCACAGGGGCCATGTATGCGCATTTACTCAAATTAAATAGAAATTGTTCTTTTAAAATTTGACACTAATTTTCTTTAACCAAAGTTTATTCAATCCTGATTATTGAATGCTGTGCACCTTAACTGTCATGAAGAAACAGACAAAAATTGTCTATCGCTATGGACTTTTACAATAGTGGTCATGTACTAAACTTGCGTCAAAATAAAAGCGCATCGAGTGAATTCATCACAGTTTGTACTAACCTTGATAATTTGATAATTTTCGTCTGGAAGTTTCTTGGTGACAGTTAAGGTGAAGAGCATTCAATAATCAGGATTGAATAGACTTTAAAAGAACAATTTATATTTAATTTAAAATGAGTAAATTGAGTAAATGTGCATACATGACCCATGTGACTTGTATTATAATTGTAAACTTATATTCAAGTCCTAAAGTAATATACTCTATTTCTAAAGTAATAGATTAAAATCCTAAAGTAACTGGTTATAATATAGCAAGATTTGAGGTGAGAATAAGAAATAAGTACAGTACCCACCTTTGTGGTGCAGCTTAATTTGATTTGATTTAATTTAATGGAGAAGTTAATCCATATTTATCAAGGGTGTTCAGCAAAATAGCAAATTAATTTAACATCATATTATTTTCAGCTACGAACATGAAACATTTATTTTCTTATGTACTCGAAATCAAAACAAAGACGAAATAGATACAGAACCGTGTGATATGACACTTTGGCAAAATGAATCACATCTAAATGTGTGGATGGCACTCCTGGGTGTGGGATATAAAAATGATATTTTAAAACAATCTAAGCATACCGAAGTTAGTTAATTCAGATTACAAATTTCATATTTACTTTCAAATATGAAAACTGTTGTGAAAATGCACGATACCTTTTGTATGAGCGTAAATTTAATCCAACCAAGATTAGCATAGATCTGAAACAATATGATCTTAAACAAATTAACCATTCCACAAATTCGTGACAGGAAATACTTCAAGGGCTAGAATAAAACAATTATAGAGATGGCATGTATTCAAAGGTATTTGACAATTAAGATTTCATAATTGCAGATAATGACTTTTATTCAAGAGTCCACGCTCGCAGTCATTTTCTATCAGTGACAGGGTCAACAGGTAACTTTTATTTTTTTTTTTGAATATATTTTTTCCTAAACTTCATCATAGATTCTCATCATGCATGGGTTAAATCATTAGAAATATATGACAGTTCACTCTGCGATATGATTGTTTACCTTTGTGATCTTGAAATTAAGGTCGACAGAAGTTGCGTTTGGTTTTAGTTAATGTTTTTTCTTTTCATATTGCGTAAAGCACTTGATGGGTTTTCTGTATGCATAGGATAAATCATTATGAAACTTTAGATTTTGATATATTTAAAAATTATTGTTAATTAACAGTTAACAAAGCTAAGTATGAGCATCTCTCAGTAACTTCTGAAACACGCACGTATCATCAATTTCTATGAATCGCAGATCCTTTGTCCCAAATTCAAAAAAGTGATTGATTTCTTAGTGTATATCTAAAACATTTTACTTAAAGTAACTATTACAGAATCAGACTCGCCAAGGTAATCACACATGCATACACACATGCACACACACATGCATACACACATCCATACACACAAAAGAAAAATTCTTCTATAATAATTTACTCCTGTTAACCAAACTAATGAATTGGTAACCATTCGCTTATTCAATATTTTAAAGAAAAAATGCTAACATCAAGTTAGTTGCTTATTCAATAAGGAATATGTTACCGTTTATTTGTTTAGGATCGGAAACAATGAGCGATCAAATCTGAATACTGTTCAGGGAATTCCTAGGTAGGGGTCCACGTGAACCTTTATAATATGTCGAGATGAAATTAGTCTAACCCATTCGGAGAAACGAGAATGTTCTTATTGGTACCAATTATATTAAGGTAAAAAGAACACGGATTATAACAAAATGTCAATGATATGAACGATTTGACTAAGGTATTTTTATCAGAATTCCTCTGTGAATGGTTCTAATTAGGGTCATGCTTCAACGGTAGAAAATGTTAAAAGAAATATTCTTCTAGCCAAATTCAAGAAATAGGAGCTACATATATGGAAGCCTTAAAAATAGCTCATAAGGGAATGAAATGATATGTCAACGCAACATCCCTGCCTCAGATAATTTTGACATGAGCCCTTCTTTGAGATTCTGAATTTAGGGATATGGTCGACCTCCTGAAGACAATATTGACAAATTTCTTCAAGTGGAATCAGAGAAATAAGAAGGAACTTGTGGAATTTGGCTATCCACATTGTTTATGTATGTATTTTGCACAAACTGAGCCCCTAATTAGAGGATTTCAAGAAACAGGGGTTTAAATTTATGGATAAAGCCTAAAGGAGATCGACTTAACGGGCCGAAACATTACTTCCTTAATGTATTTTGACGTGGACCCTTCTTCCAGAATTTATATCTGGAAATATCATTAGTCCCCAGAAACACAGACAAAATTCGAGGAGCTCAAGTACAGAAATAGGCTGTTCTTTATGGGTGTCAACTATAAAGTAAATACACAGTGGATAGATTCAGATTTTGATACATACTTAGGGAATTTTTGTCAAACCTCTTTGAAATTTTCTAGGTAAGAATCGGATCAAAATATCTGAAGAGATTAGAGGAAATCTCTTGAGGGGATTTCAAGAACTAGGAGGCTAAATTTATTGAGCCATAACAAGCCCGTATAATGATTAAACCTTACGTCTACATATGATCTCTAACATTCCCTCCTCAAATCGCTTTTTGGCAAGAATTCTTCTTTGGGAGTTGTTAACCAGGGATGTGTTATAACCCTAAAAGAAGTATTCACAAAAGTCGCATAGCAGAAACAGAGAAATAGTAAGGTCCTTATTGGTACCGGTTAGGTAAAGCATGTATACCGTGGACTGGTTATATCAACAATTTGCACTACGTAAATCTCGAATTAGAGGATTTTTAAAAAAATTTAATTACTATTTTGAGTACTGACAAAATTCGTTCAAAGGAATCAGAGAAATATGAAGTGCCATATGAGTATTACGGCCACCTATAGGGTCTAACATTCCCTCCTAAAAGGATATATAATTTTGGCATCTACCTTTTTCTGAGAGCTAGTATCCAAGGACATCATTGACCCTCAGAAGAAACATTTAAGAAATTCATGTATCACATTCAGAGAAATAGGCTTGTACTTATGGGTACCAGCTATGTAAAGCAGGTACATAGCGGACCGATTCTATCAAGAGTTTGCACTAACTAAACCCCTACCAAGAGGATTTGATTTCAGTCCCTTGTTGATAGTCTCTACTTACCCATCAGTTTCAACAGACTAAAACGTTTGGAGAAAATTCGTCCAGCCGAGTTCAGGTAATAAGGGGCTAAAGATGGTGGAACAACGTCCGTAAGGGGATACAATTTTATGTTCACACAATGGCTCTAACAGCCCCTCCTCAAATGATTATAACACAGGCCCTTGTTTCAGACTTTGTAACTAGCAATACGTCGCCTCGCCTCGAACCTCCCTCCCCCCGAAGTATTTGTAAAAACAAAGAGAAACTTCATCTAGCCAATTTATGGAAATAAGGGGCTAATTATATGGTAGGAGTTATAACAAAGGAAGAAAAGGGATGAAATCTTACGTTCATATATTGACCTAACATCTCCATCCCAAAAAGATTTTGACATGAATACTTCTTTCAGACTATAAATAGAAATATCTTTGGCCTCCAGAAGCATGGGCGAAATTCGAGGAGCTCAAGTAGAGAAATCGGTTATTCTTTATGGGTACCGACTATAACGTAGATACAGAGTGAATAGATTGTATCAGATTTTGTATCTAGGCAAACGTTCGACGCTCAGAAAAAAAAATATTAGCGAAATTTATCTAGGGAAATAATAAAAATCGGTGGGTCTTTTTGTTACCGACTAAACAAAACCAGTAAAACGAGGATGGATTACATCAACATTTTGTATAAGGTGAACCATTACTCAGAATTTTTATTTCAACCCCTATTTGAAGGTTTCTATATAGGAATCTGCTAAAAGAGTGTGAAAAAGGGTGTAGAGAAAATTCGTCAGGCCGATTTCGATAAATTGGTGCTAAATATATGGAGGGAATTACAAAGGTCCTAAGTAGATTAAATCATACGTCCAACTATGCGCCATTACATCCTTTCCTGGAGGAAGCACGGTACTAATCCAGTTCCCATAATAAACCTATGCAAACATCATGATATTAAGAATTCAGCAACTTTTAATTTTTGAGTGTTCATGATCAAAACAATATTTATCAGTATAAATGAGTCCTTTAGGACAGCTTTTGTGTAGAGAAAGCCTTATGGGCTGTGGCATTTTCTCGAACTACATGTGTTTGAAACGTGTGCTTTCAATTCCGCACCAAAGAGTCGGGTGCTAATTTTAGTAATGAGTGTTCCAAACTTAAGTTTGTTAAAGGACCGATTCCATCAATAAAACAATGTCTCTGTTTTTTCAGTTACAACTAGGATAAGCTCTCAAAAGATTTTTTTAACGAAAATCTAGCTTTCATTATCAACCAATCCGGGTCCAGCCAAACGCATTTGTACTCTTTTATCTTCACCCATTGAGACCGTTCCGGCGGCCTAGTGGTTAAAGTGTCAGTCTCGAATGCGGGAGGTTGCGGGTTCGAACCCCACCAGAGTCATGCCAAAGACTTATAAAAATGTTACTAGCAGCTGCCTCGCTTGGCACTCGGCATTAACAGGTTAGTGTTAGGACTGATCGGCCTGGTATCTGGATAATGTGACTAGATGGGACATGATGCTGCATGTCTGCGGGATGATGCCCCAATGATATACGTTAAAAATCCAAAACACACACACACACCTTCGCCCATTTCCAGACAAGTTCGCATTTTTCCATAAAATTAGTCCCTCGTTGATTTACTGACACATCTATAAATATTAGTTCACTCCACAGTAAACAATACGGATAGTTCTGCTTGTCAAAGATTACTTTAGTTAGTGTTGGTTGGCATCCGTTAGTCTCAAGAGACGATGGAAGTGCGTCCATGAGAGATGTCTTGGTTGGTGGTTGTGCAGTGTCTTCTGTGGCTATGTAGCCCAACATGGTAGTGGCAGTCCTTGCTGCACTTGAAGGTTGAGTCTGGTGTGGAATGCATTGCTACCCACATTTGTTTGTCTCTCCAATAACTTTGGCTCCTCGAAGAGACATTAATCCTCCTGATTACAAGGTACGTCTTCGCTAGCCAAGGTTTAGATATGCTAACACTATCTGCATTGGAACATAGCTAGCGAAGATGATACGGCTGCAGTTCCACGACATCTAGCGCCTTTTTCTAATGAAAGGGAGAATAATCGAGAAAACATAGATCTCTCTGACCTTCATGCTTATTTTGATTTGTCTTAACCGAAGGTTATGACCCTGAGTCCTAATGAAATATACAGTGAGTTCTGACATGGCTGGGAAAACAAACGTTTCAGTCAGCAAAGGATCTCAACGTTCATTTGTGGAAATGATATTTATCTATCACTATGCTTTACAAAGTTTGTCCAAACCGTTGAAAAATAATACTGTCTACAAGATCTCCAGAGAGGGTTTACATAAAAATGTTTTAAATAAGGGATTTCGATGCCAAATGATTTATATCATCGATCATCTCTCCAAATAGATCAAAAGGACCCTCTTACTTCTCTGATTCATCAATTCTTCTTTAAGGACTCGAAGCAGATCCATACATATAAAATTCCCTACATATAAAATGTCAAACATTTGCCCAGATGCTTTAAAATCGTGATATTAAGGCCTGCACACAACTGTAAAGGGATTTCTAAAACTACCATCTATCGCTCTCTCGGATTTCGCCTAAACAGTTTGTACTGTTTCAGCAGATCAATAGCCACAAACCTCCCGAGAGGGGTTCAAAATACTTTAGGATAATGTTCACATTGCGCAAAGTCTGACTAGAATCTAACACAAATAACAAAGAATGGTTCATGTCAAAATTATTTGAGATGTTAGGGTCCATGGATGATTCAAGATGTAATCTTTATTTTATATATGCCATATTTGCCTCCAGTTTCTCAAAATTTACTGAATGAATTTCTAATAAACGTTTCCAACTATTGGAGGAGATCTATACCTAAGAAGTGTCAAATAGAACTATTAAATGTAAATATTTCAAGCAGGGATTCACGATGAGCAAGGAGATGATTCAATCCGTCTCATCTGCACTATCCCATAATTATTTTATTCTGCTAGAAACATGTTATCAGTACTTCTTCAGTTGAGAAGTATCTATATGTAAAATATCAGAGAACAGTTGATTTCGAAATCATTCAAAGAGGAAATGTTAGGATCCATTGTGTGAGCAAGCTGTGAGTCTCTTAGGGACAGGTTATGAATACCGTATACTAAACCTCCACATTCTCGAAGTCGGCTCGAAATTTCCGTCTAAACTTTGCATACATTCGGAATTTCCGTCTAAACTTTGCATACATTCGAAATTTTCGTCTAAACTTTGCATACAGTCGGAATTTTCGTCTAAACTTTGCATACATTCGGAATTTTCGTCTAAACTTTGCATACATTCGGAATTTCCGTCTAAACTTGCATACAGTCGGAATTTCGTCAAAACTTTGCATACAGTCGGAATTTTCGTCTAAACTTTGCATACAGTCGGAGTTGATCTCGAGCGAGAAACTTTAAAACATAGGTTGAAATTAAACACGATAAGTAGGGTTTTACGTAATTAAAATTGTACATAAAATATAGCCGGTATCAATTATACACCCTCAACTAGTTCTCTGAACCCGCTTGACTCCTTCAGTACTCTTTTACTGGGGGTTGAACAAATCACTAGTTAACACAATCTAAAATTTCTCTGAGGAGGGATGTTACGGTACATACTGGAGTAAAAGATTTCATCTCCTTTCTTGCTGTGTTATAGCTACCGTTCATTTAACCTCTAATATCTCGAAATCAGCTTCACGAATATAGTCTGACTTTTTCCTAATATCGAATCAGACCCTTAAATAGAAAGTTTCAAAGAGAAATGGAAATCAAAATTCTTTTATTAGGAATCTACACAGCACAAAATGTTAATGAATATTTCCTCGCTGTACCGGTTTTATGCAGCCGGCTCACATCAGGACAATCTTATTTTTCCGATTCCCTTGACCAATTCTCTCTTGCTTGAGCAGATCCCATGCAACAAACTACATATTCCCGTCTACAAATTGCACGTCACTCCCTACGAACTTCCAAAGAGGGTCTCAAATCAAAATAATTTAAGCTAGGATTGAAAATGTTTATATAATTGGTCTTCTGCGTACTGGCTTTGGTACCCATGCGTGCATTGCTTTTTCTTCGATTCATCCTTTTATCTTTTCATTTTTCTTTGCTATCCGCGTAGCCTATTTATAACAGTTGTTTTGCCATTCGCTTAAACTTCTTGTAAGATGTTGCTCAGTATTTTCATACTAAATACTTATTGTCTTCTTTTAAAACGGTAATTTAATATTATATACTAGGTGCGAACTCTTGTACTTTGATTGGTATCGATAGCTCCTGTAAGGGAAGGAGTACCGTTGATAAGTGATGTAAACTTATCTTAAGAGTCCCATTAATTTCTTTTTGTTTCTAAATGCAATTAACTGTTGTTTATTTTAAATGTAAGTAATTAAGTAATTGTCTTATCTAATCTGCATATTTCAAAACATTGGAAACTGAACCATCTTGAACACAATAAATTGGCATATCACATGGCAATATCTTTTTTTTTTTTTTTTTTTTTTTTTTTTATTAACCCCGTAATAGGTTGACCACTGGGTCGGGGAACCATCCCAGGATCACCTTACAATCAAACATTTCTGGTTATCAGATAATCTAGGGATAATAAATATAATCTACAGAGAAAGTAAAAAAGAAAAACACACACACACATGCATATGGCACAAAATCTAGGTGACATGGCTTTTGTGATATTACAGTATTTTGTTCCTGTTTACCCTCAAGTCAGAGACAAGTTAAATGTTCATTGTTGAGGTCCATTTTTGAAGAAATTGGTCCTCTTTTTTATTTACCTTGGCAGTGTAATTTTCAATGTTCTTATGCATTGCAACTATTTGCTTAAAAGCAAAAATAGAAGGATTTTTCATATTGAATCTGCAAGTATAAATATAATATTTTGCCAAAATAAGCAGAAAATTACCCAAACTGTCCAGTTGTTCACTTCCTAAAAATGTTTCTTTTTTGGACAGATGTACAATATTTGGGCAAAAAGGTGCAAAAACTTCAATAAAACGGTACCAAAACTGTGAAGTAATACTGCAGTCATAAAAGAGATGCTCAATACTTTCAGTTTCACTCTTACAGAAAGTACATTTGTTGTCATCAAATATGTTAATTCTTTTAAGAAAATCATTAGTAGCGATTATTCTATGGATTAATTTAAAGTTAAAAGAGATCAACTTGGTATCCTTGGTACAGCATTTTGCCCGGCTATATATATCAGACCACTCCTCACTACTTATATTTTTATTTAATACTTGCATCCAAGTTTCTTGCTTCGCAGTGTGTTGCCTTTTAGCTTCCTGTAAAAGATCTTTGTAAATAAACTTGAGTGAATCTTGTTTTCGCAAGTTCGTTATTTTATCCTCCTGCTTATCAAAATTATTATGTCCTAGGTGGTTTTTTTATGGCATCTTTCCATGCTTTAGGAATTCTGGATATTAAGGAGAAGTATTTCAAGAAATCATCGCTTCCAGTTTTTTGTTTTATTATCTCAAAAGGTATTAAATTACCGTGAACATCTACTAGATCGTTCAGAATTTCAAAACCAGCTTCTGTCCAGGATTTGTATTGATAGATCATTTTAGGGGGACAAAATTTAAAATACTCATGGATAGATACTCGTTAGGATTTTGCGGTTCTTCTTTCCATTTAGATACTGCCAAAATTACATCTCTCCAAAATTACATCTCTCCAAAAACTGTTTTTAATGAACTTACAAAATTCTTCTAATTTCCTTCTCCCTAAATTCCAAATATCCTTTTTATGTCTGAGTATAGTTGTATTGACTAAGTTCTGCCACGTTCCATTTTCCTTTTCCAGCAATCTTTTAACCCATCTTATCTTAATATACCTAATGAATGAAAATATGTGTATCATATTTAGTCCTCCCTCGTTTTCTGGGGAAACTAGTATATCACGTTTTATTCTCTCTACTTTTCCACCCCATACAAATTTAAATAACATGCGATTTAGTTCTGCTTCAACTTTTGCTGATGGGTTAGGAAGTGCTTAAAAAAGATGTATGAATATGGGCAGAACAAGAGTCTTTACAACAATTACTTTACCAACTATTGATAGATGTCTTTGACTCCAGCTTGCCAGTATTCGTTTTGCCTTTGTTAGTTTCTTCATATAATTGATTTCCACCATCTGTTGTAAATCTGGAGAAAATTCTATGCCAAGGAGTGTAAAGTTAGAAGAGGACCAAATTAGGCCCATTTCGGGACATATTTTTTCATTAGAAAATTTCCTGTTTCCAATCCAAATAGCTTTTGTTTTTGTTATGTTACATTTAAGTCCCGATAATAGAGAAAAACCTTGCAAGATATTCATAGTTACTTCAAGAGAAAAACTAGATCCATCAAGAAGAATAAAAGCGTCATCGGCATACTGACCCAATTTATATTCACTGGCGTCAAAGATTACTCCCCGTACATCTACGTTTTGCTTTAAAGTTATAGCTAAAATCTCAACTCCAATGATAAACAAATAAGGTGCAAGGGGATCTCCTTGACGACATCCTCTTTCAAGTCTGAAAAAAGATGACATATGTTCATTATTTATAACACAACTATTAGAGTCATTACAAAACAGTTTAAACCACTTACAAATGGAATCACCAAAATTAAAAGATTGTAGAGCTTCTTCTACAAAGATCCAGTTAATTGAGTCAAAGGCTTTTTCGAAATCTATTAACAATAATAAACCATATCTGTTTTCATTCTCAAGTTGGTCCATGATATCATATAATAGTCTGGTGTTTTCTCCAATGAATCTACCCTTCATATATCCTTTCTGAGTATCGCTGATTATTGATGGAAGAACCTTTTTAATCCTAGCTGCAATTGCTCCCGAAGCAATCTTATAATCAGTATTTAAAAGTGATATAGGTCTCCAGTTTTTAAAATATCTTCTGTCTTTTTCCTCCTTTGGTAGACAGGTGATGACTCCTTGAGTCTGAAAATCTGAAAGTTTTCCTACAGTATATCCGTAATTTATTGATCTACATATAAATCCCCCCAGAGACTTCCAAAAGAATTTATAGAACTCTACAGTGAATCCATCCGAGCCAGGACTTTTTCCATTTTCCATCCGTTTTAGAGACATACCAAATTCATTAATTGTAAGCAGACCCTCGCATGATTCTCTTTCCTCTCGACTAAGTTTAATATTGTGATTAAAAAATCTATTTCGAGTTTCATGAATAGCCTCATCATCAAGCTGAGCAATTCTACTTTTGAACAATTCCATATAAAACTGTTTTTGTGCTTCTAAAATATCTATTTGGTCAGATATATTTGTCCCATCATCTAAAATAATTTCCTTTATTGTCTTATTAACATAGTTTCTTTTTTCAAGATTTAAAAAGTACTTTGTGCTTTTTTCCCCAAATTCATACCATCTAGCTTTAGATCTTAATATAACACCTTCTATGTATTTTTTCCTACATGCATCTGCTGTATTCATATGAATGTCATCTGATACAAGAAAGTAATCTAGTCTACTTTGTTTCAAGGGAGATTTTTGCCTCCAGGTATACATCTTTAAGTCTTGGTTGGAATTTCGCCAGGGATCAATTAATTCCAATTCGTTTTTCAGGTCTTGAATCGCTGCCCGAGACTGTTGGTGTTTGTCATGTAAAATATTATAAGTATCCAAATCTAAGTCTTGAACAGTATTCCAGTCTCCGCACATTATAATTGATGAGTTCTCAAAACATAAAGTCTCCTCCTTTAACTTTCTAAAAAAGCTAGGATTATCATCATTATAACCATACAAATTCACGAGGGTTATTCTGTTGCCATTAATTGTAATATCTAAAATAATAAATCTCCCTTGACTGTCACATCTTTCTCTATGAATTATAAATTCAAAAGTATTTCTAAAAAATATTGCAACCCCAGCACTCTTACTAGAGCAGTGGCTAAATATACATTTGTATCCCCATTCAGCTGCCCAATATATTTCATCGTTCTTTGTACTATGAGTTTCTTGCAAGCATATTATAGATACATTCTTTTGTTTTACCCAGTGAAAAATATCCCTTCGTTTTAAGACTGAACCTTGCAGGCCTCTAACATTAATAGATATAATTTTTATTTTATTATCCATGAAAACAGCAGAAATTTTACACATACACATACATGGCAATGATATCACATGGCAATGTTATCACATGGCAACGTTAGTTATTCCGGTATCACTGTGTAAACTGAAGTACAATTAATGATGAATTTAGGAATCTAGTCACTCATTAGTTTTTCTCATGATAAAGAAGGAAATTAAGTAATCAGAAATATCGCTTGTTCATAAATCGCCAAAGAAAAGATGAATAAAAAGATAATGACTGTCAAAGACAGGACTAAATAAAACAAAATTGACTATGATGATGTGCCACATTACTTTTTCATAATTTCGAAACAGAAAATGTCACGATACTATATTTTAACTGGGAAATAAATTAGTGCGACGGAAACTATGGTATAAAATATACAGATACAGTGATCTGTGAATGCATAGGTTAGTTTTTCGCAAGAAACCAGAAAATTAATCACATTGACTGTCAAGATCTGCATATTTGTGACACTGAAGATATTCATTTGATGGTCCTCTTAATAGCCCAAATCTTTACAAAACGCAGATCTCTTGTTTCAGTAGTCTGGGTTTTGGAGTATTTTATTTAGTTTGACAAATTTAGTTTCCGCCATGTTTTCCAATGCCTCTTCTATTTTCATATAAACCACTTTCATAAATTCACGAGAAGGTTTACCGAAATATGGAAATAAAAAGAATTGTTATAAAGTTTTTCAGTAAATAACTGTCATGATACAAATTGAGACAAATTTTCAGTAAATGAGACCAATTGGGAATTCTTTACAGATCATCTTGTAAGATCCTGATGTTAAAAGTTTATTTAAATTACTAGTAACCTTGGTATATCATACATATATTTGTAATTGTCCAATATGCAGTGAAACATTATGGTTTACCATTGTGCCTAAACGGATCCTCATATTTTATCTCAAGACATGCATTAGATTCTGTTATTCACAGTAGCAATCTTTTTTTGCATAACAAATATATTACGTCTCTAAAATACAACAGCAGTAACTGCTCATTGCTAATGATTCACGTTATATATATATATATATATATATATATATATATATATATATATATATATATATATATATATATATATATATATATATATATATATATATATATATATATAACATGAAATCGTTGCCAGATTTCGCACGGTATTTACATTCAGTGGTTGCACACGTCTGTGACACGAAGGAACAATTGACTTTCTGTTCGATGGATATCCTTGTTTCCTGCTCAGGGGAAGCTTCTTAAGAGAACAGCACTTCCATGCACCAGATGCTGGCTTCATAAACAATACAATAAGCTTCCCATTCTAAATAAAAAATAAATACAATTTTTTTCCTCGCTTCCGAACTGCTGACACGTATTATTGATCCAGTTTGGAAGTTCCTTTATAAAGTCAACGTTCGTGATGGCAAGACACGTACGGATCACAACACACTGCGATCGGCTTCGGGAAGATTTATGATGAGTAATTCTCTCTCTCTCTCTCTCTCTCTCTCTCTCTCATACACACACACACACGCACATCTCTCTCATACACACACACACACGCACACACACATTTGTACAAAAGTAAATACTTCATAAATACTAGGTATCTAACATGGTCGTCATTTATTACATTTAATATTTAAAAAAAACATGAATCTTCAAAATTTTTGACAATCTAACAATACGTATTTGCGGTTTCAGGGACTCTTGTGCATAATACATTTCCATGACACCTGAAAATGATATTTATCGTATTATTGCATTTATCACGTGAATGTTTGCTCAATGTCTGTAAGCATAATGAAAATCCCAAAAGTATGGAAGGCATTTAAATACCCAGAAAGGATATACATACCCGATTTGGAAATGCCAGAATGGTTTCTGTACATTTTATTAATGGCAGCTATACAATTTTTAGAAATAATTGAAGAGGAAGAAAATATTTATTTTAAGTTTTGAGTGCAGGAATCAATAAATGCCCATATATTCTAGTACTCAACGTCCTTATATGAGAAACTATTTATATCTGCAGACCATTACTTGCAAGTACCTGGAACTCAGACGCCTTCTGGAGCAATGCGGAAGGAATAGCAGCAAGAGGAACGCATAAACACACACACACACACACACACACACACACACACACATCCCTGCGCGCGTGCGAGTAAGCATGCATTTAAAAATTACAATGGATCAACGCAGCTGAAGAGGAACCCCTCTCACAAATGACTTTAGATGGTCAGACACAACATTAAAATAA
Organism: Sinohyriopsis cumingii; assembly: GCA_028554795.2. NCBI lineage: Eukaryota > Metazoa > Mollusca > Bivalvia > Unionida > Unionidae > Sinohyriopsis > Sinohyriopsis cumingii. The sequence goes on along the minus strand of CM068840.1, from coordinate 95,174,549 downwards.
CACGAAAGTGAAGAACATTTTTCTTTTTTAAAAACATTACGGCTTTTTATCAATTAAATATATGTTCTATGAACAAAAGTTCTTTATTAATATTATTTTTTAATCCCAATTTTTGCATTATCTAAACAAATTAATCTCCATATAGGTTAGCACTTCCTGCGAGATACCAATGCAACCGTAAGTACCATATTGTATAACATAAACTGTTTAGAAATAATTACAGACAATTATCTTTTAGTCTTGTCTATTTCGTCCACGTGGCGTCAAAATGTCTTTTTTCGTTTTGTATGAGTCGTATTAAGACGCGTGACCATGTGATGTCAATGTATTGTCTTATTCGTAAAGGTTTTGTATTGTTCACCAGAAATCAGCCACACGTTTATAATACTTAATTTCACGCTTTCATTCTCAATTTTCTTCTTTACAGGAAACTACATTTCTCCTTTTTCAAGAGAACACGGCAATGGTTTTTAAAATAAGAAACGTTTCTCTTGATGACAATTTAAACTTAGTTTTACTTGTTTTTGTAATTCAAGTACACAGAGAAAACTTTTTGAAAAGAGATTTAAAATAAGTACTTGATGATTTTTGCGACCATAGCAAATGAGTATGCAGTTTTAGAAGCAACAAAAAACGTTATAATTTCATTGGCTTACTTATTTTTTTATCCACCATGAATAATAATAATAATAATAATAATAATAATAATGAATGTTGCAAACTGTTGAGGAATGTTTGGATTCTGAAGATACGTTTGAAATTTTAATAAAGAATGTATTCCAATCGTCAGTTTCTTTTATTGCTTCTATACCCACAGTTCCTTGTACGGAGATAATGGTGGACTCAAACAACTGGGACGTCATTGTGGTGGCGTCGTCGTTTGCGCCTGGGACGGAGCCAGCTGACATCCTGGCTGGGTCAGGACGTGTGTGGATACCCAATCCAGATTTGGTTGAACAACGACCCAGAGTCACTTTGGACATCAACACGGACGAAAACTCGGCCATCGTGTTTGAGATTACGCTGAACACGGACAACGTCAACAAGGTGATCGCCACACTGCACCAGCTGGACGAGAACGCCGATAATGTCGTCACTGCGTTGGTATGTGGGAATTCTTGCGTTTTGTTCTTACTTAAATTTGATTTCGGATGTCACAAGTTGATAAATTCTCTTTGCATTTTGCATGCCAGACTTTAAACATTTTCAGTATCAATATATTGTATGAAAAACAAATAAAAAGTACAATAGTCGGCGTGTATGTATGTATGTATATATATATATATATATATATATATATATATATATATATATATATATATATATATATATATATATATATATATATATATATGATAAGATGAAAGCATGAATTATTTGCATAAAGTTTGAATGAAGTATAATGATTTCCCTTTCCTTTTTTTGTAAATGGTATGATAAAATGCTATATTTGCCATAGGACATGAAATTTAAGTTAAATGCAAATCACAACACACAGCCTCCCCAATTGAATAGGGAATAGCTGGTACATGAAAAGTATGAATTGCATATATATATATATATATATATATATATATATATATATATATATATATATATATATATATATATATATATATATATTGGAGGTGGGTACCACAAACAATTTTTGTACCACGATTTACCGCGGTATTTCTGAACATACCGCAATACGAATAACGCAGTTATATTAGGGACCAATAATCTAATGTTCCGTCTGTCAATAACTGGAGAAAAATACCTTGCTCTGATTTACAACAAAATAACACCATATTATAACCATAATATTATCTAGAAAAGAATTAATTATCTAGAGAGAGAAGAAATAAATTATATCCTCTCAAAGAAAATAGCAGCCACCCACCCCATCCTGAAAATTATAACGTCGTTACCTTATAGTAGAGGAATTTGCCAGGCGTAATGTAAATTGTTGAGTAAGTTTGCAGTATAAAAAAACAACTGTATTTAAACACTGGTTTGATTCAGCTTGCGTTATATCTGACACAATGTGAAAGACATTGTGCTGCCATTAGAGAGCTTGTTGATATTAATAGGAAGTTTTGCTATTGAAACCAACAGTTTACTAGCTACGTTATTGACATAATAACCAGTGAAAGTTTGAGTGGGATATACACGTCAAAATGATAAAATATTTAATGGACTTGAGAAATTACGTAAAATTCAAACAAAAAACATCCGCTCCCCCACAAATCGAAAGATGATTCGTAGTTTAAGAAAGGAATACATGTACTTAACACAGCCACACATACAAATAACTAAACTATTACTTTTTTAAATCCGAAATTTGACTAAACTTGGATTTGGCCCAATAATCTTTCAAAATAATATATTTGTCCATACGTGACACGTGTCAAACGTGATAAACGGATTAAAAATATAATTGTGACAAATACAAACTGTCTTAAAATATTATTATTATTATTATTATTATTATTATTATTATTATTATTATATTGTCACGAAAATGAATCAGTGATTTCCATACATTCCTTTCTGACGAAAACTACAGAAGTAAACCAGTAGTACCGCGCACCTCTAATATTTACTATTATATACTAACGGCAGTCAATTTTTTATGTTCTTTCAGGTGATAGTTCCTGACGAGAACGGCAAAGTAACGCTCAACTTCGGTGGAGAGAGAGGAAACAGGATTGTTCTGGAAATTGTACCAGACAACAGCACCATGGATTCTCCCAGAGTCGGAAACTTGCAGGGAAGTGTTTGCTACCATCCTAAAAGTACGTAAACTCGATCAACGATCAACTCGATCAACGATATAGGTGCTCTTACCATGCTTCTAATACCTCGCACAAGCAATTTACTTTTCTTTGAGATGTATGTAGTTTCAAAATTGTAGCTTTGAAATGATGATAAAGGAGAACATAGTCTGTTGCATTCGTTGTACCCATCAACTAGCATACCATTCAGATCGCATCTTCTCTAGCCGAGGTTCCGATATGTTAACCCCATCTAAATATTGGAACCTTGGCAGCAAAGATGTCCAGATCGGTGTCGATCGCTTTCTGAGCCTGTCTAATCTGTCTAGGCGAGAATCCTTAAAAATAGACTTGGAAAAAGTAACGAATATTACCAAGAAACTGGAACGCATCTCTTCTCGTCTCTTTTTAATGCCGATGCGTTTTGTTTTTGTACGTCCAAATTAAAGTTAATTTCGTTTTACGACTGCAGATTTTTTTCTAAATTAGTGTGGGATCATAATGAAACGCTTCCAGTAATATTTATTATTATTATTATTATTATTATTATTATTATTATTATTATTTATTTATTTATTTATTTATTTATTTATTTTAAAACTCTTTTGAAAATCTAAACGTTACACATTATCGATGCCTGGCTAGAAATATAACTAGTTCAGAATCAACGAAACTCGTTTTCCTTATTTTCTCAAATATGTTAAATTCCTGTCATTTAATTATTCCATGATACTTTATGCAATCACCTTTATCCTCACCTTTTCTGAGGATCTGCTTTGGCCACCTCCTCTTCTGACAGTGGCGTACTAAAGGGGGTGGGAGGGTGACAGCCAGAAAAATGGGGGGGGGTGCATCGGGGGAGTTTAAATACCTGTATAAGTTTTCAAACCAAATGAAAAATTCGCCAAAGTAAAAGTCATTTCCAGTTTGCTTATGACAGCACTGTACTGTTTAAAATCTACTTGCAAACAATATATTTTTCTGTGTGTTTACATTTTAAAATTATTTGTGGGGGTGCCAAAGGAAAGATCCATTCCGGGTGCAAAATACTTTAGGTGTGCCTCTGTCTTCTGACACGATTGTCCTCCTTTAATACTTTTTAAAAATATTTTCGAAAATGCCAGAATACTGATTGGCTGATTTGCCAACTGCTCTTCTGACACGATTCTCCTAGTTTTAGTTATAGAATGAAGAGTCCAGAATGCTGACCGATTTGCCTGCATAATAGAAAGGGTTGGATAGTCACTGATTTTTCTGCATATTTTATTTTAAGAATGCAGTATAAAATTAAAACGGGTTGTGAAACTCGGAGTCGAAGCACATTTTTTTCACCTCTTTTCAAATATATAATTTAAAATAATATGACCCAGTCATATTTACAAGAAATTTTTAATCTTTTCTTAAAAGCGGTATCAGCTTAATTTCGCCCTGATTGCCATGTGATAGCTATTGTTTGTTCCAATCCTTGACAATTTTCTTCTTTTTTCTTTTCTTTCTTCCCAAGTTCAACCACATAATGAAAATCGGTCCAAATAAAATGCTTCTAATTTTGTATCCTATGGCGCATTTAACATTTGTTCATGAATAAACAATGAAAAGGTGCTAGAATATTTTGCCCTAGGCAATAGAAAAATTAATATTATTCCAGCTTACAGTTGTAATTATTTGAAAGTTATTCAGAGTGAACTTGGTTCCTATTTTAAATGCTGTTTTGAGTTGGAGTTTACTTTTTTAACGCGCTTCCTTTTAACGGCTTCTTGTTTTATGTCATTCCATTTTGATTTATCGCTCTCTTCCACTTCTTTCCTTTCCATATTCTTCTTTAGGTTGTAATTTTTGTTGCTACATTGGTTACTTACAGTCGAGTATTATCCCATAGTGTCTGTAATATAACTAACGTGCACCGTGCGCCGCATTTTGTGAATGTATCAATGATTCTTTGCAAGATGGAGAGAGTTTGGTCCGATTCTTTGAGATATAGGAATTTTAAGACAATACAATTGATGAAAAGAACGTTTTGCGTCTACTTTCTGTATTTCCATAGTTTTTTCTTTCTTCGTATTCTAGCTATTGTTATTGTCTTAAAATTAATGCGCACAGCTGATGAGCTGTTTTTGCTTTATATACTATATTTCCCCCAAGATTAATTAGAACTTGAATTTGCTTTATCATTTCAGTAACGACAACCACGACGATTATTACCATTGCAACGACTGCACCATGTACACACGTGTGTTCTGATAGGTCCTGTATAAACGGAACACTGGTCTGTATAGATGATTATGTGTCTGGTTATGTGTGTGTGTGTGCGTGCGTGCTTGTGTGTGTTTTGGATTTTTAATGTAGCTTTAGCAATTTTAGTCATACCGCTAGGATGTCTGCAGTGTGTCAGTGTAAAGTGATGTCTAGCACTGGGGCATCATGCCGCAGATATATAGCATCATGTCCCACCCAGTCACATTATCCTGTCACCTGGCGACCGGTCTTAGCACTAACTTTTCAATGTTGAGCGCCTAGCAAGGCAGCTGCAAGTACCATTTTTATAAGTTATTGGTATGACTCGGCCGGACTTCGAACGATTGACTTCTCATATCCGATGCGTACGCTATAACCACTTGGGCCACTAGAGCGGTCCTGCTTATTCGTTATTATTCTCACGATTTCCCTTTCTGCAGAATTGTGAAAGAATCGTCCTTCCCAAGGTTACACATTTTTATAAGTTAAAATACATACATACACCTTTCCTTGATACATTATTTATACTGTACTTTATATTTTTTTGACTTCGTGTGGTATAAATTCCATATATTGAGGAGCACTGTGACAAGCATCTAGGAGCGTGTAGCATTTGAAACAAATCTTGTATAACATATTAAACATAGGCTTATTGGGCATTGGAGAAACTATTTTATATCATATTTAACATAGGCGCGTGTAGCATTTCAAACAAGGATTGTATATCATGTTCAGCACAGGAGGCTCGTGTAGCATTGGAAACAAGTATCATATATCATATTTAGCATAGGCGCTTGTAACACTATGAACAAGTATTCTATATCATATTTAGCACAGGCTTCTGTAGCATTGTAAACAAGTATCGTATATCATATTTAACATATGACCGTGTAGAATTGGAAACAACTATCGTATGTCATATTAACATAGGTGCTTGTAGCATTGGAAACAAGTATTGTATATCATAATTGGCACAGGCTCCTGTGGTGCTGGAAACAAGTATTATATGTCCGTGTAGAACTGGAAACAGGCATCGTATATCGTATTGAGAACAGGCTAGCGTAACATTGGAAACAAGAATCGTATATCATATTTAGTATATGTCCGTGCAGCACTGGAAGCAATTATTGCATATTATATTTAGCATAGGTTCGTGTAGTATTGGAAATCAGATCAATGTGAGAAGTGCGCTGTTTTCTTGTAGATATGCAATGGTGTTTGCAACTGTCCAGGTGAATGCAGCGACGAAGAGTATTGCGCTACAGGTATCTGGAAACTTTTAACAATACATAAGTAAAATTGCTTGCTCATTTGAGCTAACATGGTTGATATGTATTTCCATATCATGCAAAGACAAAATTATGTTGTCTACGCGGATGTATATATATATGGAAACCGTAAAAAGAATAGTTGGTAACAGGTACAGATCCAAATTTTTAAAAATTCTGAGTTTGGGGAAAGAAATCTTTTGATATGTTGTATGGATATGTTTCATTCTAATGCCTTTAGTGTATCCATGTGCTGTGTTAAATCTGTTCTTTCCGCCGAAATAGAAAAAAGCTAGCATGTAAAATTTATGTTTACGTCACGGTTACAGTTTTTATTTCCATGTGGAAAATACCATTTTTACATTCAAAAAGGCTGGAACTGAAATTGAGTGCTTGTTGAACAATGGAGAAGCGACTCGGAAATAATATTTTTTCAAACTATTTATTGGAAAGAATTATCCCACCTGCACAAATACTCTCACTGACCACTTACTCTCTATTCATGGTAAGCATGTATAGATGCTTGGTACAGGAAGATCAGCAACACATGTGTGAAAAATTAAACTTTGCAGCCATATAAATGCAATGATTGATATGTAAACTTCACTCTATACATTCGAAGATATTTTAACCTTGATATTTAAAACATGTACTACATGCGTTGTTTTTATATATAACTAAAGTTATTAATCTTAACCAATAATTTCCTTAATTTGTTATGTACTGTATGTCTGTGAAATTATCTAGCCAAGTAAATGTTTAAACTTTCTCCGAGAACATTTCTGACTTAGGTGTGATAACTAAGCACACTAGAAAGACGTCATCCCATATTCATAAATGAATGAGTGTATACATAATTAAATCCAGTACCCTTATTACTGAGTGTATTAATACTTAAATCCAGTACCCTTATTACTGAATGTATTCATACTTAAATCCAGTACCCTTTTTACTGAGTGTATTCATAATTAAATCCAGTACCCTTATTACTGAGTGTATTCATAATTAAATCCAGTACCCTTATTACTGAGTGTATTCATAATTAAATCCAGTACCCTTATTACTGAGTGTATACATAATTAAATCCAGTACCCTTATTACTGAGTGTATTCATAATTAAATCCAGTACCCTTATTACTGAGTGTATTCATAATTAAATCCAGTACCCTTATTACTGAGTGTATTCATAATTAAATCACTGAGTGTATTCATAATTAAATCCAGTACCCTTATTACTGAGTGTATTCATACTTAAATCCAGTACCCTTATTACTGAGTGTATTCATAATTAAATCCAGTACCCTTATTACTGAGTGTATTCATAATTAAATCCAGTACCCTTATTACTGAGTGTATACATAATTAAATCCAGTACCCTTATTACTGAGTGTATTCATAATTAAATCCAGTACCCTTATTACTGAGTGTATTCATAATTAAATCCAGTACCCTTATTACTGAGTGTATACATAATTAAATCCAGTACCCTTATTACTGAGTGTATTCATAATTAAATCCAGTACCCTTATTACTGGGTGTATTCATAATTAAATCCACTACCCTTATTACTGAGTGTATTCATAATTAAATCCAGTACCTTATTACTGGGTGTATACATGCTTAAATCCAGTACCCTTATTACTGAGTGTATACATAATTAAATCCAGTACCCTTATTACTGAGTGTATACATACTTAAATCCAGTACCCTTATTACTGAGTGTATTCATACTTAAATCCAGTACCCTTATTACTGAGTGTATTCATACTTAAATCCAGTACCCTTATTACTGAGTGTATTCATACTTAAATCCAGTACCCTTATTACTGAGTGTATGCATAATTAAATCCAGTACCCTTATTACTGAGTGCATACATAATTAAATCCAGTACCTTTATTACTGAGTGTATACATAATTAAATCCAGTATTCTTATTACTGAGTGTATTCATAATTAAATCCAGTACCCTTATTACTGAGTGTATTCATAATTAAATCCAGTACCCTTATTACTGAGTGTATACATAATTAAATCCAGTACCCTTATTACTGAGTGTATACATAATTAAATCCAGTACCCTTATTACTGAGTGTATTCATAATTAAATCCAGTACCTTTATTACTGAGTGTATACATAATTAAATCCAGTTCCTTTATATGATTGAGTGCATACATAATTAAATACAGTACCCTTATGTGACTTGTGCATACATAATTAAATCTAGTATCCTTATATGACAAAGTGTATACATAATTAAATCCAGTACCCTTATATGACAAAGTGTATACATAATTAAATCCAGTACCCTTATATGACAAAGTGTATACATAATTAAATCCAGTACCCTTATATGACAAAGTATATATAATTAAATCCAGTACCTTATATAACAAAGTGTATACATAATTAAATCCAGCATCCTTATATGACTGAGCGTATAAATAATTAAAAATGCTTCATATGTGCACTTGTGTCATTTTGATTTGAATTCCAGTATTTTCATAAAGTTATTTTTTGTGTGAATATTATGATAGCATCAATCAACATATGTTCATTTTTCAGGAACAACAGTACCGACTGTGATCACAACTCTCGGTAAGACAGCATGTTGTAGATTGATTACAAAATTTGTTAAAAATGAAATGTTCTTGGGTCGCTTAGAAGTGGCATGATGTATCATTACAACGACATGCACTGAATAAACCGATCTTTAGCGTCTGGAAGTTTTTGTTTTCTTTTTCACTGTCTGTCTGATGGTCACTTGTCTTAACAAGCCATTTATTCTTAGAAATAGATACCCAGACATATTTGTTTGCGTAAATGAGGAAAATGTATGGAGATAACATTTTGTAAATTTAAGACTGAAACATATACATTTATACAAGAATGGGCACATTTTTGTGGTTTTCTCTATAAAAAAATTGGAGAATTAAGTTTTTGTAGATACCCAAAATGTAATAAATGATGCACTGAAATAATTAACCAGTCATAACTGTTTGCATCTCAATATAGTGGTTATTTCCTTGTGACATGATCTTTTCCTTTTATATCCTAAATGTATATCTGCTAGTTTATTATATCAGTGTGTCCACAGCCTTCTTTATACCTTATACATCACTGTAATAACTATTCATCTAAGTACGTGATATCCACAGTTCCTGGAGGTTGGAGCAACTGGTCGCCATTCGCCAACTGTTCTGTCACGTGTGGTGTAGGTATCCAGATAAGAACACGGGACTGCCTAGCAACGACCATCGGTTTCAACCCCTGTCCGGGAGCCGACCTTGAATCGATAGAGTGCATAATGTCCAGTTGCCCGAGTGAGTTTTGTTTTCTCTACAAATTTGTTAAAAAATGTTCCTAAGGTAAAGAGAACATCAAAATGAGATTTACGTGAATTAGTGGGAGCAAACATGAGAGACCATATTTACTGTAAAGTATTCATTTCGGTGAAAGAATGAACAGAGCAATCTTCTAGTGAGTCTTATAAGTTCTAATACTTTCTTTTAAACGAGAGGATGTTAATTTGTTGTTGTTGTGATTTGGATTTTTAACGTAGCTTTAACAATTTTTCAGTCATATCGCTATGATGTCTGCAATGTGGCAGTTTATAGTGATGTCTAGCACTGGGGCATCATGTCTCAGACATGTAGCATGATGTCCCACCCAGTCACATTATCCTGACACCAGGCTGACCAGTACTAACCTCTTAATGCTCAGTGCCAAGCGAGGCAGCTGTTAGTAACCTTTTTGTAAGTCTTTGGTATGATTCGGCCAGGATCAAACCCACGACCTCTCGCATCCGAGGCGGATGCTCTAACCACTAGGCCACCGGAGCGGTCCTTGTTAATTTGTAGATAATGCTTATTTTCAATTGTCGTTCAAGAAACAGTGTATTATGAAATGCACTACAAATGCGGGTTATGCTAATAAATGTATTTAAATTAAAGTTAATAATATCTCTTCCAGCTATACCCAATTGGACTCCGTGGACTACATGGACTCCATGCAACGTGCCCTGCGGAACAGGTACCCAAACGAGATACAGGTAAGATACCATCCATATATATATATATATATATATATATATATATATATATATATATATATATATATATAACAAATTCTTTCAAAAGAAGATTGATCAATACTTATGCAGTAAATCCTGATACAGCTTATAGAATCATTGTACATTGTTTGTCTGTTTATACTTATAATATAGTTACGTGATGCAATTCAAGGTCATTCGAAACAAATCTGAAAGGAAACATCCATGTTAGAGTTTAATTCATGATATATAATGTATATATATGCCTTTGTGAACATCAATAAAAGAAAACTAGCACAGCTTAAGAAATAACAGTTAAATAAACAAAAGAAAAATGTATTTAAAAACCACGTGCATAAAATTATTTTGAAGGTTTCAGGATATTAGCCAAAGGCGAGATGATCATCACACATTGAGATATGATTCGTTCAATACCTTCATGACAAGAAGGTGGAAATGAGACAAACTAGTGAAACGTCTTAATCAAGATTATGTCAAACATATGACAAACACGTATCTGATACTAACTTTTACAATAAAATTCAACCATATCGCATTGAAGGGACAAGATGTTAAAATTATTACAATAATGGCTTATTCTTCGCTGGAATAGTAAGTATTGACATTATTTTCTATTTCATGTACAAACGAAAAAAGAAAGAGGATTTACAAAAACTGGCGGAGAGAAAAAATGCATAATATTCCCCCAAAATGCTTGAAAAAAGAAATTTGGGCTTTATCAGAATGTCATTAGATTTGAAAGGCAAATCGCAGTATAACAAAAAATATAATAGCCACGTTAAAATGGAGCTTACACGTAGCAAAATTATACAATAGAACAAAATCGAACCATACAAAATTTTGAGTCCGTCATGGACAGCCCTGCTGCTCCATATGTTCCACGCAAATAGATTCGTAAGAAAGAAAGTGTATTATGAACGTATTACAAACACGCATGCACAGCACCTGAACAAAAGTTTAAAGTGCATACAATGTAAAGATTTCCCCACTTTACGTTATATTTTCCACCTCATTAGGGAATGCAACAACCCAGCTCCTCTACCGGGCCAGGAGGGATGTCTTGGTCCAGCCAACGAGACAATTACATGCGTAGAGAAGCCCTGCGAATGTGAAATCACTTCAGCCAGCTTCAAGAACCTGCTCGGCTATGAAGCCTCAAACATCGTTGGATGGGTTGAAAAAGACGGAGTCTTCGGACCCACATCACCGGAGGAAAATGTCTACCTTGGCGATCCTATCCAGAATGGAGTAACGGTCCACGTGCTGTGTAGCAATTGGTAATTGACAGTGTCGGGCAACAGAGTTACACATCAGTGCAAAATTTGGAAAAGGCAAAATCATATGAATTAGAAATTGAATATTTGTAATATCCCAATTCAAGATGTGGCAGAATAACCATTTAAAATGTTGTTTAACCATTCTTTTTCATTATCAGCGATATTACTCTTAATGCAGAATGTATACTTACAATTCTCAAATCAGATGTGTAGCCATTTTGAACCGTCATCACCTTCTGAGGGCACTCAGTGCGAACAGAAAACAAAGTCAATATTAAACGCTAGCAATGTTTTACAATATTGACATAATGAATTGTTATCTTTTATAATCGTATTAGCTAGCTTTTATTCGCATTTCAGTGAATCGAGATTCAGGATTTTTGTGCTCGACATGAAACAATAACAAACATTTCTGTACATTGTCTTTAGCCCAAGGTTAACTGAAGGATTATCTGCTCCACATGCTGCAGTACTGACACATTTATTAGTCGCTTCTAATCTGCGATCTTACATGGTGCTTTTGAAAAAAAACCGAAAAGATCATGAAGGACACAAATAGTATTTTCAACTCAGACAAATTTTGGTAAAGTTTTCATGTTTTATTTTTTCAGTACCTGCATGGATGGTGAAATTAGCTGTGCTATAGAAGAATGTACCCTACAGAGCATGTATCACGATACAGTAGCAAATAGCTCAGACATTTCGAAGAAGTACTACAAACACTGCTATTCAGTCAAATAACTTTCTTTACAAATTGTCTTGAATATAACTCATGACTCGTTAAAGAGTTACGTATCATAGCTCGAATATAGGCATCTGTATATATTAAGTTTAAAAGGTCTTTTGTACAGTCATGAAAACTGAATGATCCATAATGAGCCAGCTTTAAGAAACTCTGCCCAAAATTGCTTATGGATTAAAAATATTTTGGTTTTCGGTACCTGATTGAATTTTGTTTCCATCAACAGACTGCACGTACAGTTCCTGGAGCGAATGGACGCCGTGTAGCAAGACATGCGATGTAGGCCAAACGTCTAGAAAACGCTCACTGATAGCTTCCTGGAACCAGCAAACATGCATTCAACCACTGGACGAGTTCCAGGATTGTAACACTGATGCATGCCCCAGTAAGATCAGATAAATGAAAAGTCACATTTTTTTTAAGATGCTTGAAACTTAATTTCAAGTATCAGTACAAAGATATTTACGTAACTGGCAGGTAAACGAAAAGACAAACAACAGAATAAAAAACAACAACAAAACTATAATAAATTTACAGTTATTATTGCCAATATATGCACTTGCGTAGGTGCATGCTTTTCCAATTAGTGGATGAGGAAAGGGAATCAAGTAAAGGTTGCAATATTAAATACAAAATACTGCAAAAAAACGTCGTGCTTTTGGGTTTTCTATGTACTTTAGCAAACATTTTATACGAGTATGTAGTTTATCTATCCTGAAACTTTGGTTCATGTGTGCTAATCAATTGGTGTGTTCCTAGATGTGTTCAGTTGTCTATTTACAATTACACCAGCGACAATAGCAGCAGCACAAATAATAATATTAATAATAATAGTAATGCTATTAATAATATGTATATACAAAAGAAATAATATACTTAGAGGGTCACAACAATACATTATTTTTCCTAAAAAGATCATTAGCATTGGTATTGTTTGGTGACTAATCAAGTACAATGTTTAATACCACAGCTATGCATCCGTGGAGCCCATGGAGTGAATGGACTGCTTGCTCCACCACAGAACCCTGCCAGGTGGGCACCATCTCCAGAACGCGCAAATGTCCAGATTCCGGTTGTATAGGAGATGCCATGGAAACAGAGACATGTACTAATGGTTGTGAACAGGGTTAGCATGCTCCAATAAAAATACATTGTTATTTCTGGATCTGAATGTGATACATTTTTAGACAGAGGTATAACTAATGTTTTCATAATTGGGGATGGAGGAATTTTCAAGCACTCAGATGTATGAATTATTTTGATCATTAACAGATGAGATTGAATGAAATAAAATTCTGCTGATCATGCGTTTCTTATAAAATGTGCCTAAATTTGTATGTCCTTATTCAAACAGTCTGTTCCAAATGATCAGAATTTAGGAATGAGGCTGCAAGTTCTACATATGAATAACGAGCGCAAAGAAATATGGCAAAATCTGAGTTGTTGTCAAATTAGAGTAATCATCCGTATGAACAGCTGTTTCAAAGACAGTTGTGTTTATTCTCATAATTGTTTAAGATATTTACTAGCATGGTTTTTCATAAATCTGAAATAAAGCAATAATTACAGAAATCAACTGTACAGCTGGTAAAGTATGGTCTAATTGCTCCAACCTGTGCCCGCTCACATGCCAGGCCGCCAGGATGGGAGTGTGTAGTGAGCCAGAGGCATGTGTACGGGGTTGCGCGTGCCCTGATGGTCAAGTCGAATACCATGGACAGTGTGTAAAGATCGACTCCTGTCCTTGCTATGATGATCTCGGCTACATCATCCTCCCCGGATTCAGCTACAGGCCATCCTCAGATTCTTGCGAGACATGGTATGAAAATTGTGAATGTGCAAAGTCATCAGTATAGTAGCCTAAAACATTTTTTTAAATTGGGCAGTGCCTTCTAGTTAAAATCCTTGCATTTATATAGGGCATGGGGCATCTGTCTTTCTATACGTAAGAATACATACTTAAGACTACCTATTTCCATCATTGCATGACTGAGTTACAGGGGTTTTGCCCATATTTTTTGGCTCTGAATATGTCTAGTATAATCGGATCTTTGTCTAGTATAATTGAATTTTTGGACTATTTGCCTTAGGATTTGCAAAGAACTGAAACCAGTGCGAAACGGCCTTGCACTATTTCTGAGATATACGGTTCAGGTATTTTAACTGGTCTAGTGTTCACATAATTAACATGGTGATTTTGCCCAATTAAATGAACGTTGATCATACTTTATAGCAATGATACCAATACACCAAGGAAAACAAAAACAAACTCCACTGGTAGCTTTCAAAAATACATCGCAAGAATGTCAGTCTGGTTATGAGTTCTTGTGCTTGATAGTACTATTGCCACAGAGTCATTGTCATTTTTACATCTAGTTTGTGTCCAGTTGATCACAGCTTGTTGCACCAGCTGGAGGTTCCTCTACATAAAAACCACCCAGATCATCGGCACAAATGCCCGACTGCTTGCTGGACATGTGGTCTTTTTTATCTTAAGTTTTATGATCATTTTCCACCACTGACAATTTTTTACTTTTTAAAAGAGTGTGGTTCATAAAGCAAGATTTGATCCTATAGTTCAAGCATTTTACTTTTATAGCTTTTATATATATATACCTTTTATATAATTTCAAAGATTTTTGTCTATTTTCTAAAGGAATTCATGTTTAGTTCACTTTCAAAGGTTTTATCTTTCTAAAGTTTTTAGGAATGTTGTGTCCCATTAATACTATACTATACTGTACTGTACTTACTGTACTGTACTGTACTGTACTGTACTGTACTGCACTGCACTGCACTGCACTATACTATACCGTTCATTTCAGGCCTATTCCGATATTGATAACAGCACCATAAAGCGAGAGATCAATGCCTGCATTCAAGAAAAGATCTACTCCAATTTTGATATGAAATAGATATTTTAGTTGTTTATTGTCCTTTTGTCTGTTATTTTATATAACGATAAGAACTTTCTAAATTAAAACAACTAAAAGGGGGAAACCATGAAATAATTGATATCCATTTCATATGCATTATATTTTAACGTAGTAGTTACTTTAAGCGTATGATCTGAATTGCTGTTTCTCTGAAATTTATTGCCGCAAAGAGTGTTATTTTTGTCAGCTTGCACCGATGACATGTTTTGTAATATTATTAATACTGACCCTGTGTTTATTTTACAGTACTTTAAATCCTTTTTAATCCTTTGTTTATTTTATAGTACTTTAAATCCTTTTTAATCCTTTGTTTATTTTATAGTACTTTAAATCCTTTTTAATCCTTTATTTATTTTACAGTACTTTAAATCCTTTTTAATCCTTTGTTTATTTTATAGTACTTTAAATCCTTTTTAATCCTTTGTTTATTTTACAGTACTTTAAATCCTTTTTAATCCTTTGTTTATTTTATAGCACTTTAAATCCTTTTTAATCCTTTGTTTATTTTACAGTACTTTAAATCCTTTTTAATCCTTTGTTTATTTTATAGTACCTGCTACAACGGAACGCTCTCATGCACAGTTGACGCAGAATGTAAGTTGTAGTTGTAGTATCATAATTGGCGAATTGCCAGAACAAAGACTACCATGCCTATGCATTTGAGAATAATTTTGTACAACTAATATTTTCCGTTTCAAACTTTTATAGCTTTATTAGAGACATATTTTCGGTTGATATGGCTATCTAAAGGGCCATAAAGTTCGTACAAATCAAATTTGTGCACGTTATATAGCACAAGCTCTCTGGTTGTTGAACCAATTAGTCAGCGAACGTATGATTGGTCAGACAAATTAAGCACGGCAGTCATATATTTCTGGATTACACATTGCCCTTAACAAAACTGGCTTGTCTCGCGGGAACAATTAGTAACAGCTGGTGGTGGATTTTGTGGATTCGTCAAAATACAACTCAAACTACTATAGTGGTAGTATCGATTTAATTCTACAATGGTAGCTTATTTGATTCATTAATTCCACTTACTGCAAATTACATAACATCATTCGATATCTGTCTGAGAATTACATTTTGATGGATTTAGTAAATAAATATGAATACAAGATCTATTGACAGTGTGCATTTATTAAGCTATAGCCTCCCTCATGAGTGATACAAAAATGCATTCGCAAGGATAAGAATTCGTACTTCTGGAATTTCTTCCACCTTTTTACAATAAAAAATGTTCAAATACGAGTGTCATTAATAAAGAACTTGGAAAAAAAAACAGCATGGACTTTTGATATTTTGATGCTGCATTGTTCTGTTCAGTTTTGTTTTTAATCATTTTTAACAAATATATATCTTTTCTAGCTTTAAATAAGTGACTCTAATTCCCTTGCAGGTTGCAGCTGGAGCACATGGGGCGAGTGGGGCGCATGCGGAGTATCCTGTGGAGAGGGCACTAAGAATAGATACAGGCAATCTATTAGCATAAATATCGCCATGTTTAGTGGAAATTACAAAAATATGTATTAGAGATGAAATTCATGAAAGGAACAAAATTATTGTATGTGGCTGTCATGTGCTTTTAGCAGAGGATGTCATATCCAATTACTGAAAATATTTCGTAAATTAAATATTTAACATACACTAATTTTGAATAAGTAAATGTATCACATGACTGACTTTCTAAAGCGTTGTGATGAGTTAATATTGCACAAAATCATTGTAGAATATATTATGACCAGTAGGGAAACAATTTAACTCTTAGTTGTTTTGTACACCTGAAATGTGTTCCTAGTGTGTGCTTTTATTTCTAAATTCAAGAGCCCACTTACAAGAGATTTATTATAAATTTTACACCTACTTCTGCTTCCATGGTATACTTTAAATTTCATAGTCACGTATATCCGATTAAAAAGTCATATTTGTGTTGTTTTTTATGGTGATCTTTCTTTGGTATCTCTGTAAGGGCTTGCATGTCATTAAATTGCATTATTGTTGTGTGTTTATTGTATTATGCTTATATTTGTCACAACTTCACAAAAAGGACAAGAGTATACCATATTTTGGAATACTATTCCGTAATACTGACAATGAAAAAAACAGCATAAGGGCAAAATAGTCTTAAAAATTACAATAATTCTTGGAATAGTTTACATCATTTTGCTTTGAGTGACATTCATATTCATTTCTGAGAGGGTCTGGACCAAAAAGAAATGATGAGTGTTGTGCTTTACAGCCTATGTTAAGATCAAAGTTTGCTTTACCAACAGAGAGAGAGAGAGAGAGAGAATTGCCAAATCATGATTTGTTTTGATATCTCCCAGGACTCTACAGAGTGGAAGCAATTGTGGAGAGAGCATGAACACAGCCTTTTGTTACATGGGCGAA
The DNA here is from genome assembly GCA_028554795.2 of Sinohyriopsis cumingii. NCBI lineage: Eukaryota > Metazoa > Mollusca > Bivalvia > Unionida > Unionidae > Sinohyriopsis > Sinohyriopsis cumingii. The sequence goes on along the minus strand of CM068840.1, from coordinate 95,156,874 downwards.
TGTCCACCTGACTGTATTATAGATGGGGTCGGATATGCTTACGGAGATATCATATCCAACGATGGCTGTGAACAATGGTAGGTGCTCACGTAGAAACAAAATCACTGTTATCATTGCACTGATGAAGTTCGCGATGACATCAGATTACTTTTAATATCATGGGAACTGTTTAAGCAATTGTATTGTCATTCATGAAAATTTACCTATCCCTTTATGTTTTATATTATGAACTGTAAATGTTATGAACTGAGGATGTCATTTCTACAAAGTAGTCAAGAACAAGAGCTTTCTAGCGATGGACACAACAACTAAAAATAAAAAAAAATTTTAAAAAATCATATTGGCACTTGCAATGATTAGTAATTATTTTTAGATCTACTCACCGACACTAAAATAAAACATCTTTAGGGAACAAAGGCACACAATGAAATAATTTGAATTTATATGCACCATTGCTATTTTTATTTACAAACTAGCGATCTAAATCACCAAAACTGAGAAATGACTGAGTGTTTTGTGAGTACAATTATGAAATTGCATATATATATATATATATATATATATATATATATATATATATAAAGGATAATGAATTGACATAATTTAAGTTTTGATTATCACTAAACAGTTAGTGATTATTTTAGTGAAAATGTCAATGAGTACATACTGATTGTGTGGTGGACACAATTTAGATTCAACTACATCAAACTATACCGATAATGCTCATCATTTCAAAACTCAGAGAATTTGGTTATGTGAAGGCTCAGTAAGACCTAATAGTTAGATTAATAATTAGACCTGCCAAGGATAAATAACAGAGCAATGTGATTATAGAAACACTTACTACAGAACAAAATCTCTAACTTATTTAATAGATGTGAATAGGACAATGTAATATACTTCACAGTTTACATCCAAATCTGGGCAGAAATTAAGCGAAAGTTAAAACTGATTATTGACAGGATTGAATGTAGTGTTGCATATAGATATGTAACCACTGACAGGGTTGAATGGATTATTACTGGGCATCGATATGTGATCATCGATAGAATTGAATGTAGTATTGCACATAGATATGTGATCATTGATAGAATTGAATGTATTATTGTACATAGATATGTGACCATTGACAGGTTTGAATGTAGTATTGCTTGTACATGTGTAATCACTGACAGGAATGAATGTAGTATTGCATGTACACGTGTAATCACTGACAGGAATGAATGTAGTATTGCATGTACATGTGTAATCACTGACAGGAATGAATGTAGTATTGCATGTACATGTGTAATCACTGACAGGAATGAATGTAGTACTGCATATATATATATATATATATATATATATATATATATATATATATATCTCTGTGTGTGTATTATATAGATACACATAACAAGATAGGTAATCACTGGCAGGGTTGAATGTAGCATTGCACATAGGTAGGTAATAACTGCTCAGAAGAAGTCAATACTTTCCTGAATGGGTAAAGAAGAAATAATTCTATATGAACGTAAATAAATTAGTATGGATAATAATTCCTTTATTTTTGTGTTGTGAAATCGCCTTTAAATGCTTGATTAGAAGATCATCAGATATTATCAGAATTATATTTGATAGATATAGTCTCTGGCTGGTCAAATACCACAGGGATGAAGTGAAAATTATATCAGTTGCCTGTGTATAATCAGATATTTTGATAGATATAGTCTCTGGCTGGTCAAATATCACAGGGATGAAATGAAAATTATATCAGATGCCTGTGTATAATCATATATTTTGATAGATATAGTGTCTGGCTGGTCAAATACCACAGGGGTGAAGTGAAAATTATAAAAGTTGTCTGTGTGTAGTCAGATAGTAGGACAGATTTAGGCTCTGATTGTTGGCTGCAACAAAGTAACAAAGTAATACGGTCAGTGTGACAAAATTGTCATGCAGAAGATTTTAAACAATTTATCACCGAAAAACCAAGTTTGTTTAAACATGCCATAAAATGTTAGCATGTATTGAAATACTCCACCTTAATTATTTAATCTGTGCCATTATGTACATTTTCAGTTACTGCTCACAGACAGGTGATAAGCACTGCTTCAACAATACGGCTGCCGTCGGTACGTAGGAAACTCGTTCTCTCTGCTTTCATATAAATTGTATGCATTTAACAGTCTGCAGTATAGGTGTCTTTTATAACAAATTATATTTTATATTATGTTTCATAGTATGTAGTTGAGTCTGTCGTTACGAGTTTTAATTTCACTGGAACACCGCTGTGAAATCATACAACTTTAAATTTATTTCTAAATGGCAGCAAGGACAGCAATGTTGAATAATATTTGTAACAAAACGTTTGATTTTCATGTAAATTTATGAACACTGTTCCATGTAGCACACTTACTTTTCTCATAGCCAGATCATTGCTTGAATGGCACACATGTTACATTTTAAAACAATCTGACCTCAGTGGACGGTGAATGGGGTACTTGGAGTGCATGGTTTGACTGCAGTGCAACTTGTAAAGGTGGCATGAAGGCCAGAACAAGGTTGTGCAATGATCCGCTTCCAGCCTGCAACGGCTTCCCATGTCCTGGAGACAACAGTGAATTCACATCGTGCAATGAGGCTATTGATTGTAAGTATACAGATCAGCTTAACAAACACAGATGATCGTATATCTACTTTTCAAACAGAGCTCCTCATTACTTTAAATATGTGTGGCATATCTAAACAGTAACCAAAAGTACTATACGTGCATTACATGGTACGAAATGAAATATCTTTGTTTCTTTATATGGTATATTCTACAATATTTTTCCTCATATACAGCCATTTTAAAAATAGAAGTGATTGTGCACAGTAATTACCTACTGAATTAAATTCTGAGAAACTTAAGGTTTCAGTGCATTTACACTTAGAGATTACACCAATTAAAATGAGATTTTCATGCAAATGAACCAACCAAATCCACGACTACTTGCTTTGTCATACCACACAGAAATTAAATCAGAGAAGAACTGTCATCTTGAATGAACAAATCAAACTCCTTTCCACAGAAAATGTTTTGTCTTAAACAAAGGTCCTAATTCATAACTTTTGCCAAGACAGAATACGTATAACTCTATGTACTGTTCCAATGTTACTATGGTCCAATCAAATTGGAATAACTGAATCACCTGCATGTGTCCTTTTCACACTGTATCAGTACCCCAGGGGTGAACAAATGTTGCATTAACATGCATGCAGTTTACGTCTAAAGGAAGTAATAAACGTAAAGCTTTGAAACCATGTGACAAAATAATGTGTAGTAAATGCATTGGTATGCAAGAAATAGTGTCTAAATCTGACATAGTCTACATCTCAAGAGGAAAATACTATAGTTCTCAGCATTTAAATGAGCACCAAATAATTTATTTATTCACTTCTTACTTACATTCATAAAATAATTAGCAGTAACTGAATACAGGAATATAAGACGCCTATTTATCAAAAATGTTTATTCACCATGGATTTTCTTTTCATGCTGTTCAATGTATCACTAATTAAGTTCTTTATTTATCATTAATTGTTTTTATTTTTGATGAACTTTAGTACATTAGTTATAACTTCTGATGAACAGGGTTATCTTATATTAGGCACTAACCATGACAGAATGTGTTAGAAATGCATCATAGGTTATGATTTACTATCTGATAAATATTACAAAGTAAACAACACCAACATGTAAAATGTGTGACCGGTTTCACTTTATTGGTTTTTTAAACTGAATTCAAACTGAATTCAATTTACGTCATTTTATCTAGATAAATACACACTGTTTCTACGTGATCAATGATCACATAAACAAGATGATGCCATAGCTTAAATTTGTTCTCATACATTCTTGTTATAATCTTAAATGTATAATTGGCATGAAAAAATGCATATATACTCTGGATAAAAGACACTTAGATACATAAAACTGGATCATAAAGAGATAAATATCTCTATTGAAAACTAAAGTAGAATTTTATGAATAAATAGAGGTAAACAGTTTTATTATTTCTTTAATATTATTTAATTTTGCATTTATTTATAATATATTTTGAATTGATAAAATAATGAAGATTGTACATAATCATTTAAGTTTTTGATTTTTTAATTTATGTCAGGATCCAACTATTAAATACAAAATATGTTACATTTAAGAAAAGCAAAAACTTCATTTAAAGAGTGAAATTTTAATTATGTTTCCTCGTACAATTATTTAACAAGAATTCAATATTGTTCTAATTTATAGAATAAACTTAAAATATGTAAAAGTGATAAAAAAACAACATCGTAGGAATATTTATAATAATATGGTTAATAAATAATTAACATATAAGAAATTTTAATTATAACATAATTATTTATTTTGTAAAATACTTCTTTATTTATATTCCTGTTAATATTATGTTAATAGAAAATTAAACATATAATTTGGGTTACAGTGGCAAAACATGTAATTCTTATTAACTTTGCACTATTTTATAGAATTGTTGCAGGACTCATCTCCTACTTAATAAAGCTTTGTATTTTTATTTTTATTACATGGCTACTTGGGAATGCATTCGTTTTTATTAACTTAAAAGTCATGTAGCAACTCTATTGTCAATGGGTATGGCCAGTAAGACCGAGACCATTTCAAATGTATAAACTTGTTAAGTAGATGTACACTTGAGTCAGAAAACTCTAACTGGACTGGATTACACCTCCACTAGTGAAGAAACATTTGGTGTTGCATTCTGCAATGTTAGTGACATGACAATAAAATAATCGAAAGAGTTCTTTGTACCCTATTGTGTAGATATTGGTTGGTTGTGACGTCGTTAATACATATTTTTAAATCTAATATATCTGATGTCACCATCTGTAGGCTGTGAGGTCAACCCCTGGTCGGAATGGTCAGATTGCTCAGTATCTTGTGGAACTGGTCAGCAGATGAGGTCACATGACTACACTGATGCCAATAGCACCACATGCACTGCAAATCTCTTGGAGCTGAGACCTTGTAATTATGGAGAATGTAACAGTGAGTAATTTTTTGTTGCAAAAATGTTGTTAACGTATCTCTGAAAGGAGGTTACAGATTATTTAACTGTGAATCTGCATTCTTTCTAGTATCTGCATCTTGATTGATAACTTCTTGAAATGTTGAGTCAAAAGATTATCATTAACTGTAAAAAATAGAACCGAGTCACTGCAGCATTTTTCTCTGCTTGCCACCCCTTTTACTACACTACAATTGTAGGTGAGCATCAAAACAACGATTGGTTGTGTTATACTCATGAACATTCTTCTTTTACAAAATTCCCTACATGTCTTTGGATTTTACTATTGTGACAGCTATTTTTCTGTTATATTAAGTCATTTGGTTTGCCATACAGTGAGCTGTGTGGTCAATCCCTGGAGTGAATGGAGTGGATGTTCCAGGTCATGCGGAAATGGGGAGAAAGTCAGGCAGAGGTCAATCCTGGTTCCAGCTTTTGACTGCCCAAATAACTTACAGGAAGAAGTTACGTGTGACAATGGACCATGTGGTAATTTCTGTTCAAGTATCAGTGTTGAAAAGATTGATTAATTTTGCATTTGTATGTATTTACTCTGTATCATATGTTACTTTGTAATCAAATAAATAAACTGCAAGCAACTTTTAAATTAATGTGTATTGCATGTCTTTATTAAATAATCACCAAAAAGTCAAGTGAGAAAAGTATATGTGGCAGGAATGATTTGGTTGTAATGTTTTACGGCACAGAACCAGTTTGATAAGTGGCAGGAAGACTTGGCCATTAAAACAGCTGGGACAAATTGTGTTAGCCATCTACGAAACTAGAATATTGGTTGTGGTTTTGGACTGTCATATATAGTCACAGAAAACAATGTACTTTTTCCTCCTTTTTCAAAAATTAAATGCTTAATTGGCAATTTATATCAAATGTATATGTAATAAATTAATATTTTATACTCCTTATTTTCGCATATAGAAACATACATAACAGATTTGCATCTAATTTCTTAGCAAAAGTTTAATCATATCAGCAAGTTTATTTCTGAAGAAGTGTCCATATTAAACATGCTATTGTAATGTCTACAGAGTGCGAGGCTAATCAGGTTTGGGCTGACTACAGCCTGTGTGAGATGACTTGTGAGGAAATGGTATATGGATTAGACCCTGCCCAGTGCGCCATACCCAGTGAGGGATGCAAGTGTGAGAACGGCTTTTACCGGAATCGGAATGGATCTTGTGTCAATGCCTCCATTTGTGAGCTCTGCATCACAAACTCTGGAATCAAGCAGGTTTGAAAAATATATCATAATGTACAATGCAAGAGGCAATAAATTGAGAGGATATTATTATTACAGTACACCATTACATGAGAGAAGAGACAAGAAGAAAAGAATGACCTACATGTATTTAAACATATTATGTTCCAATGCTACTTACAATTTATGAATAACTTCTCAAACATTGCTCTTGTGTTTGCCAAAAGGATTTGCTTTTTCTTCATGCGACATCTTACATATACATAGTTTCCTATGGAAATACATGTTTAACTAAATGAGAAGCTTTACCTAACGCCAATATTATATGTCTATCCTGTGGTCACATGGATTCGTGAGCATAAAAGTTGAACATAAATTTTCAGGGGGGGGGGGAGCAAATGAGAAAAACTAAAGAAACCTTAAAAATACTTTGGCAGCGCTGTTGCCACCGCTGTAGAAAAGTCTTTTCTCTATACAAAATTGAACCCAGCAAAACTAAAATAAAGTAAAATAATGTAAAAACATTCTTTCTGCATTTAAAACAAATTTAGCAAGGATGTGCTATGTCCAGCAGTTACTTAAAATGAATCAACAATTTACTTTATTTGTTTTCAATGTGAGGAAAATGTCAGTTTCTAAAGTGAATGAGTTTATGATTCGATATCAGCATCATAAAGTGTTTAAAAATTGGTTTGATAAATTAATAGTTCAGAAAAGAAAAATGTTTATATTCAGCAATCAAACGATTATAGCACACTAAATTTGTTGCCATATTTTTCAGCCTGGTGAAATATGGGATGACCCAAGTGACAGCTGTTACACGTGCGAGTGTGTCTCGGGTGTCGAGATTTGCAACAGGAAGTGTGAGATACCAATCTGTAGCGCAGTGAGTTGCAGTTTTTAATAAATAATGTAAAGAAATATAGAATGACATTATCATGAAAATATACATTTAACGAAAATGAACATTTACAAGCATAAAGTGTAACATAGAATGCAAAAAATGTGATCAATCACAAAACATTAATTTAACAGACAGGTATCGGAATCAGACACACACACACACACACACACACACATTCATATATATATATATATATATATATATATATATATATATATATATATATAAAGGGCGATGGCAGACATTTCTGGCTTGCACCTTATAAAGCTAACAGAAATTGAGTGGAATGATCAGTTTAAACTATTCTTTTCCACTTTGTACACTATTACATACCATAAGTGACGATTTGCAAGACGTACCTTTTTAATTTAAAACCAATTTAATTTTGTTTGCTTATAATGTTAGGATGGATTGTCATCTGAAGGAGAAATTCATTTTAATTATTCTAATCAGCACACCGATCATAGTGCATTGTGCCAAGCAGAGGTCAATGTTTTTGAGAATTATCCCTTCAGAATAATACATCACACACACACACACACACACACACATATATATATATATATATATATATATATATATATATATATATATATATATATATATATATATAAGTACTAGTTTCATTATTAGCTGTATAAAAGGTCAAGAAAGAAAGTCCAACACTAGTTCAAATCGTTGATATTAATACTTAACCTGATGTGTTTAAGGGTGGTCTGTAAAATATACCATTATTTATATTTCTATTTCAGGACAAAATCCTCAGTTACGATGTTCCAAATTCTTGCTGCCCTATTTGCATCCCTCTTCCATGTGAGTTAACCATATGTTTGAAAATTGAGTCTAATCATAAAACTTGTGGCGTGTTACAGCCTATTTACCAGTCTGATCATAAGACGTGTGCTGTCTTATTGCCTATTGACCAGTCTAATCAAATAATTGTACTATGTTACTGCCTATTTATGTCTAATCATAATACCTATACTATATTACTGCTTTTTACCAGTCTAATCATAATACTTGTACCATGTTATTGCCTATTTATCAGTCTAAGCATAATACTTGTACCATGTTATGGCCTATTTACCAGTCTAACCATAATACTTGTACCATGTTATTGCCTATTTATCAGTCTAAGCATAATACTTGTACTATGTTATGGCCTATTTACCAGTCTAACCATAATACTTGTACTATGTTATGGCCTATTTACCAGTCTAACCATAATACTTGTACTATGTTACTGCCTATTTACCTCCTGCAGATCTAAGTAATTTATGAAAACCTTATGCATTGTCATCTAGGAATTAATACTATATTTTAATATGTTATATGGTAACCCTATCATGACTCATTTTTGTCACAGTATAAATTGCATGGATACAAATATGCATCTTGGCATATATAGCACCAATCATAACACTCATGGTGACATGACATTCTCATTGATTGTAATTTCTGTGTTTCAGAAAATAGAATTGCATGATATATTACACAAAGCTTAACATACCAATAAAAGTTTCTTGTACAACATGATTAACTGCAGTTATTTAAGATCTGCTTTAAAAAAATGCAAGTTTATCTGTAAGGTATAGGATGATTGCAGTTGTACTGCGAAATATTTTATCTTTACAGCAACGTGCACAAAATTCACACGATATGAGAAATTGGTGGACAATGTAATCGACTGTCAGACCACAAATGAGGTGCCGATTGACTACTGTGCTGGCTCATGTGGTAACAGCACCACAGCCACCACCCTGATGTTGCACCTGGCTGATGATGCCCTCTCACAGGACTGTAAATGTTGCACTGGAACTCTTGGTGACCTGCTGGAAATCAATGTTGTATGTGGTGCTGCTCGTACACCGGCTAAGGCATATCTCTACCGACTCTTTCAATGCTCATGCAGCATATGCCTTTCTATGGGTACAGTCACCCCTCTCTAGCTATATCAAGCAAACTATTAAGTTCAATAATAATCAGTACTCTGCAATTTTTGTTTAAACTGTTTTGAACTGTATTTTTATTTTAAAAGTGTGTGAATATATTTTTGTCTAGTCTGGTTTGTGTGCATATCTGAAGAATACTCTGAACAAGTGGGATAAAATATCTTGTGACCATGAGTGTAAGGTCCATGGTCATAGCCTGGTTTTGTGATAATGGGTATATCTTAACAATATTTAGGGTCTAATGGAAATGGGTAAATCTTGACAATATGTAAGGTCTAATGGATATGGGTAAATCTTGACAATATTTAAGGCCTAATGGGTATGGATATATCTTGACAATATTTAAGATCTAATGGGTATGTGAATAACTTGACAATATTTAAGGTATAATGGATATGGGTAAATCTTGACAATATTTAAGGCCTAATGGGTATGAGTATATCTTGACAATATTTAAGATCTAATGGGTATGGGTATATCTTGACAATATTTAAGGTCTAATAGATATGGGTATATCTTGACAATATTTAGGGTCTAATGGATATGGGTAAATCTTGACAATATTTAGGGTCTTATGGAGAAGGTATATCTTGATAATATGTAGGGTCTAATGGATATGGGTATATCTTGACAATATTTAGGGTCTAATGGATACGGATATATCTTGACAATATTTAGGGTCTAATGGAAATAGGTAAATCTTGACAAAACTTAAAATCTAATGTCAGAAATTATCTTTTCTGTACTACATTATACTTGTGAACACTTTAACTCCAGCATATTTAATGGAATTCAATCAATCTTGGTATGATGGCAACTCAGTCTGGATGCACCCTAACCCTAACCCTAGCCCTAAATAGAAAAGGGCAAAAACTGGTGATTCCCATTACTACATGTTCTTCTCGGCATGTAGAGTGTCATTCCATCAGAGAGTCTATATCTGCATAATGTATCCTTGGCATATGAGATGAAGTGCAAGAAGAGAAGTACAACCATGTACTATTTCAAATTTAGAAAATAGGCAATTATTTTCGACAATTTATTTAAAATTTACCTTTTTACCAAAATGAAAAAAACTTGCTTTGCATTTCACTTTGAAGGATACTGCATAAATAAGACATGACAGCTTTCACAAAATAATTAAATTTTTTTAGATTTAATAAAGTTTTTTCTTACTGGATAAACTAATTCATGCTGATGCAACAGAAACTTGTGCTTGTTTCAATCTAACTCAAAAAAGTCAAGACCCCATTAATAATCAGACTAGGAAACGAGCTCAAAGTAGTTAATTATGGCAGCAATTAGAAATTTATGCAGCTAAAGGACAGTAGCTGTTTTGTTTTGACTTTGTTTTGTCCTTTAACATTTACATTAAAAAACAATATTTTGAATCAAAGTGAATATGAAACTGTCATTCCTGCATTGATACTAGTATCGCAATTTCATATCTTTTTTTATTTTATTTTTACAGGCTCTCCTATCAAGCCATGACAAGTTGACGTAAATCAAAGTCCTTTGATGTGAGCATTAGATATTTTATTTTTAGGTTTTGTCAAATTTTGAAACCTGCAAATAAAGAATTAGCTAGTAATAGATAATCTTAGTTTTCTTTTGAGATAGTGTTGTAGCGTTGGTCTGCCAGCAGGTGTATGTAGATAGTATGCCCTAGCATTGGTCTGCCAGCAGGTGTACATAGATGCTATGCTGTAGTATTGGTCAGCAGATGTATGTAGATACTATGTTGTAGTATTGGTCAGCAGATGTAGATAGATAGTATGCTGTAGCACTGGTCTGCCAGCAGGTGTATGTAGATGCTATGTTGTAGCATTGGTCTGCCAGCAGGTGTACGTAGATAGTATGTTGTAGCATTGGTCTGCCAGCAGGTGTATGTAGATAGTATGCCGTAGCATTGGTCTGCCAGCAGGTGTATGTAGATAGTATGTTGTAGCATTGGTCTGCCAGCAGGTGTACGTATATAGTATGCAGTAGCATTGGTCTGCCAGCAGGTGTATGTATGTAGCATGCTGTAGCATTGGTCTGCCAGCAGGTGTATGTAGATAGTATGATGCTATGCTGTAGTATTGGTCAGCAGGTGTATGTAGATAGTATGTTGTAGCATTGGTCTGCCAGCAGGTGTACGTATATAGTATGCTGTAGCATTGGTCTGCCAGCAGGTGTATGTAGATACTATGTTGTAGCATTGGTCTGCCAGTAGGTGTACGTATATAGTATGCTGTAGCATTGGTCTGCCAGTTGGTGTACATACATAGTATACTTCAGTGTCTGACCAATAAAGCAACAGCATGTATATATTTTTAGAAAGATTTTCTAGTCTTGAGTTTCATTTATCACTTGATGAGTTACATGAAGGTATTATGACTTAGGACCCGCAGATAATAGCTTTTTGATATATATGAATTTTATCAAATGTATGCATTTAGTCATTGAAATCTGAAAGACATATGAGAAAAATAAAAAATATAGCAGGCATTTCTTTAAAGAAGAAAAAGTGTAAATATTAGAAGGTCTCAATATTTGTAAGCAACCTTTAAGAAAGTTAACAATCATAATAATATAATAAAAGGCTCCTCTGGACATGACGCTGGAGAGCAGTAGAAAATGTGTCAGACATTTCATAATGTTTTCAGAACATTATGTAGGTGTGTTATGATTCTATGGTCTTAAGCTAAGTAACAAAAAGAAGTGAAACCAACAAGTTTTGAAAATTCAACAGACAATTAATTTCCCTAGAGTACAAAGTCAAAATTCAAAAGACACTTATAGTATTGTTAATTAAATCCCAAATAAACTTAAAATCCTCAATCACATGTACAGAATTATAGAATGTTCAAAAGGAGTTCCAATAATCTTGAATGTATTGATGTACCAATAGTCTTCATGTATCACAATCATAAAATCCCAAAATGTCTTTGAATGATATCACAATAATCTCAAAGTAGTACAAGTCAATGAGTACTTTTTAATTCCAACAAATAATTGTAATAAATGGATCCTCTCAAATTATATCTGAACACAATAGTAAATTTTTGCACAGAATGAACTTAAAACATTTATGAATAATTGTTAACCTAGTTTCCTTTATATACAGACTGTCACCTGACTTATCATACTGTGATGTTTGCACGTATTGGGGTGGGGTTCTTCCAATATAATTTAATTAAATTATGATGAAAGTTCCACCCTGGCTCGTGAGGTTAGAAAGTTAAATTAGTGACGAGGTAGTTTTACAGCTCTGAGCCCCCAGTCAGCAATGCCGACGGTTAAATTATAGAGAACACTAAGATGAAATTCAATCAATAACAATTTAATAAATGTGATAATTTAAAACGATAACTTCCAATCACTCGTCTTTCCCTCGACCAAGTGACAGCCTAATTCACCCCGTGATTTACAGTGTGAGTTCAATTTTCCCCGTCCTTGCATCTACTCATCTATTTCTTTCCCGCTGATTCCTTCCATCTTCCGTTCCTCTAACTCCTCCTTTGTCTCCATTTCCCTCTCTACTATCTCCTCCTCCAATTTCACTCCCAGACTTCAACTTCTCCTGAGTTCTCTCCTTTCTTCTCTTTTCCTCCATCTCTCTATCTGAGACTATGGGACCAAACTATAACTGGTCTGTCCCTCAAAGCTTCCTGTGAAAAACCACAAGGCGTTAACATATGTTTTATCGAATCTCACCTCACACTATATCGACAATTAATCATCAGATAGCTATCACTGTTTCGGTCACGCATGCATACACATCGAAATTCCCACACACTTCTTGCAGGGTAAACAATGGCATAATAACACAGTATCAGCAAATTGTTATACAGACATCAATACATTGCGTCACGTCAGTATATACACATATATATTTAATCTCATCGTACTACAATCTGACAACAATCAGACGCATGTCTGTACTTTACAAATATTCAACAATGGCAAAATCTATAATCATATGAACACATGTGTTAGTCTACTATAAAATACCCACATAGCGAATTACAATATTAACTCTAACGATGGCTAGCAAACTATATAATTCCTTACAAATATCAACTCATTTCTTCAAAATATGCAAACATATTAACAAAACAAAGTAATTCTTTGTACTACAATTCTAGTAATAATAAAGTATACATACGACCTACAATTAAAATGCAGTCGCATTCCTCATAGACCGAACAAATATCAAACTGACCTTATTTGAAGCTCTCTGTACTTAGAATTTCCCGCTCTAAGATTTTCCCGCCAATAACGAATGGCTATTCAGAGTTACGCTAACCTCCACTCTGGGTAATTTCTCTCAGTGAACTAACTGTTGCCGGAAGACGCGGGGATATCATTCTACCCAAATCAAGGTCTCTCCCCATCTCGATTCTGATTGGATGGCGCTGTGCCCAAATCCAATCGTCTTAGCGGCCAGTTCAACCTGTCTGTCTGTTTGCAGGGAAAGAAGTTAAGACACTCCCACTTCTTCAGGCAACTTCTTTTGATCTTGGAAACATTTCGACACCTATGTGATAATTGGCTATCGGGCGGCCTCGCAACTCCTATGTCTGGCTCTTCAATTCTAGCCACAACAATCTTACGTAATGAATTAGTGCTAGCCTTTGGCAATGTTTGACATCAAACAATGGCCTGTCAGAATTACTTTGATTATACATGTTTCAACTGGGCTACTCTGGGTCGGGGTAAACATGACACCACCCCCACGCTTGAGAATAAAATCGGGATGTTATTCCCTCAAAATTACTTCAAATGCAATGGCATTAATACACGAAATAAAGAGCAAAATTATCGCGACACTACACACTGAGTACGAACATGAATATATATATATATACAACGATCTATACCATTACAGCGCTCCTGCTCATGAAATCGGTGCCTACGTTCTCAGTTCCTTTCACGTATCTGATCTGCATCTGGTACTGCTGTAAGAACAGCGACCATCGCATCAATCGTCCATTCGACAATTTCGCCTGTGCAAGATACACGAGTGGTTGGTGGTCGGTCTCCAATATGAACTTCCGCCCGTATAAGTACCACTCGAACCGTGATATCCCGAACACGATTCCAAGGCAATCTCTCTCCGATACGGAGTAGTTCTTCTCGGCAGCAGACAGTTTCCGGCTGCCGTACGCGACAGGGAAAAGCGTCTCATCGTACTCCTGCAGTAGTACTGCTCCCAGTCCCGTGTCACATGCGTTGGTGCGAAGAACGAAGTCTTTTGCCAGATCCGGTAGACGGACAACTGCGTCGGATGTAAGTCTATCCTTCAGCGTTTGGAAAGCATGCTCACACGCATCAGTCCAAATAACCTTAGTTGGCACATTTCTTGGTTAGGTCAGACAACGGCCCCGCAATCGCGCTGAAATTGGCCACATACCTCCGGTAATACCCAGCCAATCCCAGGAATGATCTCACCTCAGTTTTCGTGGTTGTCCGTGTGGCATTTTTCAGCTGCTCCACCTTCGACTTCTCTGGGGACAGCGTACCTTGGCTCAGGGTATGTCCCAAATAGTCCAAATTCTGGAACCCAAGGTGACATTTGGAAGGGCAAGCTGTCAATCCCACCTGACATAGCCGCTCCAAAACGTCAGCTAACAGAGTGAGGTGTTCACTCCATGTCTCTGTGGCTAACAAGAGGTCATCCATGAAGTTGTGGACACCCCCAACGCACAAGGGTTCCAACAACTTCCGCATCATCCTAGTAAAGACGCTGGGCGCGTTCTGTACCCCTAACAGCATGACCAACCATTGGTAGGTCCCGTCGGGAGTAGCAAAAGCGAGCTTTGCCCTATCCTCCTCCCTTACCGGAATTTGCCAATAGCCCTTGGACAAATCCAGCTTGGAGAAATATTTTGCTTTCGAGACAGAAGCGAAAATATGTTCCGGGTCAGGTAGCATTTCAACTTGAAATTCTGTCACCTGATTCAGCTTCCGGTAGTTGACACAAAACCGATGGGTGCCATCTTTCTTCTGCACTAGGACTACTGGAGAGCTGTACGGAGAGTCAGCGGGTTCGATTAATCCCAGAGCAATCATCTGCTTGATCTCCTCCTTTACGACTTGTCGTTTTGCGTGGGGCAAGGGGTAGTGTTTCTGCTGGACTGGCCGGTTATCCACCAGCTTTAACCCAAATTCGACAAGCGACGTTCTCCCAGGTATTTCCGTAAGCACATCAGAATACCCGGCCAGCAACGTATCAATCTCTTCCCGCTGTACCGCAGTCAACATGGGGTCGCACTCCACGTCCGAGGGTGTCTCAGCCCTCGTTAACGGACAGCTCGGGACAGTGTTGGGACCTTCCGTATTGCCTTCGGTGTCCTCGGTGACTATTGTGGCGATAACAAAATCGCTGACGGCCTCTCTTTCCCTGTATCTCTTAAGGAGATTGGCATGGTACAATTTCTCCTTCGTTGGTAGCCGTATCCGATAGGTTTGACCTCCGACCTTCTCAGTGACAACGTATGGACCCCTCCAGGAAACTTGCAGCTTGTTGTGTTCTTTGGGCAGCAGTAACAACACCTTGTCGCCTACTTCAAACTGGTGTGGTTTTGCACGCTTGTTGTAATTCTTCACCTGACGTGCCTTCGCTCGCTTGAGGTTCTCCTGTGCGAGGGAACAAACTTCCTCCAGTTTGTTGCGCAAGTCCGCAACGTACTGGTAGGTAGTGCGTACCTCCTCCACAGCGTGATCGTCCGTCCACAGTTGTCTCAGTACGGCGATTGGGCCATGTACGGTCCTCCCGTACAAGAGTTCAAAGGGAGAAAACCCTAAACTCACTTGGGGTTCTTCCCGATATGTGAAAAGCATTGCAGGAATGTATCTATCCCAGTCTTTAGGGCAGCCTTCACACAGCTTCTTGAGCATGTTCTTCAATGTCCCGTTAAACCGTTCAACCAGCCCGTTACATTGAGGGTGATACGGTGTAGTCGTAAGATGTTTAATCGACATCAGTCGGTTTACCTCTGCCATCACGTGACTCATGAATTGTGTCCCTTGGTCGGTCAGGATCTCGTCGGGCACTCCAACTCTTGACCAAATCCCAAACAGCGCTTCCGCGACGGTTTCCGAATCAATATTATGCAGCGCAATGGCCTCCGGATAGCGTGTAGCGTAATCTACGACCATTAAGATATACCGATTTCCGTGCGACGACGCGGGTTTTATCGGTCCAATCAAGTCCATCACGACACGTCTAAACGGTTCATCGATAAGGGGTGTACTCTCCAAGGGGACGGGTCGATGATCCGTTTTCGGTGCCATTCTCTGACACTTGTCACAGGAGAGACAGAACCGTTTGACGTCTCCTTGGACCCCTGGCCAGTAGAATTCTTTGACAAGACAGTCACGCGTCTTGGCAATTCCCATGTGTCCACCCATGAGACTCTCGTGCGCAAGTTTCAACACTTCACCTCGCTTCTCCTTTGGCACGACGACTTGCTTAAAGTGTTCGTTACCATTCCTGGCGTAGCGATACAAGATCCCCTTCTTGTATGCGAACTTCACCCCGCCATTTGGAGTTTCTTTCTCCGTTCCTGCTGCAGCGTGTTTGTGCAACTGCGCCAGAGTTGCGTCTTCCTGTTGCAGCTTCTTCAGCTTGGCCGGAAGAACGTTACTCACCGGTGTCGATGTAACTTCCATCAGCTTCGCTTTCGTCTGTCGACTCTTGGACCTGGTTTCCACAGCACTCACTGGCATCGGTGTGCAGGTTTCGGGGTTTGGTTGTGGCAACACATAACGACATCCCAGTATGACGTCATGTGATAAACCATCCAAGCACACAGCTTCAATTTTCCCCTTCACGTACGGTGAATAGAGGTCAATGACAGCCACTGGCAATGAGTCACGCGCACTGTTCGCGTACTGAACTTCGATTACCGCCCCTGTGTAATCCTTGGGCTTAACGTACTTCTTGTCAACAAGGGCTGGGACGCTACACCCAGTGTCATATTAGATGGTGGCACCTTCTCCGTTGACAGTAGCAGACACGAGGTTGGCTGGGTCACAGCTTGCCACCGGTTTGCGCTCCTTCCTAGCGATGGCATTCACCTGGGTCTGCCTGCCCTTGGGACAGTCCCTGGAGTCCCTGGCAATATGCCCCGGGCGCTTGCAGTTGTAACACGTCAGCGGCCCTCGCCGACCTGCAAGTCCTGCTTTCGTGGGTGAGGCCTGTCCAGGTCTATGGTTGGCATCCTTACCTGTAGATCCCCCTCCGACCCTCCTGTCGCCCTGACGGTTATGGACAGCCGGCTCTACCTCATCCACACGGCGCGACTCAGTGGGTCGGGGTCGGTCCGCACCCCTGGAACCTCCACTTTTCGAGTGTGCCTGCTCGTATCGCTCCGCCATGCTAGCGATCTCTTCGAGCACCCGGTGCTCTCTCTGTGCTAGGAAGACTGTCAACTCGCGACGTAAGTACTCAGGACATGTTCCTTGAGTATAACCTCGCGTCATCCGTCGTACGATCGTTCGACTTCGGCGATCTTCATCCACTTCTCAAATAACCCTCGAACATGGGTGTGGAATTGAGAGTGGGTCTCCGTTGCCTTTTTCGTCGAGTCCCGAAAAAGTTTATGGTATGTTTCGGCGGTCAGCCGATAATGGCAGAGAAGGGCCTTTTTGAGTGCATTATAGTCATCAGCATCGTCTGCAGCTAAGCCATGGTAGACTTCACGAGCTGTACCTTGCAAAAAAGCTGAGACATTAATCGCCCAATGTTGCTCAGGAATTTTATGAGCGTGAGCGAGTTTTTCAAACTGAACAAGAAAATCATCGATAGATTCCTCCTTATCGCTGAACCGTGGCATACTTATCTGGACCATTCGGTGGTCGATGAAAGGTCATCCAGTCCCTCCAGAACTGGTGCTGGCGTCGTCATGATCGGTGTTCCTAGCCGCTAACCTGACCTTTTCCATTTCGAGAGCATGAGCAAGTCTGGCCAGCTCAAGCTTTTTCTGTGTTTCTCTTTCAGAGGCTATCCGGGCCAGCTCCAGCTCTTTCTGGGTTTCTCTGTCCACTGCTATCTTGACCAACTCCAGCTCTCTGTCCGCTGCTATCTTGGCCAGCTCTTGCCCTCGGTCCGCTGTTATCTTAGCCAGCGCCTTCTCAGCTGCTTTTTCTGCCTTCCATTCCTTGATTCGTTCTTCAATAAATGCTGCCAGGCGATCTCCCTCGTATCCGAGATCTTCCGAGCCCATGGCATGGTACTCCTTGATCATTTGCCTTTCTGTAGCCATATTGTTATACTAATAGGAAGTGATACCTTGTCTCGACCTTACTAACAATGGACAGATATTACAAGTTCCCAGCCAAATACTTACCTGTCGACAGCAACTAATTTTGTTCAGGTAAGATATTTGCTCGATATTTGCTTCACAATTACTGCAAGTAATTAAAGAGCTACCAAACATGCAAATATCAAATATAACAAATACAAGATGAGAAAATCATAAAAATTCAAAATACACAGGATGGAAAATAGCTCACACTGTTCACTAATACTTCCTAACAAATAAACTTTAGGTCGTAAAATAATATTTATGTCTAATTCAAATCCCAGACGAAGCGCCCACTGTGACGTTTGCACATATTGGGGTGTAACTTTCATCATAATTTAATTAAATTATATTGGAAGAACCCCACCCCAATACGTGCAAATGTCACACATAAAATAGTATTTTCAGGAAAACTAATCATTTGTAATGAAAACAATAATTCACTAATTCGTAAAGGAGATCAGGTCTTGAAGTTAAATTTGAGTAAACATCTTGTTTACCACTTCTAGGCATTACAAAAGTCAGGTAGACATAACAGACAATGATCAAGCACACAATATAAATTTGAATGTACATAATACCTTCCCTTACAAAGAAAAAGATAGATTTATACAATAACAGCTTTCTTTTAATTATGATCATAAATCTTTGTCGATCACAACCACAGCTTCAGTTATCTGTTGACATTTACAGAGATGACTAGTGAGGCCAATACTGGCATGGAAGTCTCTGCCGCATGTCAAGCACATAAGGTTTGGTATAGGAATAGAGGTGTTGTCAGCTCTGGCCTTTTCTCTGTGCTTCAACAATTTTCTGCTGTTCTGCTGTGCTGGCACCAAATGTGATCTTGTTATGCCAGGAGGCGTGGTCTTGTGCAAGGGTCTCACATAAAGCACTGCTGATATGCACGTTTTTCAAAGATACCTTCAGTTGACCTTGAAGCACTTCTTTTGTTCTCCAACAGTATGCTATCCCTCGCCGAGTTCATGATAGAGCAGGTGTTTCAGAGTCCATTCCTTGGAGATGTGGATGAAGTGTCCTGACCATCTAACTTGGAACCTCTTGAGCAATGTGAAGACAGATGGGATACTGGCCCTCATGAGAACCTCAGTATCAGGAATTTCATCATGCCACCTTATCTGCATAGTCTTTCGGAGACAACTTATGTGGAATTGATTGCGTTGTCTGGAATGTCTGCAATAGGCAGTCCATGTCTTGCTGCTATACAACAGGTTGGTTAGCCTTGAAACAAGGTATACTTTCAGCTTGGTCGTAAGACTGAATCCTCTGCGGTCCCACACATTCTCATGTTGTCTCCCAAAGGATGAGCTGGCTTTGGCAATTATGTTGTTGACCTCAGTGTCACTGTTGACTGCTCATGAGAGATTGCTGCCCAGATACGTGGAGCTGACAGCCTGGAGTTTTGACCCTTCACTGTGATGCTTGGTTCACAATATGGCTTCCCAGGATAGGTTGGTACATAACTTCAACCTTTTTTGTGCTCTTGGTGAGGCCGTACATTTCAGGTGCCTCAGGAAACCTGTCCATGCATGTCGTCTTCTGAGCTGGAAATGAGGCACAGTCATCAGCAAAGAGGAAGTCCCTGATGACTTTTCTTATTTTTTTAAAGTATTAATCAAATATACATATAATATTAAAATTATATAATATGACTTATTAATGACTCAAAAGATTCATAAAACAATGTAGTACCTTTATACATGAGAAAGTACATCTGCAGTACAATTATCCTTTGCTAATGTCAATGTTGTATTCCTGCAGCATCAAGCTCTATCTCAACAATATATGATGTTTCTATTTCACTTTGCTAATAAGAGTTAAGGGGTTGTGATCACTGAATTCAATAATCGAAGAATCACTAAATACAATAATCGAAGAATCACTAAATACAATAATCAAAGAATCAATAAATACAATAATCGAAGAATCACAAATACAATAGTCAAAGAATCACTAAATACATTAATCGAAGAATCACTAAATACAATAATCGAAGGAGGTGAACTAATAGACACTGCAAAACCATTATCAAACCCAAACATTCCTCCTCAATTGAGGAATACTTTTTCTGGAGTTTATTTTATTTAGAGAAATAGCTCACTGGATGATCCTTAGCAGTTTTGTCTTCTTGAACTAATACTCCATCAACAACTTGCATCAACAGACAGCTGAAAGAACCGGTGTACTCTTAAGTATGACAGTTAATTTATCAAAAGCCTCCTAACATTTGTCAGAAGAATGAACTGATTTGTCAGGGGTTCAGCAATTATGGAAATATTTGAGCAAAATATCCAATAATATCCAGCCATACCCCAAAATCGCATCGATTGTTTTTTAATAACAGGCACAGTGAATTCAGAGATAATCTTGACAATAACTTTGACAAATTTAGCTTGACTATGTCCCACAATACGTCCTAAAATTTGACACAAGCAGAACAAAACTAAACGTATTGTCACATTTGTCGTCAAAGAATGTATGAATTGTTTCCAGATTATCTATCCAGGTATTGTTATAAATGATGACATCATCGATGTACGCATCACAATTATCTAGTCTAGATGTTATTATACCAAATACTTATAAAAATGTTATCAACAGCTGCCTCGCTAGGCACTCAGCATAAAGAGGTTAGGGATAGAACTGGTTGGCATGGTGTCAGGATAATGTGGGATATGATGCTACATGCTTATTCAATTAATATAAGCTGTCTGAGATTATCTTAATCTTTCTCAAGCTTCTTAGCTTAGCACCACCTTTCAAATAGTTGTTCTTTTTCCCTAGCAAATTCGACATGGGTTTCTATTCTATAATTCCCAAAACCTATGTTGATATGCCTTAAGTACCAACTCACGACCTTCAAGATATATTCCTTAACCATATGATAATCAGCACTGATTTCACCAATAAGTACACTTTATAATAACAAAGTCCAATGCTCTCTTGGCCATTTCAAGTTGTCAGCAATTTTCTCAAAGTGAAAAAAGTATTTAACCTAAATATTTCTGGTAACATCAAAACCCCAAACTGTGCAAAGGAATGTTCTGCCTGTCAATTTTAATTATTTTAGTCCATTTTGCATTTCCCTTTCTTTTATCTCTTAAGTCTTACATTTGCCTCATGTCTTTTTGTCTCTAAATTTTGTATTTCTCTCTTCTTTCTGCATTTGCCCCTTCTTTTCCTCTTTCTGAATTTCCATTTCAATCATTTCTTCCTGGAGCTGAATTTTTGCCAATTCCAGTTCCATCTGGTTGTTTAACTGTAATTCCTCTAAGTTCCACTGTTGTGTAATTTATCTTGTAAACAACAAAATGCATAGCTAATATTTTTTTATGATTATAGATTAAATATTCAGATTATTATTAATGGAGGTAAACATGTGTACTTCTATCTGAAATTAGGATCTTAGTTTTTCACTTGGGAATTCCTAAACTTGTTGACAACTTTGATCGATATAGAGAGATTGACCTAAATCTTGGCTCTATTATTGTCATAGCTTTTTACATCATTGTTGCTTAATTGAAAATTTACTCATTCCTGCCTTAGTGCAATCAGTCTTATTGATGTGTTCAGTTTTTAATTTGGGTGGATTTATTTATTCAAATTATTATTCACTGGAATTACAAAGTCCTCATCAATACTTCTTGGACTAAATCATTCGTTTGAAATTATAGTGGATTCAGTCAAGGACCTTTCTGGATTATATTATTGTGATATATCAAAAGACTTAACACACTGCCACATTCCAAGGCCATTGGCACATCTGAGACTACAGGCACATCAGCACATTCAATATTGGAATTCATGTGGAACACAACTAGAATTCAGTTGGAACTTCATATATTTGGACTTGTGAAATAACTTTTAGGACTATTTGGATTTAATTCTGAATACTGTAAGTTCTTTTCAAACTTTCACTTTGTATTTGAGAGAATGAATTTAAAAAAATAAAATTCACTCTTTTCTTTTACTTAGTTTAAGACCATAGAGTCGTAATACCTGTGTGCGGAAGAGTGAATTGAGGCCATGCAAGAGTTAGCAATATATATATATATATATATATATATATATATATATATATATATATATATATATATATATATATATATATAATGTCTGATTATCAATGGTGGCTTAAAACTACCCTACAGGATTGGCATTGATGTTGGCACTGGTGTCCGCATACCACATTGGTTTAAGTTTTGGGACAAGTTGTTCTTTATGCCTGTATTTCCCTTCTTTTGAACAAAATCGCTGTGTGTTTGTTAGGAGTATTATTTATTATCAGTACAATATTACCCATCCATTCATTACATTTTTATTCTAATTGTGGTTTTATAGTTTGAAAATGTGCACACAGGGACTTAGTTTGATCTTACAGTTTTAATATAAACATTTATTCATACCTATATCATCTTTATTTTCAACACATCATTAAGTCTTTTTTCTTGTCATGGCTGTTACATAGTAATTTAGGGGCCCCGACTGGTCTAAAGTGCTCTCTGTTATGGATCACTGCCATCTCATCTCTGTCTGCGTGGGTTCGAGTCTCAGATTCGGACAATGAGGGTATGTGAGAAAGCTTGCCAGTAGCTTCTCGTGGGTCAGTGGTTCTTTCCAGGGTTTTCCTGGGTTCTTCCTCCACCATTAATACTGGCCGCCATGTATAGCCTATCATGTGCTGAAAAATGGCGTTAAACCCTATAACAACAAGAATAACAAGATAGTAATTTAAATTGCTGATGTTTACAGGGAATCTTTTGCGATTTCAAGATTGTGGGGAGGGGTTGGGAGCAAGTCTGAAACTTAATATATATTCGTGGAACATTTTATCCTGTGGTCATGAAACTTTATACATGAAAGGCATTTTAGAAGTATTACACTTCTACTATGTAGACCTTGACCTACATCTCACACCGCCAATCCTAAGGTCAATACAACAGATGAATAGATTTTGCAAAAATTACTGCTGATCCTGTGAGAACCAGTTATCAATGGCACTATAGATCAATAGATTTTGTATAAATTACTGCTGATCCTGTGAGAACCAGTTATCACTGGTACTATAGATGAATAGATTTTGTATAAATTACCACTAATCCTGTGACAGCATGTTATCACGAGAACTATGGATGAATATATTTGATACAAATTACAGCTGAACTTGTTATCTATAGATGAATATATTTTATATATTACACTGGCAATAACTACATTTTATTCTTTTATTTATATTATCTTTGTGCATTTAACTTTTACCATTTAAATAATCATCCCTTGAAAAATTTGAGTAGAGTCAAATAGAAAACTGCATCAATCAAAACAATTGATTTAGTTACCACCACTCATCAACTTAAAGCTTTTTAAACAGAAGGGATTAATGGAATCACCAGTTTTTGTCCAGCTTGAAAATGAACTGTACTTTCATGAAAGTTAAATATATAAAACAACACATTCTGTCAAGAAATTCCATATCACTTGCAAAACACAAATATATAAAAGACAACACATTCTGTCTGACAGCAAATACCATATATGCTCACTTGTAAGCAACTGCAAACTATAAAAACCTAGATCTGCTATTGCATGATGTGCTGACAGATTTGGGTCTGTGCAGTTTGTTAGGAGTAATCAGTAACACAAACATGATAGACCCTGAACTACCGGAGAATTGTGTAATGTGCTGACAGATCTGGTTCTATGCAGTTTGTTAGGAGTAAACATTAGGAAAAACATGATAGGTCCTGATATACTGGAGCATTATGTGATGGCAGATCAGGGTCTATTTTTGTTTGTACTTGGACTCAACTTATAAGCAAGAAAATTTACAGTAAAACTGGACATGAGTTTACTTGATTTATCCATCCTACAATTACTGTGCATATTTTTTTGTAATCTGATTTAAAGGAAGAAAAATGCAGCATGTGACAAAATGATGCTAATGGAGAAGAATTGTTAAAAAAGTGAAAAAATATTCAAAAGAAGCAAAAAACTGGAATAACAATAATAAACGTTTACTACTTGTAATTTTTGAACAAATTTTTTTGGCACATATAAGTTAATTTAAGAATGACATTTTTATATTAATATGAATCACAGTTATTTGAAAATTATTTTTATTTTAAATAAGTTTCAAAGCAATTGCAACAGCCACAATTTATGAAAAATATAGTCTATTTCACACACATCCTTCATTTATGACAGTCTTAAATTAATATTTCCTCAGTTAGTAATAAGATATAGGAACATTGTTCTCTACTTGTAATATTGATTTTTTTGTGTTGCTGAGTCAAATCTCTTGACCAATTATTCCTGCATTGATGAATGCTGGCTGCTGTTGTAGAATTTTGAATATCTTGACTTACTGGGAGAATTGGATTTTGTCCATGCAACTGGATGTCTGGATAACTGATCACGTCAAGCACAAGCGTGTGTCCATGAGATGCTCCCTTAGTCTGCATGATCAGTAAGTCAGTGTATAGGTCACACTTCCTTAGTCTGCATGATCAGTAAGTCAGTGTCCTGGGGACACTCCCTTAGTCTGCATGATCAGTAAGTCAGTGTATAGGTCACACTTCCTTAGTCTGCATGATCAGTAAGTCAGTGTCTAGGGGACACTCCCTTAGTCTGTATGATCATTAAGTCAGTGTCTAGGGGACACTCCCTTAGTCTGCATGATCAGTAAGTCAGTGTCTAGGGGACACTCCCTTAGTCTGCATGATCAGTAAGATCAGGGTCTAGTGGACACTCCCTTAGTCTGCATGATCAGTAAGTCAGTGTCTAGGGGACACTCCTTTAGTCTGCATCATCAGAAAATCAGTGTCTAGGGGACACTCTCTTAGTCTGCATGATCAGTAAGTCAGTGTCTAGGGGACACTCCCTTAGCCTGCATGATCAGTAAGTCAGTGTCTAGGGGACACTCTCTTAGTCTGCATGATCAGTTAGTCAGTGTCTAGGGGACACTCTCTTAGTCTGCATGATCAGTAAGTCAGTGTCTAGGGGACACTCCCTTAGTTTGCATGATCAGTCAGTCAGTGTCATGGGGACACTCTTTTAGTCTGCATGATCAGTAAGTCAGTGTCTAGGGGACACTCCTTTTGTATGCATGATCACTAAGTCAGTGTATAGGTCACACTTCCTTAGTCTGCATGATCAGTAAGTCAGTGTCTAGGGGACACTCCTTTAGTCTGCATGATCAGTAAGATCAGGGTCTAGTGGACACTCCCTTAGTCTGCATGATCAGTAAGTCAGTGTCTAGGGGACACTCCCTTAGTCTGCATGATCATTAAGTCAGTGTCTAGGGGACACTCCTTTAGTCTGTATGGTTGATATGGATGTGTCTTAGGGACACTTCATGTGTCTGTATGATTGGTATGGATGTGTCTTGGGGATGCTCCATTAGTCTGTATGGTTGGTATGGACACTTCATGTGTCTGTATGATTGGTAAGGCTGTGTCTTAGGACACTCCATTAGTCTGTATAATTGGTATGCCTGTGTCTTGGGGACACTCCATTAGTCTGTATGGTTGGTATGGCTGTGTCTTGGGGACACTCCATTAGTCTGTATAATTGGTATGGCTGTGTCTTAGGGACACTCCATTAGTCTGTATGGTTGGTATGGACACTTCATGTGTTTGTATGATTGGTATGGCCGTGTCTTGGGGACACTCCATTAGTCTGTATGGTTGGAATGGACACTTCATGTGTCTGTATGATTGGTAAGGCTGTGTCTTAGGGACACTACATTAGTCTGTATGATTGGTATGCATGTGTCTTAGGACACTCCATTAGTCTGTATAATTGGTATGGCTGTGTCTTGGGGACACTCCATTAGTCTGCAGGATTGGTATGGCTGTGTCTTGGGGACACCCCATTAGTCTGTATGGTTGGAATGGACACTTCATGTGTCTGTATGATTGGTAAGGCTGTGTCTTAGGGACACTGCATTAGTCTGTATGATTGGTATGCATGTGTCTTAGGACACTCCATGTTTCTGTATGATTGGTATGGTTGTGTATTGGGGATGATGCATTAGTCTACATGATTGGTATGGTTGTGTATTGGGGATGATGCATTAGTCTGCATGATTGGTATGGTTGTGTATTGGTGATGATGCATTAGTCTGTATGATTGGTATGGTTGTGTATTGGGGATGATGCATTAGTCTGTATGATTGGTATGGTTGTGTATTGGAGATGATGCATTAGTCTGTATGATTGGTATGGCTGTGTCTTGGGGACACTCCATTAGTCTGTATGATTGGTATGGTTGTGTATTGGGGATGATGCATTAGTCTACATGATTGGTATGGTTGTGTATTGGGGATGATGCATTAGTCTGTATGATTGGTATGGTTGTGTATTGGAGATGATGCATTAGTCTGTATGATTGGTATGGCTGTGTCTTGGGGACACTCCATTAGTCTGTATGGTTGGTATGGCTGTGTCTTGGGGACACACCATTAGTCTGTATAATTGGTATGGCTGTGTCTTAGGGACACTCCATTAGTCTGTATGGTTGGTATGGACACTTCATGTGTTTGTATGATTGGTATGGCCGTGTCTTGGGGACACTCCATTAGTCTGTATGGTTGGAATGGACACTTCATGTGTCTGTATGATTGGTAAGGCTGTGTCTTAGGGACACTACATTAGTCTGTATGATTGGTATGCATGTGTCTTAGGACACTCCATTAGTCTGTATAATTGGTATGGCTGTGTCTTGGGGACACTCCATTAGTCTGCAGGATTGGTATGGCTGTGTCTTGGGGACACTCCATTAGTCTGTATGGTTGGTATGGACACTTCATGTGTCTGTATGATTGGTAAGGCTGTGTCTTAGGGACACTACATTAGTCTGTATGATTGGTATGCATGTGTCTTAGGACACTCCATGTGTCTGTATGATTGGTATGGTTGTGTACTGGAGATGATACATTAGTCTGTATGATTGGTATGGTTGTGTATTGGGGATGATGCATTAGTCTACATGATTGGTATGGTTGTGTACTGGGGATGTTGCATTAGTCTGTATGATTGGTATGGTTGTGTATTGGGGATGATGCATTAGTCTACATGATTGGTATGGTTGTGTATTGGGGATGATGCATTAGTCTACATGATTGGTATGGTTGTGTATTGGGGATGATGCATTAGTCTGCATGATTGGTATGGTTGTGTATTGGGGATGATGCATTTGTATGATTGGTATGGTGGTGTATTGGGGATGATGCATTAGTCTGTATGATTGGTATGGTTGTGTATTGGGGATGATGCATTTGTATGATTGGTATGGTTGTGTATTAGGGATGATGCATTAGTCTATATGATTGGTATGGTTGTGTATTGGTGATGATGCATTAGTCTGTATGATTGGTATGGTTGTGTATTGGAGATGATGCATTAGTCTGTATGATTGGTATGGTTGTGTATTGGGGATGATGCATTAGTCTGTTATGATTGGTATGGTTGTGTATTGGAGATGATGCATTAGTCTGTATGATTGGTATGGTTGTGTATTGGGGATGATGCATTAGTCTGTATGATTGGTATGGTTGTGTATTGGGGATGATGCATTAGTCTACATGATTGGTATGGTTGTGTATTGGGGATGATGCATTAGTCTGTATGATTGGTATGGTTGTGTATTGGAGATGATGCATTAGTCTGTATGATTGGTATGGTTGTGTATTGGGGATGATGCATTAGTCTGTATGATTGGTATGGTTGTGTACTGGGGATGATGCATTAGTCTGTATGATTGGTATGGTTGTGTATTGGGGACGATGCATTAGTCTACATGATTGGTATGGTTGTGTATTGGGGACGATGCATTAGTCTGTATGATTGGTATGGTTGTGTATTGGAGATGATGCATTAGTCTGTATGATTGGTATGGTTGTGTATTGGGGATGATGCATTAGTCTGTATGATTGGTATGGTTGTGTACTGGGGATGATGCATTAGTCTGTATGATTGGTATGGTTGTGTACTGGGGATGATGCATTAGTCTACATGATTGGTATGGTTGTGTATTGGGGACGATGCATTAGTCTGTATGATTGGTATGGTTGTGTATTGGGGATGATGCATTAGTCTGTATGATTGGTATGGTTGTGTACTGGGGATGATGCATTAGTCTATATGATTGGCAAGTCAGGTCAGTGTCTTGTAAACACTCCATTAGTCTGTATTGTTAGTAAATCTGTGTCAATTACATCAGAAAACAAAGGCAAAACAGTCTACTTTCTTTCTCACTCTCTGCCCTATTATTTCCTATCATATTTTAAGGGTCCATATTCTGAAGGAAGACTAGTCTGTGTGGAGGACACTGCTCTCGGCATAAGGGACATTCAGCCTGGAATAAACAAGAAAACAAAATGGTGTCTTAGTTAAACAGGCGAATACTTGATAATAACTAAAGTATTACGATGATACATTATACGCCCACTATGTCAAGTAGTTTTATGGAAAATGTTTTTCTTCTTTCACTTTCAATGACCCTAAACTTACACCTACTGATGTCAGAATCAACTGGTGTTTTCAAGTCCCAAATGCAAGACATCCACAAACTCGGGCCATGGTTTGTAGCAAAGGAAATAAACTAGGTGTCTTCCCGGTCTCAAAAGCAAGCCATTTACAAAGTTTAGTCAATCCATGTGGTAGAGAACTTTAGTAGTTTGTGGCAATTATTTTGCTTTCTTTCTGTCCCCATTACCTCAACTTTTTGACCCCAAAATAAACAGGTGTCTTAATTGGCTCAAATGCAAGCAATGTACAAAGTTTGGTTAAAGTAGATGATAAGGTTTCACTCCTGACTTTCATATCTTTGCAAAGGTTTCAAAATTCAAGAAAAGGTATTCTCAAGATTTTCACCACAAGTAATCTTTGTTAGGAAAGGAAAAATGTGTATATCCTTGAGTAAGTTTGAATAACCTACAATTTTCATTATTTTGATATCTAAATGATGGGCTGATTTGGATTTGAGTGAATACATCTACAATTATTTTGATATCTAAATGATGGGTTGATTTGGGTTTGAGAGTACATGCCTACTGTGACAATTATTTTGATATCTAAATAATGGGTTGATTTGGCTTTGAGAGTACACATACACAATTATTTTGATAGCTAAATGATGGGTTGATTTGGATTTGTGATTACACACCTACAATTATTTTGATATCTAAATGATGGGTTGATTTGGATTTGAGTGAACACATACACAATTATTTTGTTATCTAAATGATGAGGTTGAGTTGAATTTGAGAGTACACATATACAATTATTTTGATATCTAAATGATGGGATATTTAATGATGTAAAACTCAATTAGCAATAGTCAAACCACCATAAGCATCTGAAAATACTGAAATACAGGATTGGTAACCCCTTCTTGTACCGGTATCCCCTTGTTGTATTTATGGCTCAGTTATAATGTATATAATATTATAAGTGACTTCAACCAATGAAAACAGTTTCTGCATGCACCCAATTAGAGCAAGGTACACAATAGGCATGCTGGGTCTACCCTTTTGTCTGCATACAGACTTTAAGAAGCAGGGAAACAATTATTATTAATGAATATATTTTATCACAACATTCATTAATAATGTTATGTGTTTAGGCTCTCATACACAGAAACAAGAAAAAAGTGCAGACAACAAGCTTTGTAAAAAAAAATTTCAAAAAATTACTTCCATAGAAAAACAAGGTAAAAATGATGAAAAGAACTTACAGTTTTAAGAATCAAATCCAAAATTAATCCAAGAATAATCCAAGAATTAAAAATTAGAGCGATGATGTATACTGTAGTCAGTATAGTACTTAAGTGTCAACAGTTCTTTGTTGAACCAAAGAAAATAATATTCTGGTGTTAGAATTCTGTAAATTTCAATAACTATCTTTGCCCAAGAATTAATTCCGAGCACAAGTAATTCCAGGAAAAATAATCTCTTAGAATCCAAATAATCTGAAGAAAAATTAAAATTTAACTCCAACTGGTCACAGCAACAAAAAAAAAACACCTTGACGTCTAAGTGTTTAACCCTTTAACTCACAGAGTGTATGGCTTTTTAGGCCTTTGATACACGTGTAGCAAAGTTACCCAGTGCAGTGCACTATAAATAGAACACATGTTACCTATTTGACTCCATACACATAGGCCTGCCTGTTAACTGTTAAGCAATGTACCGGTAGTGTACGTTAGGTTTGACAGCAATTATAACCATTTTACATTTTTGGTACACATCTATTAGGTAAGGAAAAATTGAAGAGTAAAGTTTTGATCGTTATAGCTGTGTAATTATTTTTCATGGAAGAATTTTTTATGTATTTTAAAACCTTGAGAGAACTTGTTCACCATCAAGTCAGTGAAGCCACATGACCAACTCTAGCTGCCATTTCTCATACTCAAAATTTACAAGTTTTTCATCCACATTTATATCACTAAGTCATCTGAATTTGATAATTTATAAAAGCTAATTGCTGCCTACATCAATATCAGAGCCTTTACCTAAGTTAATGAAGCTTTCATAGTTGTGATTCTAATTGTGAAAACTTTGTAAGTACTGAACGAAATCTGCGACCTCCATTTTGGAGAGTGGACAATACGACCCACTTTAATTAGCAGATTTCGACCAGAGCATAAACAGTGACCACGTGATCTGATGTAATGGTATTTTGCAGAAATGAATGTAGTATCTAATAGGGGGTTTTCCCCGTAGGTAGCGCTACGAGAACCCACTTAAAATGGCTGATGTTTACAGCAGGCATCAAAAGGCGCTTCTATGCGAATGGAGTAGAGGCATCTAAAGCGCTTCCATTTAGAGGTATCCAAAGGCACTTCCATGTGAATGGAGTAGAGGCGTCCAAAGGCACTTGCATGAGGTAAAGGGTTAAAGCCCAACTCCAATATTTTCTCAAAACATCACTATTAAATCTGGCTACTGCGCAATTCCAGTAAAACCAGAGACAGCCTTGACTTTAACATCTATAACTTGTCCATGTCCCACGATATGTCCTAGAAAAGTTACACTAGCATGGCAGAACTGACTTTTGGATAAATTAATTGTCAAACTTGCATCAGTGAGTCTGTCAAAGAATTTCCGAATTGTCACTAAATGTTCTTTCCAGGTGTCGTTGTAGATGATGACATCATTGATGTAAGCATCACAATTATCTAGACCAGAGGTGATTATATTCATTAAACATTGAAAAGTACTTGGCAAACCCTTCATCCCAAACAGCATCACTTTATATTGGTAAAGTACATTTTGAGTCACGAGTGCCGAAACTTCCTTTGCTCATTCCTTTTAGTGGAATTTGCCAAAATCCTTTCAGAAGGTCAAATTTGATGACACATTTGGCATTTCTGATCTTATGAATGCAGTCATCGATTCTTGGTAATGGAAATGAATCTGTTTTAGCCACACTATTCACTTTCCTATAATCAGTGCATATAAGGAAAGTTTGATCTGGTTTCGGAACAAGTATACA
The DNA here is from genome assembly GCA_028554795.2 of Sinohyriopsis cumingii. NCBI lineage: Eukaryota > Metazoa > Mollusca > Bivalvia > Unionida > Unionidae > Sinohyriopsis > Sinohyriopsis cumingii. The sequence goes on along the minus strand of CM068840.1, from coordinate 95,124,923 downwards.
TGGTGCACTCCAATCACTTTTACTGGGCTCTATGAAATCATTATCCAGAAAATAGTGAATTTTTTTTTCAAATATTCCTGTTTGAGAGGTTCATCCGGTATGGTGTTGTTTCACAGGTTTGGAATTTACAAGAGATAGAACTCTATTACCAGAATCAAAAGTTCTCTCCATTGTAGTTCTGTCAAACCATGATTTCATTTTGACTTGAATTGCTGGATGCCAAATTCAAGCATAATTGGCTGGAAAGTTTCAGACCAAAAATTTGACCCATGACCAGATTGGACAGATTTGGGAAGGCCAAATTCAGTTAAAAAAACTTTATCAAAGCTTTTACTATCATTTTAGATTTAATATTCCTCAAAGGAATTACCTCTGGAAACCTTGTTGATGCACACATTATTGGTCAACAAGTATTGGTTACCTGACTTGGTCTTAGAATAGGGACCAACACAGTCTACCAAAATTCTGCTAAATGGTTCATCAAATGTAGGAATAGGTTACAGATAAGCCTTAGGAATCTTCTGATTGGGTTTTCCTACCAATTGACAAGTATGACAAAATCTACAGTATTTACAAACACCACTTTTGATTTTGACCAATAGAAGGGAATCAAGATCTTGTGATAAGTCTTATTAATTCCTAAGTGACCAGCCAAAGGAGTTTCATGGGCCAGACTAAGTATTTCCTGTCTGTAAGATTTTGAAACTACAATTTGATTGTTCACTGACTACTCATCACCAGTAGGTACCTCAGGAGGACTCCATTTTCTCATAAGAATTCCATTTTTAATGAAATAACAGACAGGTACTTCAGTAGCTTCAGTTTCACTAAAGGCCATCTGAAACAAGCAAGAGATCTCAGGATCTTTTTCCTGTTCAACGACAAGTGATTGTCATTTATCGCCCTGATTAGCATAAGGAGAATGAGTCATTAAAAGAGGATCACTGTGATCAATAACTTTTGATTGATCCAAAACAAGAAATGAAAGTGACCTCATCAAAAACCTGACCAATACATGTGTCAGCTAAAGGAATACTTTCCTTATCAACATCATTCTCAAGAGCTTTCTTACATAGCTCTGGTAACTGCACAAGCTGGGTATAAATCAGGGAATTTTTTCTCTCAATAGGATCAACTTTCTGATCCAAACAAGGCTTGTCAGTTACAAGTGGATTAACCACAACCTCATCTCCACTTTCATTAAAAGAAGACTTCTCAGAAAAAGTCAAAGTATCGGACAATAAAAGACTCTGAGAAGCTCCTGTGTTCCTTAAAATTTTAATAGGGTTGGGATTGGCAAAATCACTCAAGAGTGATATAGAACCCTTCAATATGAATGGTTCATAATTACCCATAATAAAATCAGACTGGGGATTATTAGACCCAACAAATGTATTGCTTTCAATATAGAACAGTTGTGCCAAATTTGAGGTTTAAAAGGGCTTGTGTTAGGCTGAAATACTTTTCTGCCAGAAGACTGATGAGTGGAAGATATGCCTACACAAGGAACTTTATGAGCTAAAAAATTCTCATCAGCATCACAAGCAGCATTTTGCAAGGTTTCGACCTGATGCTCATCAAGATAAGTTTCAATGTCACTATGGATACAGTTCTTAAAGTCTTCAACCAATATGAGTTTTCTGAGACTTTCCTAATCTTTATTAACCTTTCTAGAAAAGCATCATCTATCAAACTGTCATGCATATTTGACATAGGTCTAGTCGGCTTCTTTTTTATAGTTTATGAATTTTTGCCAATAAGCTTCAGGGTCTAACTCATAACCCTTTAAGATATAGTCCTTAACCACATCATAGTCAGCACTCTGCTCTAGTGACAGTGAATTGTAAATAATACTAGCTTTACCAGTAAATACACATTGTAGTAATAGAGTCCAGTGCTCTCTTGGCCACTTCAACCTTTCAGCAATTCTTTCAAAATGAAGAAAATATTATCTACTTATTTTTTCAGAAATGAAGGTACTAACTTGATATTTGTTAAAACATCAAAAGTAGGGGAGTGTTTTCCTTTTGCCAGCTCTAATTCTCTTAAATGAATTTAGAAATTCCTTTTTTTCCTTCTCTTTACATTTGCATCTGTCTCTCTTTCTCCTGCTCTCTTTCTTTCTTATCTAATTGTTTCTCCTTTTTCTGTAACTGCATTTGTTCTTTTTGTAACTGCATTTGTCTTTGTCTCTCTTTCTTCCATTTGCAACTGCATTTGTTTTTCTTCTTTATCTTTCTGTAATAACATTTGTTCTTTCTCTTTCTTCAATTGCAACTGCATTTGTTTTTATTCTTTATCTTTCTGAAGTTTCAGCTTCCTTAACTCTAATTCCATCTTATATTTTAATTTTAATTCCTTTACTTCTATGTCAGAGTCTGATACAGACTTACTGATCAAAACCAAAGCACTTTTATCCAAAACATTCTTTTCTACCAAATACTAGACCAAAATATTTTTAATTTTTTTGCTTCGTTAAGGAAGCTTTTGCAACAGAGAGATCATATTTTTTGGCAAGTTGAATCAATTCATCTTTTTTCAAAAGATCTAATTGTTCCTGGTAGGATCTGAAAGAAAGATTTCCACTTTTGACGACACTGTAGAAAAAACTTGCTGATTTCACTAAAGATGTCAAAATTGTAAAACAATACTTGGGATTTAAAAAATTGCAAAACTAGGGGAATTCAAATTTCAAAAAACAAAGTTTTCTGAAATATTTTGGCCAACATTCATATGTCCAAGGATGAGCAACCCAATTTTCTTTGTTACATGTCTAGGCTCTCATAAACAGTAACAAGAAAAAAGTTAGAATTCTGTAAATTTCAATAACTATCTTTGTCTATGAATTAATTGCAAGCACAAGTATTTCCAGGAAAAATAATCTCTTAGAATCCAAATAGTTTTGAAGAAAAATGAAAATTTAACTCCAACTAGACACAGCAAAAAAAAACAACAACAACATCTTGACATGTAAGTGTTTTAAAGCCCAACTCCAATAATTTCTTAAAACATCACTATTAAATCTGGCTACTACACAATTCTGGTAGAACCATAATTTCAAAATAACAACTTAGAGGCTATTTATATGTCTTAACCCTTTACCTCATGCAAGCGCCTTTGGACGCCTCTACTCCATTTGTGTGGAAGCACCATTTGACGCCTCTGCTCCATTTGCATGAAAGTGTCTTTTGATGCCTGCTGTAAACATCTGCCATTTTTAGCAGGTTTTCCAAGAACTACCTTTGGGGAAAACCCCCTATTAGATACCTCATTCATTGCTGTGAATGACCTTTATGTCAGATCACGTGGTCGCTGTTTATGCTCTGGTTGAAATCTGCTATTTAAAGTAACTGGGTTGTATTCTTCACTCTCCAAAATGGAGGTCACGGATTTCGTTCAGTACTTTTCACGATTAGAATCACAACTATGAAAGCTTCAATAACTTAGGTAAAGGCTCTGATATTGAGGTAGGTAGCAATTAGTTTTTATAAATTATCAAATTCAGATGACTTAGTGATGTAGACGCAGACAAATAACTTGTAAATTTCGAATATGAGAAATGGCAGCTATGGTTGGTCACGTGGCTTCAATGACTTGACGGTGAACAAATTCTCTCAAGATTTTAAGGCACATAAAAAATTCTTCCATGAAAAATAATTACACAGCTATAATGATCGGAATTTACTCTTAAATTTTTCCATACAAAATAGATGTGTACCAAAATTTAAAATGGTTAAAATTGCTGTTAAACGTAACATACACAACACTGCTTAACAGTTAGCAGGCACGCCTATGTGTATGGAATCGAATAGGTAACAGGTGTTCTATTTATACCGCACTGTATTGGGTAACTTAGCTACATGTGTATCAGAGGGCTAAAAAGACATACACTCTATGAGGTAAAGGGTTAAGCCATGAACTCCCAGTACAACCTTGATTTCGCTCTATAAATCCCACACTAAGAATGAATAAAAAAAGTATTAAAGAAAAGTTCTTTACTTCCAATCATGAAATAAAGTCAGGAACTAGGCCAGCTTAAGATACAAAGTTCTATTATCAGGTTTTCAAAAAACTGAACTGAATTTCTGGAAAATATCAAGTCTAGTAAATAAAATTACATTACAATAGCATGCAATGAAATTAAAAAAATATATATAAAAATTAAAACTAACAAACAACAATTAAATCAATACAAATATAAATTAAATCAAATATACACAACAATAGGCAGATGACAGATTACTGATTGAGAATCAGATCACTGATTATTCATTGAAAATTAATTAGTCTTAAGAATCAAACCACAGATTATTGACTGAAAGTTAGTCTGTCTTGAGAATCAGATCACAGATTATTGATTGAAAGTTAGTCTCTCTTGAGAATCAGATCACAGATTATTCACTGAAAGTTAGTATCTCTTGAGAATCAGACCACAGATTATTCATTGAAAGTTAGTCTTTCTTGAGAATCAGGTAACAGATTATTCATTGAAAGTTGTCTTGAGAATCAGATCACAGATTCATCATTGAAAGTTATTGTCTTGAAAATCAGACCACAGATTATTCATTGAAAGCTAGTTTATCTTGTGAATAAGACCACAGATTATTCATTGAAAGTTAGTCTGTCTTGAGAATGAGACTACATATTATTCATTGAAAATTTGTCTTGAGAATCAGACCACAGATTATTCACTGAAAGTTTGTCTTGAGAATCAGATTACAGATTATTCATTTAAAGTTAGTCTGTCTTGAGAATCAAATCACAGATTATTCATTGAAAGTTATTCTGTCTTGAGAATTGGATCACAGATTATTCATTGAAAGTTAGTCTGTCTTGAGAATCAGATCACAGATTATTCATTGAAAGAGTCTGTCTTGAGAATCAGATAACATATTATTCACTGAAAGTTAGTGTTTCTTGAAAATCAGATCACAGATTATTCATTGAATGTTAGTCTGTCTTGAGAATCAGACCACAGATTATTCATTGAAAGTTAGTTTGTCTTGAGAATCAGACCACAGAATATCGATTAAAGTTAGTCTGTCTTGAAAATCAGATCACAGATTACTGATTGAAAATTAGTCTATCTTGAGAATCACATCAGAGATCATTACTGAATGAAAGTTAGTTTGTAATGAGAATCATACAACAGAGTATTCACTGATAGTCTGTCTTCAGAATCAGACCAAAGATTATTCATCGAAAGTTAGTCTGTCTTGAGAATCAGATAACAGATTATTCACTGAAAGTTTGTCTTGAGAATCAGATCACAGATTATACATTGAAACGTAGTCTGTCTTGAGAATCAGATAGATTATTCATTGAAAGTCTGTCTCTCTTGAGAATCAGAGAGATTATTCATTGAAAGTCTGTCTTGAAAATCAAATCACAGATTATTCATTGGAAGTTAGTCTGTCTTGAGAAATCAGATCACAGATTATTCATTGAAAATCTGTCTTGAGAAATCAGATCACAGATTATTCATTGAAAATCTGTCTTGAGAATCAGACCACAGATTATTCACTGAAAGTTAGTTTTTTGAGAATCAGATCACAGATTATTCATTGAAAGTTATTCTCTCTTGAGAATCAGATTGCAGATTATTCATTGAAAGTTAGTCTGTCTTGAGAGAAATTAGAATATTGAAAGCATGTCACTACTAATGACATATGAAAAAAGTCTGTGTCTGAAGACAACTATCATTTTCAACTGTACAATGACCAGTGTTCAGAAATGTTCTTACAAACTGGCAAATAAGAGTCTCAGATCTATTTTCTAGGAATGCATTTTGAGATAGTTAAAATCAGAAAACTCCACAAATTCTTACTTTACTATGAATTTTGAAAAATTTGATTCAGGGTTCTTTTTATTCACTAACTATTTATAAGCTTCATGATAAAAAATGGAAGATCAGAAGTAATGATTCGTGATTATTTAAAATATTGTCAATTCACATGACTAATATTGCTATGATTATTATTATTATTATGCATGAGATTAACTTTGACAAATGAACACCAGTTGTTTCATCAATATCAGTGTGTACCATCCAGTTTACAAGTGTGGTTAATTATACTCAGTTAATTAGTTTTGGTCTGTAAGTTCTTTGTATATGGATGTGTGTGTGTGTGTGTGTGTATCTGTGAGACTTATAGTGATTGTTTGTGCTCTGTATATCTGTACATATTTTTTATAGGGCCTCAAGGTAGATTAGTTCTGTTTTGTAAATAATTGATACCCTTGGTAGATTAGTTCTATTATGTACCTATAGTAAAGATTATTACATTCTTGCATAGTGGACAATGTTTCCTTTGTTACTGCAATTAACTGGTTATAACATTTGATTTATGTGGTCAAATTGAGAAAATTATTTCAGGTATAACATTTTTATCACCTGATGTGCCTTAAGCAAGATAAACAATGGCATTCATTTAAATAACTAAAGCAAAACGTCTCTGGGCAACAAAAACATTTTAATCATGTATCATTCATAACTGGTAAATAACAAAGCACAAAGAAAGGCGCCAGGTAACAAGGGATGTGATAATCACATTTCATTCATAATCTGTACTTTAGAATCATGGAATGCTGGTTTAACGCCATGAAAGGATGAAAAAAAGTTTTTATTTTTCTCTTTTATAACTAAATAATTTATAAATATTTTTAGCGATCATTTTACACATGTATGTTGACTATGAGCAAAGCGCAAAGTAAATATTTCTCTAATTCATTTTGAATTTGAACTGTTGTGAAAATGGCTGAATATATTCCAGTTAGAAAGAAAATAAAATGGTCTCTTTAGACACAAAGCAACAAATAATATGAGAAACTCAAGTACTGCTTTCACATTAGAATATGTCTGACTCACTTTCAATGATTGGGACTATTTCATGTAGTAAACAATCTTGAGTATTACTGTTTCTGGAGAGGTAAATCCAGCTAGGAAACAGTTTCAAACATGTGCTAATTCTAAAGTAGAGGACTCTTCTAACTTGGTTTAATGCATTAAAACATGAAAATATTCCAGTAAAGGGGCCAATCCATCAACAGAAAACAGACAAAATTGCATAAAAACGAGTAAATAATTTTAATGTACACAAAAATAGAATGGACAGATTCCAGCTGAGACATAACAACATGAGCAGAATAGTGAGTGGTGAGAATGCAGAGGTTTGTGAAACTACTATGACTGATTGACAAAAAAACCCAAAAACAATTCTACTGGAACTTTCAAATCATATGAACCTAGAAACCTGTTTAATGCCAATGAAAGAGGTATAATTTTGAAAATGCTCACAGACATAGACAAGCAAATAAGGATGCTGATAAATAAATATTTTTGGGATATAATGTTTCTTGATTATAACATTCTAAAAGTCCCAGTTACCCTCATTAAATAAAGTACTTATTATTATCCTGTAACAAAGTTAAGTTTGTAGTGGCCCTAAGTGTCCTGCTAGATTTTGTAGTAAGAAGTAATTTGTATATGTATGCCCCTGCCTGGGAAGTGTGTCTCCTACTTACCCTGCTGGAACACCATTCCTGGATACACTTCCAACAGAACAGGTGACCACAAGGAGTAGTTGTGCTGCATTTTCGTACCTCCAGACACAGGGCACATTTACTTCCAGGATTTACCCAGCTTCCATCCTGCCTATCATCAAGAAAGTCAGCTGATTATTGGTTGGTTATAGGACACAGAAATGAGAACCTGAGACAACTATTGGGATACTGCTGCCTTCATTCAGAAGTCTATTAATAACAACTGACTATTTTTTGGTGGGACAGAGTGTGACTAAATGCTTGAATATGCATCTCACCGCATGAAAGACACAACTAAGAATCTTAGCAACTGGATCCATCCGCTGGATGTGTTATTCATCAGAAACATGTAATGGACATTCTATGAGAACTTGAAAATTTGGACTTCTCTGTCATGTGTCAGTTTATGTACAGTATATATTTGCTTGTAAGTCCAACTGCAAACTGCACAGACCCAGATCTGCCATTGCATAATGTGCCAGCAGATCTTCATCTATGCAGTTTGTTAGAAGTAATCTGTAAAACAATTAACATAGACCCTCATCTGCCAATGCATGTTGCAATGGCATATCAGGGTCTATGTTGTTTGCAATAGGACTTGACTTTAAGTGAGTAGAAATGGTATGTATTAAAAATTATAACAAAAAAAACAGTGCATAGTAGAAATCTTGTATAACATTACTTCCTGGTTCAAATCAATAAAGAGGTCCCTTATTAAAAAGCACCTCAGTATAACAAAATCCCTGATTAAAATAAATGTGTACAATCATAGATACCATTTTACTGACTGAATTATACTTTACCAGACAATGTACCCTCCATATAAGGTGATGACACGTATATCATACCACACTAGTATGATTTCACTGGACAGCATTATAGTGAAGGACTACAGTACATTAAAGTCAAGGACCACTGTATATTAAAGTCAAGGATCACTGTACGTTAAAGTCAAGGACCACTGTACATTAAAGTTAAGGACTAGTGTACATTATATTGAAGGACTATTCTACATTATAGTGCAGGACTACTCTACAGTATAATGAAGAACTACTGTAAATTATGGGGAAGGTCTACTGTACATTATAGGGAAGAACTACTGTACATTATAGGGAAGGACTAATGTACATTATAGGGAAGGACTACTGTACATTATAGGGAAGGACTACTATACATTATGGGGAAGGACCACTGTACATTAAAGTGATGGACCACTGTACATTACAGTGAAGGACCACTGTACATTACAGTTAATGTACACTGTACATTATAGTAAAGGACTATTCTACATTATAGGGAAGGACTACTGTACATTATAGGGAAGGACTACTGTACATTATAGTGAAGGACTATTCTACATTATAGTGAAGGACCACTCTACATTACAGTGAAGGACCACTGTACATTACAGTGAATGTACACTGTACATTATAGTGAAGGACTATTCTACATTACAGTGAAGGACTAATGTACATTAAAGTGAAGGACCACTGTACATTATAGTGATGGACCACTTTACATTATAGTGAAGGACCACTCTACATTATAGTGAAGGACCACTCTACATTACAGTGAATGCACACTGTACATTATAGTGAATAACTACTGTGCAAGCTAGTACTTGACTTTTAATGTTAACCATGGTTTTATGGCACAAATTACCAGTGGGAGTAAGGAATGTTTTACCATCAGAAAATTATATATAGCAGAACAGAAATAATCTAAAATCATCAGAGGAGATAAGAATGATTTGGGTAAATGGGAAATCTAAATAAATTTGAGATCTTTGACATGACAGAGAAGTGACAAATGTCAATACAAGATCATGTACTGCTGACTTCAACTCATCAAATTAAAACTTTCACATTTATGAAAGTGCATAACTACATTTGGAAAATATCGTTTCTAATGATAACTCTCCCAAAAGGAAACTGCATGGAAAATATCATTTCTAAAAATAATTCTCCCCAAACTGCAACAATATATTCTGAAAGGGTTTCCAAAAGTAAGGGGACTGGCAATTCCAGAGGTCAGCAGAACAAGACTATATATTAGTTCCTGCTTGATCTACTTCTCATAAGTAAATCTCAAGTTTAATTAGACTGGGTGATTGGGATTTATACTAAATAAGTATTTTTTGTATGTTTGGTTGTGGGTGTGTGGATTGGATAAAGTGAAGATCTTGATAACTGAGGTACAGATAAATTAATCTTAATTGTACTACAAATGCAAAACAATTGATAAGTTTCTGTAGTTAGGATGTTTAAAGACAGGTTTTGAAACCTATCATTTTATATCTGTATAGGTATACCGCCAGAACTATCTACCAAAACATGCAGGCATAAAACTGACCAATCAGGTGCCTTAGCATAAGGCCAGAACTGCCTACCAAAAACATGCAGGCATAAAATTAACAAATCAGGTGCCGTGGTATAAGGCCAGGACTGCCTATCAAAACATGCAGGCATAAAATTGACAAATCAGGTGCTGTGGTATAAGGCCACGACTGCCTATCAAAACATGCAGGCATAAAATTGACAAATCAGGTGCTGTGATATAAGGCCAGGGCTGCTTATCAAAACATGCAGGCATAAAATTGACAAATCAGGTGCTGTGGTATAAGGCCAGGACTGCCTATCAAAACATGCAGGCATAAAATTGATAAATCAGGTGATGTGGTATAAGGCCAGGACTGCTTATCAAAACAAACAGGCATAAAATTGACAAATCAGGTGCTGTGGTATAAGGCCAGGACTGCCTATCAAAACATGCAGGCATAACATTGATAAATCAGGTGATGTGGTATAAGGCCAGGACTGCTTATCAAAACATGCAGGCATAAAGTTGATAAATCAGGTGCCGTGGTATAAGGCCAGGGCTGCCTATCAAAACATGCAGGCATAAAATTGACAAATCAGGTGATGTGGTATAAGGCCACGACTGCTTATCAAAACATGCAGGCATAAAATTGATAAATCAGGTGCCGTGGTATAAGGCCAGGGCTGCCTATCAAAACATGCAGGCATAAAATTGACAAATCAGGTGCTGTGGTATAAGGCCAGGACTGCCTCTCAAAACATGCAGGCATAAAATTGACAAATCAGGTGCTGTGGTATAAGGCCAGGACTGCCTATCAAAACATGCAGGCATAACATTGATAAATCAGGTGATGTGGTATAAGGCCAGGACTGCCTATCAAAACATACAGGCATACAATTGATAAATCAGGTGCTGTGGTATAAGGCCAGGACTGCCTATCAAAACATGCAGGCATAAAATTGACAAATCAGGTGCTGTGGTATAAGGCCAGGACTGCCTATCAAAACATTCAGGCATAAAATTGACAAATCAGGTGCTGTGGTATAAGGCCACGACTGCCTATCAAAACATGCAGGCATAAAATTGACAAATCAGGTGCTGTGGTATAAGGCCAGGACTGCCTATCAAAACATGCAGGCATAAAATTGATAAATCAGGTGATGTGGTATAAGGCCAGGACTGCTTATCAAAACATGCAGGCATAAAATTGACAAATCAGGTGCCATGGTATAAGGCCAGGGCTGCTTATCAAAACATGCAGGCATAAAATTGACAAATCAGGTGCTGTGGTATAAGGCCAGGACTGCCTATCAAAACATGCAGGCATAAAATTGATAAATCAGGTGATGTGGTATAAGGCCAGGACTGCCTATCAAAACAAACAGGCATAAAATTGATAAATCAGGTGCTGTGGTATAAGGCCAAGACTGCCTATCAAAACATGCAGGCATAAAATTGACAAATCAGGTGCTGTGGTATAAGGCCAGGACTGCCTATCAAAACATGCAGGCATAAAATTGACAAATCAGGTGCTGTGGTATAAGGCCAGGACTGCCTGACATTGATATAACAGGCACTCAATCAGCATAGTTCACATTTGTATAACATGCATTAGATCACACTGACAACATGCACTCAGTCAGAACAATACACACTTGTATAAAATGCACTCAATCAGAAGAGATCACACTGATATAACATGCACTCAATCAGCCCAACACACATTTGTATTTCATGCACTCAGTCTGCAGAGCTCACACTGGTATTACATGCACTCAATCAGCACAACATACATTGATATAACATGCACTCAATCAGCACAACATACATTGGTATAACATGCACTCAATCAGCACAACATACACTGATATTACATGCACTCAATCAGCACAACATACACTGGTGTAACATGCACTCAATCAGCACAACATACATTCGTATAACATGCACTCAATCAGCACAACATACACTGGTATAACATGCACTTAATCAGCACAACACACATTTGTATTTCATGCACTCAGTCAGCAGAGCTCACACTGGTATTACATGCACTCAATCAGCACAACATACATTGGTGTAACATGCACTCATTCAGCACAACATACATTGGTATAACATGCACTCAATCAGCACAACATACACTGGTATAACATGCACTCAATCAGCACAACACACATTGGTACAACATGCACTCAGTCAGCAGAGATCACACTGGTATAACATGCACTAAGTCAGCTCTAAATCTATAAAACATGAACTCAGTAGAGCTCTCACTGATAAGGTAACATTTTCAAAATACACAGTCCAATTTGTGACATAAACTGCATTATTTTGAAAATCCAAGATCTTCTCAGCTAGACCACCATTATGAGACACATCCTAGGGCAATCCATCCCAAGGCAAAAAAGGTTTCCTCCATTCCTAACCACCTACAACATGTAAGAGGTTGCTTCAGATCTATTCTACAAACCTGAGCCCACAAGGCGGTACAAAAACAAAAGCAAACCAAGAAATACTGATACATCCCTAAGCCTTAGTAGTGCAAGATATATTGCTGTCATGTCACCGGAACAGAACTTGGGTTAATTTAGTTCTTCTCAAAATACCTGAATAGAGACAACATGGGACATTTAATGTGTGGATTTAATGTTAGCCTCTATCTTGATTATTTAATTAGCAAATACTTTTGAAAATTAGGAAAGTGACTTAAAAATAAATAGGATTTACAATCAAAACAAGTTTGATGGTCAGATTTTTCAATTAACAGGCACATTATAAGGTATACTTGGTCAGCCCTTTTTGTGGCATACTTCGAAGTGATGACCTTAATGCCATTCTTGTTGAATCTTGGGCTATGTTGAATATAAGCAACACTCCAAGCTTCTATGTGAAGACAAGAATTTAACTTGAGTCCATAACGCTGTTTTGAAAGAAGCAGATGAAACAAGCTCATAAAATGCACATGCAAGATTATGAGACAGTATTCACATTAAATAGTAACAAAATATGTTGAACAGTTCTTTATCTATGCTAGTTACAGCAATATCCCACATGAAGACATTAGTTTAATTGTCAAGGGCCATAACTCTATTCAAAATTGAGTTGACAAAATAAAACCCATAAATGGCATATCAAGGTCCACAAGACAATGTTCACACCAAAACCTGAATCAGGATAAGTTGAATTATTCCCGAGTTACACCAGTCACAGAAAACACTCTGTGTGATGATGTGAAGTTATTTGTCAGGTGCCATAAGTGTATCATATGTACCACCAGAACCGCTCTGAGAGACAACACACACACCAAATTACATCCGATAATGATTAGTTGTTCCTGAACCATACTGCTTACAAGGATATGCATTACAGGAGGTTTGAAATGAATGGAAAATGGGCAATAACTCTGTCCAAATTGGACTTGAAAAGAAAACCTTTAAAAAACCTACGTCTAAAAAGCAATTCACTTACCAAATGGCACTCAGTTATGTGTAAGAACTGTAGAGCTTTGGTGGGTACAACAGATGTGAATAGATGGACAGTCAGACAAATGGACTGATGGACAGGGGGAAAAAGTTATTACAACAGAGCTCATGCATCTTAATGCAGGGTCCTAATAAACAGGCAAATGAGATTACATACTATGCAGCTTCTGATTATGCTTGGCTATATATATATTCTTTGTACCTATAATGGTCATCATCTGTGCTGTCTGCCTTGACAGAATCAACTTTGGTCTTCATGTGGCTATAGCCCTGTATCAGCAATGACCCAAGCAGCTGTATTAGAGACATCCAACCCATGATGCTCAGACTCTGGGTAGAGGAGGAACCCCCTGGAGGTGTCGGCCCTGGACTGTATTGCATCTATAACACAGTGTAGAAGTCTCAGTTATAGAGACACATTTTTATATCGAAGCTTTTTGCAGCAATTTACTTCCATAATAAACTCTGGACCAAGTGCTGTTCACTCATTTTGTATTGCCCAGGTATAAAATCTGAACAATACTGTATGAAGCTCTGAATTCAGGATTCAATGAATTTGACTGTCATGTCCCAAATTTCAACAGTTTAACAATAATATAAATGATATCCATGTTTCAAGATAAATCTCTGATGAAGAACATATATTTCACGCAAATTTCTGACTGATCCTCGAATTTAAATTTCAACTTGTCTTGGATTAATCGAGTTGACTGATTTGTTAACAAGAAGTTTGTCATGGCCTGCATGTTGGACTCACCCTTGAGTTTTGACATGGGCATTTATTTAACCAGATAACGGTTAAGTGCATACCTAATCTTAGTGCTGGATGCCATAAAAAAAATTATACCATGTTACATCCACAATATTTGTTTTAACATATGGCAATATGTACCACGGTTTTCAGCAATTATATTAGGGACCAACAATTAAATTTTCTGGGACAGGGGAATATTTTCTCTTCAAATTTCAGGCTCTTATGTTGGTGGGAAAAATCTAGTTCTGCTTCATAGCAAATCAAAGCCAAATTATATTCTTTGTATTATTTGGGAAAAATTAATTATGTTGAGATAAAAGAAGAAAAATCTCAGCTTGAAAGAAATTTGCAGCCATACCTCCAAAAATTAAATGGTAAGTACCCACAGTAGATGAATTTGTTATGTGAATTTTAACTGTAAGACTGTAACTGATGTGGGATGATTAAGCTCACAATACATTACAAAGGGAGAAGATCTTATGAAAACAAGTACATGGATGAACTCCCTTATAAAGGTGAAAAAGGTTTGAACATACATTTAATATAATCAATATTGGTGATCTGCTTACAGATCAGGGAACTATTATTGACTTTGATAGCTTTAAAGTTAAATATGGTCTCAATATGAATGGTCCTTGCATTTCAAGGTATAATTCAACATATAATGTCCTTATATAATAAGTTACTGGTCAGACTACCTGGTTGCTGTATGTTTCTATTTATCTATCTAAAATCTGTACTGTATGAATGTGTCCATGTGTGCTTGATTGTGTGTATTATATTTTCCTATACTACATTTATTGTCCCTTGATTATGTGAGATTGTAAAGTGACCTTGGGATAGTTACCCGACCTAATGGTCAACCTATTACTGGGACAATAATTTATAATAAAGGTATTTCCCTGATTTTTCCATTAACACCATTTCATTTAGTTCTGCTCCAATGTTTAACATGTTTGTACAGAAATCAAAATTTAAATAAAGGTGTTCACCATATTTTCTTGGCTGGAAATCATTGTTATAAACAAAGAAATGTGTATATCACAGAGATGGTTTAAAGATCCTAGAATCTTCTTAACTTTGATTTCTGAATGATGAGGCTCAATTGGAGTTTTAAAGTACACAACTAGACCTTACTTATGCATCTTACTAAAGATTTATTTTCACTTTTTAAACATGTAAATAATTATTTAAAAAAACTGATATCCTTTTTTGAATGTTTTGATATTTAAAATTTCATAAGTGAACTTTCAGAAAATATCAATGCCTACACTGTGAAAAAGTATTTATGTATTACGCAGACAGGTAGATTTAGTATTTCAAGTACATTTTCCCAGCACACAAAAACATCTATTTTCATCAACTGTTTGCTTGACATAAATTTCCTACCTAGTATAAATGCCAATATAATTAGGTGCAAGATCTGTAAGTGTAAGCTAACTTTTTGATTTTGAGTTATTGAGCAAACTTTGCCCAGTAACTTCCCCACTTTCAATAATGCTCCAAACCCCAGTACTGAACCTTTAGGACCAACAAGATATCATATTAAAGTCTTTCATGACAATTCCATACCAATATGACTACCAGTTCTGGAAGAAACTCTATGAATTTTTTTTTGTTTTTCAAGATAGCTGCCATGATGGCCATACTGGATGTCCAATAGTGACCATCATTATTTAGGACTACATATCATATATATATAAAGTCTTTTAATCAAGACTTGATGTTATGATCATCCCTTCAATAGTAATAATAACAAGATTTTCAAGATGGCTACTGTTGTGGCCATGTTGGTGGTCTTAGGATAACCAAAAACAACTGAATGCTGTAAGATCAAGTTCTTTGTATGTTATCATAATGCTGATGATGTCAACACTTGCTCAAGGGATGGAATTAAAATGTATGTGCTTGATATAAACAAAACCCACAAGGGGGGATCATATTGATCGCATTTTCCCCATACTGATACATACAAATTCTCTATGCTGATACAGGCTGGGACAAATCTTTTATATGCATCCCTTCCTGAAGATACTTACATATTTGATATTAGCTACTCTTTTAGCGATATGATAAAAGACTCCATAGATGTAGAAGAGACACAAGTGAAATCTGTGTATGTAAGTAACAGCTGCCCTAAAAGCTGGCATATACTTCAGCAGGAACTCCCTTGTCTTTATGGGGACTTCATGCATGCTGTTGGACCTCAGTTTGTTTTCTAGCATATCAAATCCTTTTTGCAGGCAGTATGGCGTCAGAACTTGAAGAAGTATCATGATTCCTCTTTTCTGGATATTAAGTAAAAATACAAGATCTGTAGTAGACATAATGGCTTCTTAGAAGTGTTTGAGTTATATAAAAAATCCAGTGTAACAGCTAAAGGCAAAATACTAAAAACATTTTGTTTGCTGTCAACATTTCTGGTGTAATTGATGTTCATTTCACAAAAAAACAGGTTGTGACAGAATATTGTCCATGACAAAATTTTAGCATCATTTTCATCTTTAATTTCAGTATACCAGCAACATAAATGTTAGCATTTAGTATCCCAGCAACATAAATGTTCCATTTAGTATCCCAGCAACATAAATGTTAGCATTTAGTATACCAGCAACATAAATGTTACCAGTTAGTTGGGGGACCTGAGTGGCTGAGTGGTCTAAAGTACTCACCGTTACGGATCACTGCCATCTCACCTCTGTCTGTATGGGTACAAGTCTCAGGTTTGGCCTTGTGGGGTATGTAAGAAAGCTTGCCAGTAGCTTATCATGGGTTGGTGGTTCTTTCCAGGATTTTCCCGGGTTCTTCCACCACCATTAATACTGGCCACCATGAATGGCCTATCTTGTGCTGAAAAATGGCATTAAACACCACCACAACAATCATTTAGTATGCCAGCAACATAAATGTTACCATTTAGAATACCAGCAACATAAATGTTACCATTTAGTATACCAGCAACATAAATGTTACCATTTAGAATACCAGCAACATAAATGTTAACATTTTGTATACCAACAACATAAACATTTGTATGTAGTATACCAGCAACATAAATGTTACCATTTAAAATACCAGTAACATAAATGTTAGCATTTAGTATACCAGCAACAGAAACATTTGTATGTAGTATACCAACAACATAAATGTTACAATTTAGTATACCAGCAACATAACTGTTACCATTTAGTATACCAACAAGATAACTGTTACCATTTAGAATACCAGCAACATAAATGTTACCATTTAGAATACCAGCAACATAAATGTTACCATTTAGTATACCAGCAACATAAATGTTACCATTTAGTATACCAGCAACATAAATGTTACCATTTAGAATACCAGCAACATAAATGTTACCATTTAGTATGCCAGCAACAGAACTGTTACCATTTAGTACACCATCAACATAAATGCTAGCGTTTAGTATACCAGCAACAGAACTGTTACCATTTAGTATACCAGCAACATAAATATCAGCATTTAGTATACCAGCAACAGAACTGTTACCATTTAGTATACCAGCAACATAAATGTCAGCATTTAGTATACCAGCAACAGAACTGTTACCATTTAGTATACCAGTAACATAAATGTTAGCATTTAGTATACCAGCAACAGAACTGTTACCATTTAGTATACCAGCAACATAAATGTTAGCATTTAGTATACCAGCAACAGAACTGTTACCATTTAGTATACCAGCAATATAAATGTTAGCATTTAGTATACAGCAACATAAACATTTGTATTTAGCATACCAGCAACATAAATATTACCATTTAGTATACCAGCATCACAAATGTTAGCATACTAGCAACATAAAGTATAGTATGATAGCAATAGTTGCACAAATGTTAGCATCTGGCTTATTAATAGCATAAATCTTTGCATATTAAAAATGTTAGCACACATTACTACAGTTGTATTTCTGGTGGTAGTTTTATCCTACCTAGTGAAAACTGCTATGTATCTGCATGCTACTCTTTGTTAACTCTGACAATGCAGTGGTTGTTTTATTGCAATATGGGGTGATTATCATACCATACATAACATGAAACATGGCCAACTATGAACTATGTTAATAGAATTAGAATGATAAGCCAATCAGAACATTTGTTCAAGTCTGTGAAGTACCAGCTTAAGTGACACATCACAATACATTCTGCCTCACAGTGAAGTACTTATGCAACACATCGCAATATATTCTACCACACACTTTAGTACCAATTTAAGTAACACACTGCAGTAAATTCTAACACACAATAAAGTAAAAACTTGTGTGATATATCACACAACATTTTACTCCACAGTAAAGTACCAAACGTAAGTGTGTGTGTGTGTGTGATTTGGATTTTTTTAATGTAGCTTTAAAAAAATTTCAGTCATATCACTAAGATGTCTGCAGTGTGGCAGTTTATAATGATGTCTAGCACTGGGGTATCATGCCACAGACATGTAACATGATGACACACCCAGTCACATTATCCTGACACCAGGCTGACCAGTCCTAACACTACCCTCTTAATGCTGAGCAGCAAGCGAGGCAGCTGTTAGTACCATTTTTGTAAGTCTTTGGTATGACTTGGCCAGGGATCGAACCCACGACCTTCCACATCCAAGGTGGACGCTCTAACCACTAGGCCACTGAAGCGGTCCAAATGTAAGTGACACATCACACTATATTCTACCACACACTTTAGTAGCAACTTAAGTAACACATTGCAGTCAATTCTACCACATAGTGAAGTACCAACTTGTGGGACACACTGCATTACATTTTACCACATGGTGAAGTGCTAACTTGTGTGACACATCAAACTACATTCTACTACACAGTGCTATAGCAACTTATGTGACACACTGCACTAAATTTTAACACACAGTGAAGTAACAACATTTGCAAAACATTATATTCTACCACAGACTGAAGTACCAACTTATGTGACACATTGCATTACATTCTATCACACAGTGAAGTACCAACTAATGTGACACATTGCATTACATTCTATCACACAGTGAAGTACCAACTTATGTAAAACATTGCATTACATTCTATCACACAGTGAAGTACCAACTTATGTGACACATTGCATTACATTCTATCACACAGTGAAGTACCAACTTATGTGACACATTGCATTACATTCTATCACACAGTGAAGTACCAACTTATGTGACACATTGCATTACATTCTATCACACAGTTAAGTACCAACTTATGTGACACATTGCATTACATTCTATCACACAGTGAAGTACCAACTTATGTGACACACTGCATTATATTCTATCACACAGTGAAGTACCAACTGATGTGAAACATTACACTAAACTGTACCTCACAGTGAAATACCAACTTATGAACTGAAAAAATACAGCAACTTATTCATCGAGAATCTAGATAGTTTTCATGATACAAAATATGCAAATTTATTTGTTATAACTTAAAGCAAATTTTTCATTCATTTCTTTGTGAAATATTAATAACTTATATGCCTATTTGTTTAAATAGCGAAAGGAAACCTGCTTGTAAAATATATTAATAACGGCCCCTTTTCTTATTTTCATCAATGGTACACATGTCCACAAATAACACCATTTTTAGTCCACTGGGTGTCTGTTATAAACAGGTGAAATTCAACTGTGTAACTTTTCTATAAGAGGGTTTGCTACATTATAAAAAATAGGCTAAAAAAAGGTTAATCACATAGCAAACAATTTTTTTTTATCTGCCGGTACTCAGTTTTAACAAAAAAATTAGTCAGGATTTAAGGGTCCTTGTAATGTATAACAGATTTTTGATACAAACAATACATGTTTAACTTCATGTTTTACAGTTAAGCCCTAGATATCACAATTTGACAATGTTTAACTTAAACTGATTGTAAAATCTGGATAACGAGGGAGCATATTCCTTGACAGTGAGAGCTGTATGAATTTTGTTTTAAAAGCTAGCGGAAGCTGATTGACTTTATTTTTAAAAGCTAGTGAGGGCTGTATGAGTTTATTTTTAAAAGTGAGTGAGGGCTGTATGAGTTTATTTTTAAAAGCTAGCGAGGGCTGTATGAGTTTTTTTTAAAAGTGAGTATGGGCTGTTTGAGTTTATTTTTCAAAGCTAGTGAGGGCTGTATGAGTTTATTTTTCAAAGCTAGTGAGGGTTTATGAGTTTATTTTTAAAAGTGAGTATGGGCTGTATGAGATTATTTTTAAAAGTGAGTATGGGCTGTATGAGTTTATTTTTTAAAGTGAGTATGGGCTGTATGAGTTTATTTTTTAAAGTGAGTATGGGCTGTATGAGATTATTTTTAAAAGTGAGTATGGGCTGTATGAGATTATTTTTAAAAGTGAGTATGGGCTGTATGAGATTATTTTTAAAAGTGAGTATGGGCTGTATGAGTTTATTTTTCAAAGCTAGTGAGGGCTGTATGAGTTTATTTTTAAAAGTGAGTGAGGGCTGTTTATTTTTAAAAGCTAGTGAGGGCTGTATGAGTTTACTTTTAAAAGTGAGTATGGGCTGTATGAGTTTATTTTTAAAAGCGAGTGAGGACATTATGAGTTTATTTTTAAAGTTAATGAGGGCTGTATGAGTTTATTTTTAAAGTTAATGAGGGCTGTATGAGTTTATTTTTAAAGCTAGAGATGGTTATAAGAGTTTATTTTTAAAGCCAGTGAGAGTTGTAAGAGGTTTTATTTTTTAAGTTAGTAGTGGTATGTGTTAGTTTATTTTTGAAGTTAGTGAGGTTTGTATGAGTTTATGTTTCGTATGCACTTATTTAAAAGTAAAATGATCACAATATAACTACTTGCTGTGAAGTTTCATGTTTATCACTGAAAGACAAAATGGCAAGATGGAATAGTCAGGAACAGAAGAAGGCAGATAAATGGTTTGTTTTAATCACTTATACAAGAAAAGAATGCAATTATTTTTGCAACAGAATGCTGGAAGCCACACATATATACTAATTTTGCCTATAAACATATTTCGAAGTAAGCACCTAAGGCTGTATAGACTCTCTTATAAGTCGGATCTGACTGCAAACAACACTGACCCAGATTTGCCATTGCACTATGTTCCTGCAGATCAGGGTCTATGTTGCTTGTTCTACTTCTTGTTCCTTACACACTGCATTGACCCAGGTCAGATGGTACATTATGTAACAGCAGATCTGGGTCTAAGCAGTTTGCAGCTGGACCTGTCATATAAGTGAGCACATACGGTATCCATACTTTACAGTAATAGTCCTATAGTATACTTATAACTGAGTACATATGGTATCCATACTTTACAGTAATATGGTATACTTATAAGTAAGTACATAAGATATCCATACTTTACAGTCCTATGGTATACTTATAAGTGAGTACATATGGTATCCATACTTTACAGTAATATGGTATACTTATAAGTGAGTACATATGGTATCCATACTTTACAGTAATAGTCCTATGGTATACTTAATCCCATTGAGACCAGACTCTGGGGTGGTGTAGAATTTCAGACATCAGGCTCTGAAGTGGTGTAGGATTTCAGACACCAAACTCTGAGGTGGTGTATAATTTCAGACATCAGGCTCTGAAGTGGTGTAGGATTTCAGAAATCAGGCTCTGAGGTGGTGTAGAATTTCAGACTCAGGCTCTGAGGTGGTGTACGATTTCAGACATCAAGCTCTAAAGTGGTGTAGGATTTCAGACATCAGGCTCTGAGGTGGTGTAGAATTTCAGACTCAGACTTCTAGGTGGAGTATGGTTTCAGACATCAGGCTCTGAGGTGGCTTAGGATTTCAGACATCAGGCTCTGAAGTGGTGTAGGATTTCAGACACCAAACTCTGAGGTGGTGTATAATTTCAGACATCAGGCTCTGAAGTGGTGTAGGATTTCAGAAATCAAGCTCTGAGGTGGTGTAGAATTTCAGACATCAGGCTCCGAGGTGGTGTAGAATTTCAGTCATCAGGCTCTGAGGTGGTGTACAATTGCAGACTGAAGCTCTTAGGTGGTGAAGAATTTAACACTCAGGTTCTGCATTGGTATAGAATTTCAGACTCGGGCCCTGAGGTGGTGTACGATTTCAGACATCAGGCTCTGAAGTGGTGTAGGATTTCAGAAATCAGGTCTGAGGTGGTGTATGATTTCAGAAATCAGGCTGAGGTGGTGTAGGATTTCAGACATCAGTCTCTGAGGTGGTGTAGGATTTCAGAAATCAGGTCTGAGGTGGTGTAGGATTTCAGAAATCAGGCTCTGAGGTGGTGTAGAATTTCAGACTCAGGCTCCTAGGTGGAGTACGATTTCATACATCAGTCTCTGAAGTGGCGTAGGATTTCACACATCAGGCTCTGAGGTGGTGTAGAATTTCAGACATCAGGCTCTGAAGTGGTGTAGGATTTCAGACACCAAACTCTGAGGTGGTGTAGAATTTCAGTCATCAGGCTCTGAGGTGGTGTACAATTGCAGACTGAAGCTCTTAGGTGGTGAAGAATTAACACTCAGGTTCTGCATTGGTATAGAATTTCAGACTCGGGCCCTGAGGTGGTGTACGATTTCAGACATCAGGCTCTGAAGTGGTGTAGGATTTCAGAAATCAGTCTCTGAGGTGGTGTAGGATTTCAGAAATCAGGTCTGAGGTGGTGTAGGATTTCAGAAATCAGGCTCTGAGGTGGTGTAGAATTTCAGACTCAGGCTCCTAGGTGGAGTACGGTTTCAGACATCAGTCTCTGAAGTGGTGTAGGATTTCAGACATCAGGCTCTGAAGTGGTGTAGGATTTCAGAAATCAAGCTCCAAGGTGGTGTAGAATTTCAGACATCAGGCTCCGAGGTGGTGTAGAATTTCAGTCATCAGGCTCTGAGGTGGTGTACAATTGCAGACTGAAGCTCTTAGGTGGTGAAGAATTTAACACTCAGGTTCTGCATTGGTATAGAATTTCAGACTCGGGCCCTGAGGTGGTGTACGATTTCAGACATCAGGCTCTGAAGTGGTGTAGGATTTCAGAAATCAGGTCTGAGGTGGTGTATGATTTCAGAAATCAGGCTGAGGTGGTGTAGAATTTCAGACATCAGTCTCTGAGGTGGTGTAGGATTTCAGAAATCAGGTCTGAGGTGGTGTAGGATTTCAGAAATCAGGCTCTGAGGTGGTGTAGAATTTCAGACTCAGGCTCCTAGGTGGAGTACGGTTTCAGACATCAGTCTCTGAAGTGGTGTAGGATTTCAGACATCAGGCTCTGAGGTGGTGTAGAATTTCAGACATCAGGCTCTGAAGTGGTGTAGGATTTCAGAAATCAAGCTCCAAGGTGGTGTAGAATTTCAGACATCAGGCTCCGAGGTGGTGTAGAATTTCAGTCATCAGGCTCTGAGGTGGTGTACAATTGCAGACTGAAGCTCTTAGGTGGTGAAGAATTTAACACTCAGGTTCTGCATTGGTATAGAATTTCAGACTCGGGCCCTGAGGTGGTGTACGATTTCAGACATCAGGCTCTGAAGTGGTGTAGGATTTCAGAAATCAGGTCTGAGGTGGTGTATGATTTCAGAAATCAGGCTGAGGTTGTGTAGGATTTCAGACATCAGTCTCTGAGGTGGTGTAGGATTTCAGAAATCAGGTCTGAGGTGGTGTAGGATTTCAGAAATCAGGCTCTGAGGTGGTGTAGAATTTCAGACTCAGGCTCCTAGGTGGAGTACGATTTCATACATCAGTCTCTGAAGTGGCGTAGGATTTCACACATCAGGCTCTGAGGTGGTGTAGAATTTCAGACATCAGGCTCTGAAGTGGTGTAGGATTTCAGACACCAAACTCTGAGGTGGTGTAGAATTTCAGTCATCAGGCTCTGAGGTGGTGTACAATTGCAGACTGAAGCTCTTAGGTGGTGAAGAATTAACACTCAGGTTCTGCATTGGTATAGAATTTCAGACTCGGGCCCTGAGGTGGTGTACGATTTCAGACATCAGGCTCTGAAGTGGTGTAGGATTTCAGAAATCAGGTCTGAGGTGGTGTATGATTTCAGAAATCAGGCTCTGAGGTGATGTAGGATTTCAGACATCAGTCTCTGAGGTGGTGTAGGATTTCAGAAATCAGGTCTGAGGTGGTGTAGGATTTCAGAAATCAGGCTCTGAGGTGGTGTAGAATTTCAGACTCAGGCTCCTAGGTGGAGTACGGTTTCAGACATCAGTCTCTGAAGTGGTGTAGGATTTCAGACATCAGGCTCTGAGGTGGTGTAGAATTTCAGACATCAGGCTCTGAAGTGGTGTAGGATTTCAGAAATCAAGCTCCAAGGTGGTGTAGAATTTCAGACTCAGGCTCTGAAGTGGTGTAGAATTTCAGTCATCAGGCTCTGAGGTGGTGTACAATTGCAGACTGAAGCTTTTAGGTAATGAAGAATTTAACACTCAGGTTCTGCATTGGTACAGAATTTCAGACTCGGGCTCTGAGGTGGTATATGATTTCAGACATCAGGTTCTGAAGTGGTGCAGGATTTCAGAAATCAGGTCTGAGGTGGTGTATGATTTCAGAAATCAGGCTCTGAGGTGGTGTAGGATTTCAGACATCAGTCTCTGAGGTGGTGAAAAATTTCAGACTCAGGCTCTGAGGTGGCTTAGGATTTCAGACATCAGACTCTTGGGTGATGTAAGATTTCAGACATCAGACTCCATGGTGGTGTACAATTTCAGATTGTTTCTGTGGCTTGAGGTTAAACTTATTGAGAAAATAAACATAAGGAATGGGAATAAAACTATGAAGGTTGAATTCTGGAAAAGGAATATAACCGTGAAGGCTGATTTCAGGAAGAGACAGTTTGCAGAATGAGATGATACTGAAAATATATGGACAAAAAAGAACTTACAAAATCGGAGGGCACTGCTCTCTGTGACTTGTCAACCTGAATAATGCTCACATATTCCTCACCAATTGTCTGAAATCCTAGATATAATAATAATAATAATAATAATAATAATAATAATAATAATAATATACAGACCTTTACAGATATGAAATTGTAATGAAATACCAAACCTTCAATTGTATGACACAAAGCAGAGATCAATAATGGATTTACTGGTTTATACAACTTTATATTCATCCAGCAAAGATCCATCATTACTCAATTAAATTATTTAGTAGAATAGCTGAAATTTAGCTTGTTTAAAAATAGCTAAAATGCCATTTAGCTGCATGATGTTCTGTGTGTGTATGTCTTGGGTTTTAATGTAGATTTAACAATTTTTCAGTCATATCGCTACAATGTCTGCAGTGTGGCAGTTTATAGTGATGTCTAGCACTGGGACATCAGGCCGTAGACATGTAGCATGATGTCCCACCCAGTCACATTATCCTCACACCAGGCCGATCAGTCCTAACATTAACCTCTTAACGGTGAGGGCCAAGAAATGCAACTTTTAGTACCATTTATATAAGTCTTTGGTATGACTTTGCCAGGTTTCAAACCAGTGACCTCCTGCATCTGAGGTTGCATGATGCTAGCAATTTGATTGTTTCTGAAGCTATGATGTCACATAAACATTCATGGCATCACAATATTGCACAATATGGTGAATTATCACAAATCACATGACAATTTATCATCCTATCAATAAAAATCTTTCACATCATGTAATAATAATAATAATAATAATAATAACACAGTGTGACCCTGCTACAGTATGCTCCATTATAACACAAATTCAGATATAACATGATCATGGCATGGCTCCCAAAATTTTATATAAATGTATTTTTCTTGTATACAAAAACTGTTTCCTTTTAAAAGTAGAAAAAAATGGACACAAAGTTTTTTATCATTTTGGAGAAGAGACTGCATATGAATCTGAATATAAGACATCATATTGTGGCTCCTGAAATTTCATTTACACATATTTTTCTCACATACTGAAGAAAAAAATTCTTTCCTAAAAGTACACAAAATAACACGTAAAAAGTTGTATCATTTTGGGGCAGAGATCATGTATGAATCCTGACATAAAACTAAAAATGTGCAGTTTCTAAAACTTAATTTTTTTCTCTTCAATTTATTGAAGTTTTGTGCTAAAACAAACATTGGAAATACCAGTATCTAAACCAATGGCTGGGCCGTTTGAGAACTTTTATCTTAAGTTTATTATCATAATATGTCAGCTCATAATTATTAATCATATTATTACTGATCCATTTCACACTATACATTCGACATCTATATCTAAATAGAATACATGTATATGTACCAATCCATGGTTCTCTGAATAAAGTAAAATATTATCTAAGCAGTCTCTGTTTTCACTACATGTGCATTTCTCATTTAATATGCATTAATTTACGGCAGTAACTGTGCCATCGAAGGACCGTATTTTTGCATTCACTTTTATTCCCCCCAACCAACCAACCAACCAATATTTTCTGGGAAAAAGCATCATTTTTTCAAATAACTGACTTGGTAGCTTATAACATAGTTCAGTTTATAACACGGTCAGGTTATATGGACCCCAAAAATAGTGATACAGCGGGATCATACTGTAATAATAATGACCTAGATACTAAGATGACAAGAGACAAATATAGTCTTCCATAAGACTGTAGGTATGCCTATAACAATGAACATTAAATTCATTAGGGAAAATAAATGGGATCCAGAAGAGTGTGCCATTAAAAAGATGTGCAGAGAAAGGGATTCTTAACATATTCTTTATCAAAATTATATCAGAGTATATAATTACCAATTATCATGTAAAGCGGAATGGTATTAAGAGACCACCTATGGAAACTCTAACATGATTTCTGAAAACGTATCTTTATATACAGGATTTTTAACATCTAAAGTATCAAACAGCATTGTACAGTCTGTGAAGATAGGTGGTCATTAACACAGGCTTGAATGTATGGTATCCACTGCAATGAATGTAAGTCATAGGACAGGAAAAAAATAAGTACTTTTTGTGTCCAAAAAACTAATATTCATATAAAAATATAATCTTTCTGGTATAATAACACTTGCAGACAAATTTCTGAGATGTAATCGGCAAGATTGCCATATTTTACACAGCAGTGACCACCTCATTTTCAATTATCATGTCAGAAACTATTATACACTATATTATGATCATTATATTATTATTATTATTATGACTGCCTTTATTAATTATTATTAGTATGTGTTTATTTTCTGATTTCTCCAACACTAAATTAAAACAAAGCAAAATAGCAACTTCATATTTGATGGGTCACTTCATAATGTGAGATTAAATTAGAGAGTCCTTACTCAGTGTATATGCTTAACACTATTTATATCCTTCCTTATTCCTAACATTAAGAAGAAATTGTGCCTTATTTGTTTTTTTACTATCTCTCATTCTTTCAAATCATATTTAAACCATATTGCTACTTTATTTGACTCATGTACTCAAAAGATATTTATTTTTCGTCATTGACATAAGCAATCTTACAAACTGAAGAAATGTGCATAAAATGGCAGAAATGCTTACTGAATAATCATAAATACATTAAGCATGTGTGTCTTGGATTTTTATTGTAGCTTTAAGAATTTTTTCAGTCATATCACATACATTACTCTATTAAATTATTTAGTAGAATAGCTGAAATTTAGCTTGTTTAAAAATAAGCTAAAATGCCATTTAGCTGAATGATGCTGTGTGTGTGTGTTTTGGATTTTAACGTAGATTTAGCAATTTTTCAGTCATGTCGCTATGATGTTTGCAATGTGGAAGTTTATAGTGATGTCTAGCACTGAGGCATCAGGCCACAGACATGTAGCATGATGTCCCACCCAGTCACATTATCCTGACACCAGGCCAACCAGTTCTAACACTAACCTCTTAATGCTGTGCGCCTAGCGAGGCAACTGTAATTTCCATTTTCATAAGTCTGGTACGACTCTGCCAGGGTTTGAACCCACAACCTACCGCATCTGATGCAGATGCTCTAACCACCTGGCCACTGGAGCAGTCATTAAGCATATAACCATTTTATATTCACTGAAGAATTACCATCACAACCATGTTATAACCAAATTCATGTTATAATGAAGCGCACTATAGTGGGGTCACAGTGTATATGTTAAAATGCTGAATACAGATCCAGGCAGATATCCATCCATTTTAGTTTTCTGTTTTAGCTTCACGCAATGTGTAAGTTCAACACACTATTCCACTACTGACTTCAACAAGCTGATAGTTCTGATGTGCCCCTTTGTTTATAACTGGTAGATTTGTGAGGCAGTCACATGTCTTTTGTTTTCTGACAGCAACTCAAATGAGCAATTACTCAATACACTGAAAAAGACTTGTGTGAAAGGTGAATTTTGTCAGGTGGTAAATGAGCAATTACTCAATACACTGAAAAAGACTTGTGTGAAATGTGAATTTTGTCAGGTGGTAAATGAGCAATTACTCAATACACTGAAAAAGACTTGTGTGAAAGGTGAATTTTGTCAGGTGGTAATACAACTTTGATTTCACAGCATTAATCAAAACCAATTATTAGATAACTGTTTAAAAATTTGAAATGGTTTCAGAGAGGCAAAATTCAAGTCATGACTTCAGCACTAAGTTAATTGGCCCTAAAACTGATATTAGATTGACCAATGACAGAATTTCAAGCAAAGTTAGAATATTTGCGAGTCTTGTCAAAAAGTAAAAATATGCAAATCTGAAGACTTTTGCTCATTGGTGAAAATCTCTGGGGATAAGCAATGTTTACCAGTAGATAAAAACATGAGATCCATGTGGGTCTGATAGTGCTTATTTGGCTATACAACAAAACAGCTTACCATTTCGATAAGCAGGCTAATTTAGCATTGTGACAATACAATTTAAATAAACTATATCTAAACCTTTATATCATGTTGATTTTACCTATTTTACTATATCCTGATTACAATTCTTTTCCAAAGATTAAGGGATAATTAACATGCAAGTCACATGCTCATAACCGAAGTCATCCATGATCTTGATCATATAAACTGATTTACCTGGTTTTATAGAAATTGGATGAGAATCTACATCTCAGTCACTCGGATGCATGGTATCTCATTAATATGTGATTAATGAACCTGTCTATACATTGATAATACATGCTTAATGTATGGTGGAGCAAAATCCGATTGGAATTTGGTCTCCAGTGTGGTTCAAGCCCAGACAATCAGATACAATATTACCTCATTAATATGCACAGATCATACTTACATTCACACTCACCCAACATTTTCAAATCTAATCCAAAATACAGTCGCTAGAGTATTGACAATCTCAGCCAATCAGATGGAAGGTCAGATCAATATTATGTGTCAATTTCAGTCACAAACATACTCAACCAAGATCATCATGACATAAGCCTATTTACTATGTTTGATCAGATCCTGTCAAAAATAGCCGTTAAAGTACTGGAAAATTTAACCAACCAGATACAAAATTACCTCATAAATATGCATAGGTCACACTCATAGTAAAAGCATCCATCATCTTGATGATTTAGCAAGTCTGATTAAAAGTCAGACGTAAACACGGTCTCTTATTGTGTAATAATTAAGTATCTTGATGTTATACACCTAAATGCCAAGTTTGATCAAAATGTGTTCAGAAACAAGGTCACTAAAATTCTGACAAGCCCAACAAATCATGGCAAAGTCACCTCATTAAAATATGTGTGGATCGTGCTCATAACTGTACTCATCAAAGATCTTCAAGATTTCGGCCCATCTGATCAAGACTGGATCAGAAATCTCCAAAACAGTTACAAGCCAATCACATGCAAGGTTATACAGGTCCAGCATATTATCTAACTCTTAAGTGATCCTGATCAAAGTTTTGACCAATATCGGATATAAAAAAAGATGTCTTCCTGAGTAGTCATATGGACAGCGTTCTTTTGCATACCAGGGCCCAGCAACGTGGAATAAATTGCCCACTGAACTTAGACACAAAGACACAGTGATCCCATTCAAGAGTACTCTCAAAACTCACTTATTTTGACTGCAAGAACAAATTTAAAGACCTAATAATGTTTCCTACCTTAAATATTCTCAGCATGTTTTTTATGTTTTCTAATTTCATGGTGTTTGTTTTTGTAATCATATCATTATATATGTTTTTTATCTCATAGGTGTTGTCTAATGTTGTAAAGCGCTTAGAGCTTCTAAAGATTAGGCGCTATACAAAGTCCTCATTATTATCATTATTATTATTAGTAATGGACTCAGCCAAAGATCATTCAATAATATGCATGGACTTTGCACACTGCAAGTTTGATCAAAACCGGATGAGAACAACTATGGCTTCCATGATGTTAACAAGCACAGCCAATCAGCTGCAAGATCACCTCATTTTATACATGTCTAATGCTCATAATCAAAGATCTTAATGTGATTCAAAAAGCAATTCTGCTTATAACATGATGGCAGCATGGCTCCCATTTTTTAATTTAAGGTGACCTCTTTTTAACATTTTAAATACATGCTCTCAGAAAAGCTGATTATTCGAATCCCAGGCAGATTTTTAATCCCAGCACTGCAGTGTGATATTTGTTTAAAAAAATAAAGAAATGCTATCAAGTTCAGACAAGTTAGAAGATTTTTGAATACAGTCAGCACTGTTTAATGTTTGGAGGAAGTAACATGTAGCTAGTTTGACATTTTCTGAGAATCTGTTAACATGATATTGCAGCATTATTCTTTGGACCCTGAGCATCAAGTTATAACACGTTTTACCTTATGGCATCCAAAAAGTGGCAACAATGTCATCCAATCAGATGAAACATCACCTCATTAATATGCATGGATCCCACTCATTACAAATTACCATACTGACATGTCTCTCACTCATTACCTAGTTTGTCAAAAATCTTATTGCTATATGCAAAGGGACAAAGTTTGACTTTTCACAGCAACTCACATATATTGTGAGAGCTGACAGTGTGTGAAATGATAGATACTGAGAATACTTTTTGATCTGTGTATGGCAAACTGAAACTTCAGTTACATATCTTTTATATGTCTAGATATATGATATGACATTTGTTTCTTTGGTTTGGTGACAGTTAACCACTGTGTGTGTGTGATTTGGATTTGTAACGTAGCTCAAAAATAATTTCAGTCATATCACTACGATGTCTGCAGTGTGGCAGTTTATAGTGATATCTAGCACTGGAGCATCATGCAGCAGACATTTAGCATGATGTCCCACCCAGTCACATTATCCTGGCACCAGGTCGACTAGTCCTAACACTAACTTCTTAATGCCAAACACCTAGTGAGGCAGCTGTTAGTACCAATTTTATAAGTCTTTGGTATGACTTGGCCGAGGTTCGAACCCGCAACCTCCCTCATTTGAGGACAATGCTCTAACCACTTTAGGCCAACAAAGCGGTCTCACTAACCACTGGGCAACCACAGTCAATTATGATATGTGTAATGAGCTAAATTTTTTATATATACAAAAATTACTGTATTTAAATCAAAAAAAATTTTTTTTATGTACAGTCTTTAAGTTTAATGCATCAATAATTTCTTAAATTAAATAAAAACAAAAATATAGAGTTTGAAATTATTGTAAATTAATGAGCTTTCTGTATAAATTTAATTAAAGTTATTCTGAGAGCAGTTCTGTCTTGAAAATAGTCCCATGGGGCAATTGATATAGTCCCTATTATATGAGCAATGTAATTTTAACATCATGTAGAATGCTACATACAACAATATACACAGAACTGATTACCTGAGAGTGTAGTCAGGATGAAGTAACCAAGGTCTGCAATTATCTCCACCTCTTTTCTCCATCGTATCCACCAGCGTGCACCTACACAGACATGTAACAGATACTATAGCTTTCCTAACCCAGGGATTAGCATTTACTGATAAAAAATTTACATCCTAGGAGAGCTGGATGCCATTTAGATTTCCTACTGATGCAGCAAGGCACATATTACTACAAGTACACTTTTTCTTGTCAGATACAAATTTTCATTCATTTTGTGACAAAGATTAATGGATCATGTCCTTATATAATTAATGTACAACACTTACAATTATTGGCATTCAAGGAATATTTTCACTTATACATGTACAGTCAATTTTGATTAAAAATGAAATACTTTTAGTACATTATATATAGTATATTATATTTGTCAGTTGTATCAAGAATTAGATAGGTGCTGATATATAGGATGAAAGTTTCATGTAACAAAATCTTTTTTTAAAAACATTCCACCCCAAGGAGACTATGAATTTTTTTAAAAACAGAAATTGGCAAAATCTGGACTTAAAGATAAACAAGAGGCCCAAGTGTTCCTGGGAGTGCTCACGTGGCTGACATATGCCTAATAGTTGTTGTTGTTGTTGTAGGGTTTAACGCCATTTTTCAGCACACGATAGGCTATACATGGCGGCCAGTATTAATGGTGGAGGAAGAACCCGGGAAAACCTCGGAAAGAACCACCGACCCTTGAGAAGCTACTGGCAAGCTTTCTCACATAACCACACTGGCCGAATCCGAGACTCGAACCTATGCAGACAGAGGTGAGATGGCAGTGATCCGTAACGGAGAGCGCTTTAGACCACTCGGCCCCTTATGCCTAATAGTCAAAATCAAGAGAAGTTATCCAAGTAATCTTGGCTAATAGGATACCTTCTGTTGAAATTTCCTTCACTGCTATTTATAAAAACAATTGTTTTAAAGTTTCTCTAGCTTCTGTATATTTTTTCACATTTGATGGAACATCAGCACAATTTTAAGTTCTATCAAGCGTCTATTCCAGGACATTTTCAACCAATGTTGTTCAAATTCTGATATGTACCTTTTTTCTTAGTTAAAGCTATGCAAATTTTTATAGAAATTAAAGTTATGTGGCCATGTCTGATGATAGATCTGTATCATTTGTATATATTCTAAAGACCTATGAAACTTTCAGTCAAATTTGCTAAAATGTGCTTAAGCAGCTTTTCAGTATATTAAATCATAGAAATTTTTATATCTTAATTACAGCAGTCATTTTTATGATGGATGCAAATTATTTGTATAAACTGAAGAACCTTCTCTGAAAGTATACTTTCTTTCAAATATGGACAAGTTCTGTTGAGTAGTATTTGAGAAATCAATGAAATCTGTGTCTATTTTTAGAAGTGCTGACCATATTTGATGTTGGATCAGCATCCTCTGTACAAAACAAAAAGGCCTTCAGGCCAGGATGCTTTTTGTCTTCTGCTGCACGTGACCTTTGACCCATAACTTCTCAGCAGTGGGCTGCATCTTGGATCAAAAATCTTTATTGTTCTCTATTCATCCTCATTAAAAAACGTACCAAATATGATTACCCTCTCCCAGATGGGGTCGATAATGTTTAGGTTGCAAAAAAAAAACATCCACTGATGTATGCAGAGACACATGGACAGGCTGATGGATATGACCAATCACTATTTTCCCATAAAAGTGCAGATATTATAAACAAAATACAAATATGCTTTGTATGTTTTTGCAAATCCAAAGAACAATTTTTCTCTGACACCAAAACTATCACAAAAATTGGCTTTAATCATCATTTCCAAAAGATGGCTAAACAGAATACAAGTTCTAACATGAATACACTAAAGATTAATGCACCCCATTTAAATACATGGACCTGTATTATTAAGCAAAGTGGAACAAACACTGGAAATTATGTCCCAGTGACCCGGTTTAGGTGTATGGGACACAAATTTATCCAAAGATGCACACATACAATGAAACTGAATTGAACAGAAATATGTCAGAGAGAGCGAGGTCAGTTGGATCAATTAATTAAGAACAGACATACAAATGTACACACAGATGAACAAAGTAAATCCTAATAACTGCTTGATTATTAAAGCAGTGGGTTTAGAAATTGTTCTTATTTTAATCCACACCCAAAACTGCTTGTAAGGCTTCTGCTGTTGTGCCCCGTAGGTATCTCAGGTAAAAGTCATCCTTCTGATGAGATCGAATTATCTCTGCTGTTCCAGCTGATCCAAGCATCTTGGCTGTTCACTTTCTCCCAAGTGTAATGAATGCAGTTAATAGTGTTGAGTATCCACACCTCTATTCACCTTCTCCAAACTACTGAATGTAGTTAACACTGTTCCTTGTACACACCTTGATTCTCTTTTTTTCAACTGTACTGAATGCAGTTAATACTGTTCTGTGTTTAACTGCAGCCTCTTTTCACTTTCTCCAAACTGTACTGAATTTATTTAACAATGGTCCAGGAACACACCTCTATTCATTTTCTCTTAACTCTATTGAATGTAGTTAACACTGTTCCGGGTACACACTTCTATGTCTTTGTAATGTTGAAATTAAAGTTAGCAGTCAGATAGTCACTGCAATGATGCCTGAAAATATACATACAAAATCAGTCATCATTGATGCAATAGTAAATGCAGACAAAGGTTAAATTAAATCACATATATACATGCTGATGAAAACGCACGTTTGCAACAACAGACAATATAAGAAATCTTCAAAATCAGTAACAATTTTTTGAGATTTTCTTAAACATCTCAAACTTGAAAAAAAAATGATAATATGGGAACTTCTTTGTGTAATTATGTCAAAATTCTTTGAAAAGTGGTATCTTACAACAAATAAACACCTTTCTCAAAGTTGCAATTGTACACAATCTTTGTCTGCCATTTCAATTCTAACATGGCTTTAAAACATGTACAAATGTCCCTTGCCAATATTATACATTGAATGGTAAAGATCTACATTAAAGATGGGCCACAACTTGCAAGAATTTAGCTGGAAAACCATTAAAACACAACTTATATCTTGGCAATTTAAACTTGGTTCCAGTTAATGAATTTCTTTGAAAGTTACAGTATAGAATCTGAAAGGCAAAGTTCCAATTCAAGCAAGGTTCATAACTACATAAAAGTTTTTCAGAAAATGTGGAAAATCTAACATGACCTAGGTTGTTTTAAAGTAAAGCCTCATACAAAATTTGATTGAAGTCCTTGAAGCACTTCAGAAGTTATTGATTGGAAATTGAACTGTGAGCATTAAGTCATATAGGGTCAGAACTCCATAACATTTTGCTGAAAGTGATGAAAATTAATCTTGAACAAGCCTTCTTAAAAGTTATTGAGCAGAAGATGATGTGCCAAGTTCTATGTTAAACTGGGGCAATAATTATTTAAAAAATTGTTGAAAAAGCAGGAAGAATGGACAGTTCCTATCTCCAATGGTAAACTTGGCCCACTTAGTCACTCTTGCTATGGGTTACAAGCTATTGTCAAAACGACAGAACAGCATCAACAGACTCATTGGAAAATATTATTGATAATATTTCTAAATCCTACTGGACTGCATGATTCATGTATTAAAGAAAGGCCTGTGCAACGCACAAGGATATAACCGTGAACTTGATCTAGGTCTTCTTAAGGTAAAGCCTCATGCTTGGTTGAATCACACAAATAATGAAGTCCTTCAAAAGTGATTCAGTGGTTGAATCACAATTAATGAAGTCCTTCAAAAGTGATTCAGTTGTTGAATCACAATCAATGAAGTCCTTCAAATGTGATTCAATGGTTGAATCAGATTTAATGAAATCCTTCAAAAGTGATTTAGTCGTTGAATCACAATTAATGAAATCCTTCAAAAATTATTCAGTGGTTAAACTGCAATAAATTAAGTCCTTCAAAAGTTAGTAAGTCGTTGAATTCAATTAATGAAGTCCTTCAAAAGTGACTTAGTGTTTCAATCACAATTAATGAAATCCTTCAAAAATTATTCAGTGGTTGAACTGCAATTAATCAAGTCCTTCAAAAGTCATTCAGTGGTTGAATTGCAACTAATGACGTCCTTCAAAAGCGACTTACTGGAAATTAAATTTGTCAAGGACGCAACATTGTTTGCCACAGAATGAAAGGACATGCATTGGTAACACCATATATATGGTGGAGGCATAACAAACTTTGGCTTCTTCCCACCACCTACACTTTGTACAGCATGTGAGCATCTTATTCTGATATCGTCAGTGTACTGCTGTGATGGTGTTAAATTTTTGTGTCATACTCAGCATTTTGTTGGTGATGTTGCATCTAAAAGAACTATCTATCGAGCAAAATAAAAAGCTGTTGTTCTCAACTTGTAAATGATGAGGGTTCATGCTAGAATGATTAATTGCTTGCTAATTAGTGTTCTGCTTGATGAAGTCATCAGAGCCCTATAGTTATCATGTCAATGTGTCCAAACATCTGTCAACAATTAGGTCTCCACAAGATAATGTTCCTGGGAATTGTTGGATTTTAACCAAGTTTAGTGTGCACCTTTTTGCTGTTATGATCTCAAAAGAATTTGATTTTCAACCACCTAGGTCATCATTTTTTGAGTTATGGCCCCTGACTGTCTTTCTAACTTATAATTACGCACCTTAAGTTTACCAAAGATTATTAAAGTATATACTGTTGTAAACAAAAATGAGTTTGATTTCCAGCATTTTAAGATCATTTACGGCATTTATGCCCTCTGACTTCCCAGTTTCCAAGGTTCTTTCCTAACATGAATGAGGAATGCAGAAGGAGTTTGTCTGCACAGGGATGGAAAATGTGTGACTGGCTGGTGAATCAGGTTGGACATCACTGGGATATTTCTTTGGATTGTACACCACTTTGTCAAGTAGACTGCTGTCCAAGGCACTGTCCCATCTGAGATGGGCAATGAGAACCACTTTGCAGGTCTCACCATTTTGTCTTCTGAAATGACGCTCTGAATCAGGGCAGTTGGAGAGAATGTGTATCCCAGAATCACTTCCCAACTGCCAAAGCATCGACTGGCCCTGGTCTCTGGATCTGAAACTGATGAAAGGAAAGTGGGCATTGTGTGGTTCCTGCTAGTTACAAATAAATCCATCATTTCACAAAGACTAATGGATGCTGAGACCACTTGGCATGAAAAGTCTGGCCTCTCCACAATAATAAGTCAGCTAGGTCAATGTGGCTGCCTGAGATGTGTCTTTATGGACTAGTATGTGGAGCACCAGCACTGAAAAACCAACACCAGATTGGCAGTAGTTCACTTGCAAGGAGTTGTCAGACATTACAAGGGTCACCTTCTCAAGAAGCTGATCCTTCCAGGAAAGAAAGTGTTAATTACAACCTTCATTTTCAGGTGGTTGATGTGAATAGTCCACTCCTTTGACTCCCAGTTGACAATGACCATGACAATGCAGGGTAACCAGTGATCCCGGCTCCTGTGAGCCAGTGTATGTACTGATCATAATCTCCAGTTATGATTCATATCATAAGCAATTCTGCCACCAATGCAGGCAATGCTGGCATCTTGACTGTGATAAAAATCCTTTTGTCATCTAGATGATGGGGTAAAAAGGTGCCTATCAGCAAGCAGGGCAAACGAAAAACTGGCCCGACACCAAGCAGCTTAAAAAACTCTGATGAGTGAAATAATCTGTGCTTAGATGGATAAAACACTGGGATGGAGTGATTTCTGATTTCTCCCAGTCCACAATTCCAGCTGCAAGGACATGTGAGAGCAGACCATTCATTTCATGAATTAAAACTGAACTTACCATATGTTTCTAATATTTAACACAAGTCATTACCTAATTTGTTACAGTGCAGCGTGCAAATAGTGAGAGAAAAAAAAGAATGATTATTTCAAATACAGCTCAAATAAAAACTGATGTTAAGTCCCACCTTTTTTAAATGAAGCAGATCATAAGAACAGAGTTCAATACTGTACTGTACTGTATAAAGAATTGTTGTTTTTTTTAGCTGAAATCAGTTTAAAACTTTTATATACTTGATATTAATTTCTAAACTTAGCAAAACATGTAATTTTAATTTGTAAATTTGTCCGGCCCCAAATAATCTCTTAAGACCTCACTGAAAATCCTTGATGGACCATTTATTTTTATATCTGTATGCTTTGAGTCAATCTTGTCTACTTGTAATCTGCCATTCGTGTCATACCAAGATACATTATTAGTAGCAGTAGTTAAAGTTCTACTGACTGTGACCCCCACACCATCATCACCAGGGTCGACATCAACATCAAAACGATGTTTTCCGTTTTTTTCGGATGCGGGATTGGGGAATAACTGGTGGCAGAGAACAACTTGTTTTCGATGGACGTCTTACAGTGTAGTAGTATTGCAGTATAACCGTTCCAGGCCTTTCAACAATCACCTGTACTGCACAGGGACTCGTATAGTTGCTTACAATTTACTTATGCACATGTACTATAGACTTGCATAAAATATTACCAGTTTAGTACACATAGGTAAATTAAAGCGCTACTGAGTATCGAGTACGAACCCTGTGTGCACAGTATCAATATAGTTAAACTCTTCCTCTTAATTTCTCGTGGCAGAGTCTAAGATTTAGATGCATCAGTCGTATCTCTGTAGTTTCAAGTGACTACTGGTTATTTTATCGAAGTCCATACAGACCTCTGTACGGAACGGGTACTAATTATAGCTGACATCAAACGCTATTTACACCGTTTGATAAAGGTCGCGTACACCCTCAACAAAACTTGACAACAAGTAGTCTTAAGGTGCCATGGGTTTTCGGCTGCTGTACAGGAGAAAAGGACTTCTGCTACTATTCTTTACCATTTCATTATTTTGTGTTATATACCTTATATTTTCCGTGCCAGCATCTAATGGTATGATCAATATTTAATGTTTGGTGTTTGTTGTTAACACTTGCCGCTTATATCAATATGCAACAGTAATTAATACACTATATACTGTACTATATACCAAACGAGAACAAAAGTTTGTAGCACAATGATTTGCCTGTTGTTTGGTCAGAAACATGCGATTTTACTAATATAAGCTTGTTTTAGTTGCGCGAAACAGCAATAATATAACCTGATGTAGCCATACACAAACATCCCCTCCCCCACCAAAAAAGCATAACATGAGATAGAACATATACCATTAGTCCAGTCAATGTAAGACGTCTGCCCTGATATTTTTGGTACCCAAAATCACAAATATCAGGGTCGATGTCTTACATTGTAGGACTAAACATCCTATGTGAACTACCCAACAGTTGTTTATTAAATAATTGTGGACACCAAAAGAGTGACAGTAATTCAAAAGGTTTGCTTTATGCAGAAGTAGAAACGATAAGTTTGGCATCAGTGCCTATTTAATTTCTCAGCTCCCTTGTGTTTGGTTACAGGAGTCCCAAGTTGAATTTGCAAATCAAAGCTTTAGGATTCTCACACCATCAAGGTTTTTTGTACCCCTCTACTGAATATCAAAATAGAATGCATTGAGCATATAAAAATTGCACAAAACTTAGTAATTTCATTCGTTGATTTATAATTTCTAATCTCATTGTTGCCAGGGGGACCCAAACACTGTCATCTTGTGTTTCTAATCATGCAGGAGTTTCTTGAGCAAAACAGTTGCCATATTTGCTTGGGCCAGTCTATGTTTTCAAGTAACAGATGTGATGTAGTTCACCGTTTTTGAAAATCTCAATAATTCCATAAATTTTGGGATTTACGTCTCTTTGAATACATGTATATAAGAGTTACTCTTATATCTTTGTTTGATTTGTTTTAGAAATATTAAAACTTGACATTGCAAATATTGGATACAGACGACAGAGTTTTTAAAAAAATAGACTATTCTAGAAACCAGAAATGGACAGCAAGAAATCTTTTTACTTATTTACATTGGGAGCTTCCGTTTGCATTGAAACACCAATAATTTAGGGACCCCTTGGCGACAATCACATTAGAAATTTTACACAAGTGAATGAAATGGCTAAGTTTTGTGCAAATTTTTTTATAGCATTGATGCATTTCATTTTTAAAAAGGGTAGGGGTTGCAAACAAAGGGGAGGATATGCTAGCATATATATATATATATATATATATATATATATATATATATACACACACCACTCCCTCGATAACTCGCGCACATCGGGGTCCAGAAACATCGACCGCACTATAAGTGAGGCGCGAGTTATCGAGGGACCTATAAAATAAGCCCAAAACCAATAAAGTGATCGACGACATAAAGAAAAAATAAGGGGAGGTAGGCAGATTATAGTGTTGAATACTCACTTTATAATCGTGCTGAGATTAACTGTGAATAAATATCTCTTTTTAACTGTGAATAAATATCTCTTCATAACAGTGTACTTTATTTATTATTTCCTCATAGGTCAACATTAATTTCAGGATAAATTACAGTATATTGAGGCGATCATCGAAAACATTATTCCACGTGGTTTCTGTTTGCTTAACATGTGTACCACTTCACACATTGTGTACTACGTCACTAATTTTTATGTTGAATTGGATACATTCTAGTTTTATTGTTTGATCCAAATTAGACTTTTTTTTATATACAAAAGATTGACTCTTTTCGAGAAACAGTGTCGATCGAACGATAGATAGATAGATTTGAATGCGATAGAAGTAAAATGGAAAACAAAAAAACAAGGGTTAATCAGTACTAACATATTTAATTGGTCTACAAATTTAAAACAATGTAAATTAGAACAAGTTAATACTTGCCGTTTGTGCCACGCTTGACAAATATCAATTCACTTTTTGAAAAAATCAGTTAATTTTTTGTGTGTGTGTGTGTGTTACTCCTTGGTTTCTCTCCCGCCGAGCAAAATCCCTCAGATTTCTCAATTGCATGAGCTTTACATAGTCAACATTTTGGGTCTCCAGCCACCTTATGGCAATATCAAAATATCTGATTGCTTCCTGTGCAGAGGGGGGAGGTGGTGCAACATCTGCGTCTGCATCACTTTCAACACTTGTGGTACTCCGGTTAGAATCATCTTCTGCTGAAAATTTGTTCGTTATAGAATTAATTATTGTTTCATCTGACATGTATTCGGCTGTGGGGCAATCATTGTCAGCACAAATCCACTCCTCCATATCATCAAGAGAAACACCCATCTCAGGACCATTAGTCTGTACAAATTTCTCCCAAACAGTCTCGGCATTAATGACATC
Source organism: Sinohyriopsis cumingii (assembly GCA_028554795.2). NCBI lineage: Eukaryota > Metazoa > Mollusca > Bivalvia > Unionida > Unionidae > Sinohyriopsis > Sinohyriopsis cumingii. Next base: position 95,083,855 of record CM068840.1, on the reverse strand, counting down.
AGTTTCACTGAAACCTTCGAAGTCACTATCATCGTCGCTGTCTCTGTTACTGTTTTGCTTTACGGGCGCGAGTTATCGAGGGAGTGGTGTATATATATATATATATATATATATATATATATATATATATATATATATACAGTCCTACCTGTTTATGTCAACATCCTAGGGCCCGAGGAAATATTGTCGACATAGGTGTCATCAGCGAGTGGCATTTGCACTTTGAGAAAACAAACAATGGAAATTTTGAGTACATGAAGACAAAACCAGTGTGAAATACACTTGTATATTGACAAATTACATGTTGGTTAGCTTTGTATAATAAAATCCACAATAAAATATTGCATCGGTCACATCCTGATATGAAAAACATTCACTACAGTATTCAGTGTTGGCATTAGCACGTGGTTGCATAGTTCTTATGTACATGTACTTAAATTGGTCTAGATTTTGGTCATATTGTATACATTGACACATGCTAATGAGGTATTAAAAGAAAATGATTCTTACAATACAATATTGTAACAATGTCAGCTCAAGTGGTATACATTTAAAATACATCATGGAGATAAGTTATGAATTCTCTCATAATACAAATACATGTAGCAGTAAAAGATTTTAATGACAAATACATATACATGTAATTGAGATTATTATCTATAGCATAATCAATGGATAAAATTACAATAACATTTGATTTAATTTATCATGGACCAAACAAAAGCCTGTTTTTTGTATCTGACCGCAACATTAAAGCCTGGCAGCAAGATCAACTAATTGTTGAATAAAGTACAGGTCGAATCTGGCCGCTTGCCAACATAAATGATTAGGCAGGAAAATTAAAGCCTGGCAGCAAGATCAACTAATTGTTGAACAAAGTTTGGGTCGGAACTGGCAGCTTGTCGACATAAATGATTAGAAAACAAAGGATTTATTCAAGCTGGGACCAAGGGCTTCTGTCGACATGTACATTTAATTTTTATCTCGACATTGACATGAGCATGAGAATTTTGGTAGTAATAGTAGACCAAGGAACTGGGACTTTGCTTTTTTGTCAACATAAGTGATGTTGATATAAGTGGGTAGGACTGTATATATATATATATATATATATATATATATATATATATATATATATATATATATATATATATATATATTCTTCATCCCAGCAAGGTCCATTGTATTGCATACAGGAATTAACCATCTAAGAATGATTTCCTACTCAGATACTTGCAAGACACTGCATATCTGAGACGTGTGTGGGCTTAATGAATACACACCAGCATTGTCTTAGCACAATCAGATTAAGATGCCAAGTTATGATGATGCTGAGCATATTGATGTTTTTCTCACTTCATTTAAAAGAATTGCAGACAAGTATCAGTGGTCAGAAATTGAAAAGATATAGATTATATGGATATCTGAGAGGCTATGAAACGAAATATTTATGCAACCTCCAGAGACATAACGATTATCGCCTATACTGACAGCTATCTAAATTAAAAGATTTCAGTACAGGCAACCAGCCTCATCTGTTAGGAGAAAATTGTCTGAAATCAGGTATTGTCATTTAGAGTCAAATTAAACCTTTGCAGATGAAATCAGAAGGCTAGATTCTAGAACCCAGACATTCCTTACAAAATGGTGGATTTGATGTCCGTTGAAGCATTTTTAGATGGGTTTAAAAACAGCAGACTAGCTTATGAAGTTAGGAATTAAAATTAACATCCAAGAAACCTAATGAAGCTTTTGCACTGGTGACATTTCTAGAATACAACTATAAGGCCATGGTAGTGAGAAATGGGCAGACACTTCAAAAACTCTTATCCTGGGCTGATGCGGAAGAACCCAGTGAAGGGGTGATGGATTTTTAATTTGATGGTAATTAAATTTTGCAGCAAGTGGCCAACAGAAAGAAATGTTGGTTTGGCAGGGTCTGATCTACCAGAATATATCTTTCATTCTATATATATTTGTTGTTGTGGGCCAATCTGATTAAAACCAGATCTCCACTGTCCTAAATGGTGATCTGACAATGACCACTTACAGGTCATATTCTGATGATCTTTGTTATTATTATAATTACTAAGTTTTTCAGCCGATCAGATGAAGTCTTATATCTTCATGATAAAATGACTGAGCAGTGTCTGAAGAGCAGTATTGTGTGCCGAACAATTTGAATCACTTTCAGATTTTTTAAAGCTGCATTTCCATTGGCTAATTCAAAGGTCATTAGAACATGACCCCTAAGCGGTCACTGTCAGATCTTCACGTAGTACAATATAGATCTGATTTTTAACCAGATTGTGTTGTGTGCTTAACATCGTTTTTCAGCACATGATAGGCTATACATGGCATCCAGTATAATTGTTGGAGAAAGAACCTGGGAAAACCACAACGATCCACCAACCAATGGAAGCTACAGGCAAGCTTTTTCACATACCCACATAGGCCAAGCCTGAACTCCAACCCATGGAAACTACAGGCAAGCTTTTTCACATAGGTCAAGCCTGAAACTCCAACCCATGCAGACACTTTATACATTTGATGTGATTGGAGAATGTACTGGATAAAATATCTTGATCAATAATTGAATTGTCAAAATGGTGGCCATCATTACATTCTAATTGTTGCAATACAAAAAAAAATTCCAGTTTGTTTTATATTCAGGGATTGTTTTTACCCTATGTCTGAACTTTTCCACTAATTCTTTTTGAGGAAGGATAATGAAACAGGGTTACATTCCATGCCTGTACAGTAACTGTGCAGTTCTGTCTTAAAGGTAGCAATCAGATTCAGTTATTGTTAACTTTTATACCTTGCCATGGTGGGTGGGCTGATAGAAAATCACTGAATTTGCTTCGGTGTAATTTCAAACAAGGGTAATCTCTTTGAGTGGCAATCAATCATTTTATACAATGATTTTAATGTGATGTCTGCAGAGATGCCAGCTATTCTGGATTTTTTGCATAATTACATGTATATTGAAAGTCTTGGTAAAAAATAAACTTTTGTGGGATAAAACATTAAATGCGAGATTTTTGTGTGAACACAGGTACTAAAGTACTTAAGCACCAATATCATTGACTAGTACATAGAATTTATTTTTATTTGAAAAACAGTGTGTTCACTACAAGAGCCAGTTGATTAGAATGTAATAGCCAAAAAATCGTGACAGAGATGAAGATAAAGCAAGATTCAGTTTAATTCATGAGGAATAATGTTTATAGATACTGTTTTGGTAAAATATGTTTAAGGAATCCAAAGTTCTGTAATTGAAGGAATGGATTGACTGTTTTGTATCACTGGACCTACATTGTTTCTTACTGTACTGGTTTGTATTGCCATTTGTGAACTGGATATGAAAAAAACAGTTAACTCCAATATGATAGTTTTCTTCAGTTATAAATTAAAACAACAGTGTGATATAGAAGGGCATTTTGCTAATTATGGCATCACCCATAAACACTTTTATGGAAAATAAGTACATTGATATTTCTTGTTGTCAAATTTCTCTGTTACTGTAATATTAAAGAATACTGTTGAGGGGAAAAAAACATGTTTTTGGTAAAATGTCATTTTAGAATATGAATCTTATTCATAAAATAATAGTATTTAGGATATTTTCCATTTAAATATTAAAAGATTTCCATATTCAATTATTATTTTATTTAAATACAGTTGTGAATTCAGTATTGTGAGTCTAAGCCTTTGAAATAATGGCATCTTTCATGATTTGTAGATTTGGTATGGGTGTGGTTAATTTTGATTACTATGGTATAAGATAGAATTCCATTTTCAGTATTTATTTGTATGCAGCTAATTAATTAGATGAAATGCTTCAACATATATGCTGCCAGGTTAAGGGAGTGGTGGAATCTTATAGAACACTCAGGAGTCAGACAATTTGTAAAGTCTTACAGGGGAGAGAGAGCTCATAAAGTAATTGTACCTGTGGCTCACATTTCCTTTTCCCCCAGTTTGTTATACTTAGTATGTGATGTTTTTAAAACTAAAATGTTTATCAAATTTTCATACTGAAAGTCTTGCAAAATCTTAAATATGAGAACCCATTAACATCCCAAAGTTTACAGAAATATGATTTTGCTCATAAAATCTACAGTGGGCTGCCAAGTTACACTTGGAGTAAGAGTAATAAAAGGGTGCATAAAGAATACTTACTCCCAATATTATATAAATTTGCATTTTCTATAGGGGTGAATCGATAAATCAGTATTTTATCCATATTGATACTCCTATCAATGCAGGGGGTGAAGAATTGATACAGAATGATACATTTGTATAGATAATATATTGTAGGCTGTGTATTATGAATACATATCATTTCCACTAATTTTATGTATACATGGAATGAAAACACAGTGACCAGATTGGCATAAATGAATAGATAGCTTGGTCTTCACAGGGCGATTTTTCCAATTGGAGAGATTTTCATGTCTAAATTCATATTTCAGATGTCCATAGCAATCTGACAACAGTTAATGACCAGCCCTGGAAGCTCTGTAATATTTTAACAGCTGATCCAAATCCTAAATGTAATTTTAAAAAATAATGAAGTTTTTATAATAAAAGATTGATTTGCATTTGTTTTCCAGATAAATTTTCTGATGAGGTAATGTCAGTACGAGTCAATGGTAAATTTGGGATTCAGGATGATGGACTATCAAGAAAATATTTCTCCATACCTAATCGACCTATAGAGGATATTGTTCAGCCCCAACCTCAGTTTGAAGAAGGTGACCCGGAGAGTGGTAACAATCCTCCAGGGGCAGGCCCTGAGAATCAAAATGTTGGGCCTCAGCCTCCAATACAGGGGCAGCCAGACTGGAAAGAGCTGGACAGTAAAAGTGATAAATATGTGAATCAAGAAAGTAAGAAAATTGTCCCAGATCAGAATGAGGAGCCAAAGTTACAACAAACTTCTAAATATCAGGACAGTCAGGTACAGGTTGATAAGATTCAAGGAGAGAATATTAAAAATGCAGATAAAAAAATTCAAGTGGCAGGAAATGTAGGAGGAGGAGGAAGAACAGAGCAATCCCAAGTCCCTACTGCTACAACAGCTATCCTACAACAAGGCAATAGTCTGGGGAAGGGTTCTGTAGATCATCTGGGAAAGATTTACCAGAATGATATGAAAAATATGAGCCAGTCATCTACATCAGTGTTCCCAGCCAATCAGACAAAACAGCGGCTTGGTGAGAGTGGAATCAATAAAGTTTTGCAGCTAGGAGAAAAAGTGAAAAACAAAACCCTCGAAGTTGGAGCAAAATTCAAAAATAAGACACTTGAGAAACTCTCAGAAATTGGAGTCCTTCCCAAAAAAGAATATGTCAAATATATTCATGAACCAATACAGTGGAGTTTGAATCTGTCAGTGGAAGATATAGGAAATATTATGAAAAACACACAGTTTTTGAATGTTCAGCAAAAAATAGACATAAGTAGATATTTACCTTTAGAGCCAATTGGCCTATTTAATAGGTCAAATACAACTGATCTGTTTAATAGGTCAAATATCTCTTATAATAAAACTGAAAAATATGGCATGGGCTTCTGCACGTGCACAGACTGGACATGTATATGCTGTGTCAGAATTGTCAACGACGAGATGAAGATAAGTAGGGCGGCTTGTTCCAGTTTTACTTATCTCTCAAAATCGCAGGTAAGTTACAGATTGTTTAGTAGGTACAGTGTGAAATGCATTAATATCAATGTATATTGATTCAAAATAATATTCACCTATCTTGCTGATGAGTCAATTGAACATAGTTTTTATTACATTAAAAAGATAGAAAATGTCTGATCTCAGCTCCCACATTGTCAGTCGTGTTTCAGTCTCAAGATCACTGAGGGAAAAAGCAGATTTTAGAGTCTATGCTGGACTTAAACATTTGGTTGAAGTAACTTCTCTTCCCTCTCAGAATAGAATGTAATTGTGAGCAAATAGGGTTAATGTAAAATGGTCAGAATTAAAATTTGCAACTGTTACTTAAATCAGCTCTTTTGCTAAACTTAAAATAATATGCAATATGAACAAAAGAAATACTTCTTAAACTTGATGAAAATATTAAAATTTCTCTCAGTTTGATCTAGCAAAATTGTTGGATATCTATGTTTTTGCAAAAGATGGTAACCTTGAAAGTAGGTTAAATATGAAAAGGGTTACATATACATGCAGCAAATAGTCATTAAAATTGTGTGCTTATTTTCCATTTGAGCTTATTGTGACAGTTGTTTCTATTGTATAGGTGTTATAAATCAACACTATATATATGTGTGTGTATGTATGTATGTGTATACATATATATATATATATATATATATATATATATATATATATATATATATATATATATATATATATCTTAGGGGTGAAATGATCAATTAATATATCAATGAATCAATACTTTTTTCATATCTATACCCATTTTCCATATCTATACCCGTATAAATACAAGAGGTGAAGAGTCAATACCAAACTATATTTACCATGCACAAGTTACTTTAACTATTCAGTTGTCTTGAATAATTATTAGTTGTTTGTATTTTTGTTCTTTAAATTGAGAATTCATTTGAGGTTAATGTAGCAGACACATGTACTCATTTCGGTCAATAAGACAGAAAAACTATTGACAACATCAGCTTGTGTTCTACACATTAACAAACACAAGTCGGCTAACTCGCACGGTTTGAAATATACCCCTACCTCCCAACCCACCCAGTTCCATGCTGATTATTTTATCATGTCAGGATCCTCAGCCACTGATAAAGAAGACATTCCAGATTTGTTCCGCATGTATGATATACATACTTTTCTGATCATTTAATAACCATGTTATGCTACGTTTTTCTGTTGCTTTGTATCTTGTCTGCTTGCATCTAATTTGAGGGCTTTACTTCTGATGTGTCATGCAGAGAAATATGTCACATCTAATTTGGATTGGTGGTTATTGTTTCTTCGAGTTCAGAGTAAAAATAACCACCAGTCAGAACTAATGGTAGTGTATTGACAGTGTGACACACAAGAAATACTGGCATCTAAACTAGGTCAATTTATTTACAAAGCAGCAGAAAAACTTTGCACCAGTGGTCAGTAAAGTGTTAAATTGTACATGAGGAACACATTTGTAACATCTCCTTTTACGTTGGTATCTATAATCAGTCAATGTGCTGACGGAGTTAAAACAAATTAGCACACAATCGGCAAGGGAACATTCCAAACTGCATGAGTTATAGTCACCTTGTTAAGTTGAAGAAGTGAAGCAGGTGTTGTCAACATTTTTTTTTTAAACTGCCAGAAACAAGAGTATGTGGCCATGACATTTGTTTTGCATCTGTAGAAAGTACAGTAAGAAGGATTTTGTTGTAAGTCATCTACCACACTTGGACTTCTTCTAGATAAGATTGCCTTTGCATGAGGAAATTGCACTACATTTATTTCTTCATTTTTAGGATAACCTCAAATTGAAGACATAAAATTGGTAATAATTTGGTTTAAAAACATTCATGGAATGTGAATGAAAGGACGATGAAGATGAATCATGCACCTGATAAAATGCCTGAAATAAAATTTGGTAATAAGATGTTTTAAAAACATTCATGCAATGCAAATAACAAGATAGACTGAAATGACTTAAAATTTTTGGTGTAATAAAAGTTATTGACACCTAACAGGTAGTCTGTTTGGAAGTACTTTTTATACCATGTCAAGGATGAGAATGGCATATGAACACAGATGATAAGTCCATGTCTGTCTTTATTCTGCTTACTAAAAATACAACTGATATGTCAGCACATAAAAAATGGCACCACCCCACCACTGACAAACCTCCTAAAGACCATCAAATTTGATGTGTGAATCAATAATGTATTGTATCATATTGTATGCTGTCCATCGTGAATCATATCAATACATGGCAAAGGTGTATCATTTCACTTGTAATATATATATATGTGATATCGTTTTCTGTCTTTCAGGAATTGGATTTCCAGTTCACTTTAGACAAGAAACCAGTTTTTAAGAAAATGTTATCAGGTATGTCTGATTGATAAAATCCAATGTAAAGTACTTTTGTATTTGAAGTGGTTTCAAAAGGTAGCTAGTTTTCTATGACATATGACCAACAGAACTGTAGCCATCCACAATATTTGTTCACAGAAATTTTGCCTCTGTTGAAAATTCCTTGTTTTAAAAGAAGGACGTACTCGTACTTTCATATAATACTCTAAGAAAAACAGCCGTGAGGACATTAAAGTTTATTTAAGTACTAGGTTAATCGCCCATCCTTGGAAAGGTAAAATTTAAAAAATTGGAATGAGCAAGTTTAAAATGAAGTTTGAAGATAAAAATACTAAATAAAGTATAAGAAAAATTGGGATTCTGTTGCAAGTTTCAAACTTGTGATCTCATGCATTACACACAGAAAGATGGACAAATGTGGGTGTTTCTATATAAGACAGTATAGCAATATCCATTCCAACCTGAGTACATGTATATCCATAGGTAGAGTGAGATGTAATTTCGCTACTGTTACTTTCATAGATATTAAAAACTTGGTATATGGTGGGAGTATAGATGGTCACAACAATTTGATGTCGGCTTGTTTGGGAATTATGGCATCTGGAATAGGGGGCCCTGAGTGGCCGAGTGGTCTAAAGCACTCTTCGTTACGGATCACTGCCATCTCACCTCTGTCTGCGGCGGTTCGAGTCTAAGATTCAACCAATGTGGGCATGTGAGAAAGCATGCCAGTAGCTTCTCGTGGGTCGGTGGTTCTTTCCAGGGTTTTCTGGGTTCTTCCTCCACCATTAATACTGGCCGCCATGTATAGCCTATCGTGTGCTGAAAATGGCATTAAACCCCACAACAACAACAACAACAACAACAACAGCATCTGGAATAGAATAGGCATCCGTGGACGAGTAAGAAGAGTATGTTATAGTTTTTAACTCAGCTCCAAGTACAAACAGCATTGACCCTAATCTACCAGTGCTTAATGCACTAGCATATCAGAGTCTGTGTTTTTTTGTTCTATTGATTACTCCTAACACACAATCGGCTACGATGTCAGAGCTGAGCTTATGAAGGTTGTAGTTGGATCCAAATTGTAATACAGTATATACAGTAATTAAGTTATCTAATTATATTTTATGACATAAAATCATCAGTGCAACACAGTTTAGTAAAATATAATGACGTGATTTAATACAAGGTAAGTTCACCGCAGTTTCACATCACAAAGTTTGAAGTGCTTCGTTGAATTTATAACTGTAAGCAATGCAGTGGAAAACCTTGCATGCAGTCATGTGATAATAGAATCTTGCATATGTGTTCAGTACATATGAAATTTTTAAAAATATTTTGTTTACTCGCATATGTCAGATTCAACTTCAAACTGCACAGACTCAGATTTGCCAATGCATAATAAACCAGCAGATCTGGATCTATGCAGTTTATTCTTTATTTATAAGTAGCACAAGCATCATAGACCCTGATTTGGTGGCACATTATGCTTATGATAAACATAGGGTTTACCAGCACTTTCATGTGGGTTTTTTAATAAAAACATTCAGCAATATTCACTAATAATAATAGATCAATTGAGGAGGATCTGCAGTGGCTTAGAGGTTAGCGTGCCTCTATACCCAATTGAGGAGGAGCTGCAGTGGCTTAGAGGTTATTGTGCCAGGCTTTTGCCTGAAAGGGTTTGAGTTTGGTTTCTACATGTACCATCAGACTAGCCTGGTTCAGGTACCGTGGTATGAGTTTGGTTTCTACATGTATCATCAGACTAGCCTGGTTCAAGTACCGTGGTGTGAGTTTGGTTTCTACATGTACCATCAGACTAGCCTGGTTCAAGTACCGTGGTGTGAGCTTGGGCAAGGCACTTTTCTATCTTTACCATGGCACTAAATAAAAAACTACTTGTGTTACTATGCTGTGAAACACCAAACCAAACCAAGCTATTCCCACATCACAGTATTTGCAATATGTTCATCATGAGATGTGCAGAGTATGACTGGAAAGTATGCACTTAATTTTGTACTTGTCTAGAAATTAATAAGAAAGTATTTGATTGTTTAATGCTTTAATTTTTAATGGGAAGTAATCAAGTGAGATAATTTACCTGTTTTTCCAGCGGAGCATCCCCCAAGGATATGTCTTGGCTCAGTAGTCAAGGTGGTGGATCTCTGTGTAGACTTTCTGAACATGACTGCTAGAGTCACAACAGAGGAGGATCACAAGTTCCAGCTGCAGGGATGCACTGATTTCAGCCTCATACTGTTCAACAAGACAGTCAGCAACTTTCCAGTGGGCTGCTTCTTCATCCCTAGTCCTAGCTCTGGGTACAAGAAGGTGTTGAAGCCAGACCTTGGAAACTGGATGCCTTGATATGCAGTATTTATTGCTATCTCTTATACGGTATCACTTTGAAGAGGGGAACATACACTAAGCAACCTTGGCAGGATTTGTTTTTTGAAATAATAAAAGTAGGACAAAAACTGTATATAGTTCACCACTACCTCGATAACTCGTAAGAAAGAGGATTCATAAATGCAGACTGTGGCATAGGCAATGGCATGAGGTAGCATGGGAGGCAAAAATTTTGGTTAAAAGTTGGGGCAAAGGGGACTGGATGATTACAACTTTCACTGATACATGAGAATTGTAGTCACCCTTGTCCTACAGAAATATTCATTGAATGGATTTTAATATTTATGAATATTAGTGATCTGAAGATGACAACTGATCACTGATTTTTGCTGATTAGGTTCTGATGGAAATGCTTGCTTGTGTCAACTTAATGGTCATTTGACTCTTTTCACAACTGAATATAGAAGAGAGCATGTCACATTTAAAATGATTAGGATGAAAATGAATTAAAAGCTAAAATGAAAGCATGAATTTGATTTGACAAGACTTCCATTTTATTGCTACCAGTAGGCATTTTCCAACAATTTTATTGATTGATATATCCTTGTATATTGCATTATTAATGAAGATTTATTTGGGTTAAAGACAGTCTTAGAAAATATACAGTTTGATATTAAATATTATGAATCCCATGATGCCAATCCCAAATTAAGGAGAACTAACTGCAGTTTTCAACAATTAACCTTTTACCTCATAGAGTGTATGGCATTTTACCACTCAGTATCTATATACCAAAGTTACACAGCGCAGTATGATATAAATAGAACACCTATTATTTATTTGACTCCATACACATAGGCCTGCCTGTTAACTGTTACAACAGTGTAGTACATGGTACACATCTATGATGTATTGAAAGATTTAAGAGTAAAATCCGATCGATATAGCTTTGTAATTATTTTTCATGGAAGAATTATGTGCTTTTAAATCTTGAAATAAATTGTTTATTGTTAAGTCAGTGAAGCCATGTGACTAACCGTAGCTGCCATGTCAAGAATAGAAATTTACAAGTTCTTTGTTTGCGTCTACATCGCTAAATCATCTGAATTGGATAATTTTTAAAAACTAATTGGTGCCACCATCAATATCAGAGCCTGTACTTAAGTTATTGAAGCTTTCATAGTATTGATTCTAATCATGCACACTCAAAAAAGTACTGAACAAAATCCATGGCCTCTATTTTAGAGTATGGAGATAATGACTTAGTTACTTTAAATATCAGATTACAACCAGCTCTTAAACAGCGACCATGTGATCTGATATAATGGTCGTTCATATCAATGAATGTAGTATCCAGTAGGGTTTTTTACCCAAAGGTGGCACTACGAAAACTCGCTCAAAATGGCTGATGTTTACAGCAGGAGTTGAAAGGCACTTCCATGAGAATGGTGTAGAGGCGTCAAAACGCACTACCATGTGAATTGGGTAGTTGCATCCAAAGGCGCTTCCATGTGAATGGAGTAGAGGCATCCAAGGGTGCTTACATGAGGTATAGGGTTAAATTAATGATATTTTAAGCTTTCATTTACAAATTTTGATTGCATTTTTACAATTTTAGGCCAGTAGTTGTCTATTTTATGCATTTCCTATAAGAAAAGATTGGGATCTATACCTGCATCGAAACTATAAACAGGTTTGCAAGTTATCAAGTTGTGTTAATGATGGTTCAGTGTATATGTTGTAACATTTCTTAATATAGTATCAGAATTATTGGTTGGCTTTTTTGAAGGCACTTTCATATACATTATTGGCTATATCATGCAGAGGGAATGAGGGCCAAGTTTGTTACCCAAGGACTGAGGTAGCTGACCCAAACTGGAGTGGGCAGGTATTAAACTGACGATCCTTGGTTTACAAGTCCAGTGCTTGACCGACTGAGGTACCATGGCTCCCAGTTGTGGGTTTTCAAGTCTATCTTTTGGTGTGATATTCCAGGCCATAAAGCAGGGCATATAAGTTTATGGTCTTGGCTGTCCATCAGTTAACAATTTGGATTCCGGAGGATAACTTTAGTTCCACTGCAGATATCTTCACCAAGCTTTACAAGTGAATTTTCCAGTAGGAGCAATGAACACTATTGATTTGGGGTCAATAATTCAAAGGTCAAGGTTTTTTAAATATGTAACAGAATTGATACAAGATATAAAGAAGCTTGTTGATGCAGGAATGGGACTCGATAGTTAAGATTACTATTCTCGTGAAAGTAATATGGTTTCCATGTAATATTTCAAGATCTACAAAAGATACCTTCACTAAGGTGAAGATGTGCTGCCTTGATATGACTAAGTCATTGGTTGATTGTATGTGTCAAGGTCAAGGTCATGACACTTTTGATTAAGGGAGGTAACTTGCATAATAGCCACCAAACTTTACTTGTTGGTGTACCTTGAATGGAAAAAAAAAACAACCTTCAGTGTCAATGTCTCCATGATTCTAAATGAGACAGGCAGCAGGCATATCATGCACTGTTTTTGGTACTCTTGTTATCATTTCTTCAAGTTTGTTGTGAAATATTTCTTGAACAGGTTTTCAAGTTGATAATGTTGCATTGTCATGCAACTCTTACAACCTCTCCACAAGGCCTTAGCCATTTATTTTATATCCAGCTTGCAATATTATAATTGAAATCTCATAAAAATATATTGCACTGGGATATGTATAGTAGTCTCCAGAGATAGTACATACATGTATTAGGAGTCATATTTGGTTTCACAAGAGATACAGATTTAAATTATCTTCTCTTTGAATGCTTTCAGTTTTATATGCTGTAGCCTTAAAAGACTGAAATAAGTTGTATATTTGTTGCAGTTTTTCTGTAAAAAGAAAAGGAAATAATCTTGGTTGATTTGTTTGGGATTATTTGTTTTGTCTAATAGTTTTGATGTTTTGTGTGCACTATAACTGTTTTGGATTTATATGATAATCATGTGACACAGATGCTATTTATCAGTGTAGATGTAGATTAAAAAGGATTTGTTTTTGTTTCTTTTTGCACGTGTACCTTGTCCATTCAATGATATGCTTAATGACAATGTAAATACTGTAATCCATTTGACTTAAGAATTGTACCCTGTCCCTTCAGTGATACGTTACATGAAAGAATTGGATCTTTTTTTTCCTAGCCTTTCTCGAAATTATTTTCTAACTCTCTCTTCATATGATATGGAGTTTCATTTCTTTTCAGATGATGAACTTCTTTGTTGTTGTAATTAGGGTGTTTTCTTGCCTGATCTTTCCCCAAGTTCTAAATTCTGGTGACCTATGGACTGGGCATGCTCAAAGTTTGACTGAGTGCTACCAGTTGTGATATTGATGCTTGGCATATCCTGTAGAAGAGTGTGATTCTCACACACTAAGATTACAGTGTGTATATATGAGACAGCACATAACTAATTCAGGCAAATAAAAGAATAAGTTAATAATTTTTTTACATTTCAACTTTTTTTAATAAGCAATTTGAGAATTACACCCAAAAGGATCAGTGAGACTAGACAAAATGGTCAAATCAAGGATAAAAAAACCCAGCAAACTGACGTTAAGACACACTCCAAAGAACACAGCCAGAAGTTGTGATGTATTTGGTTTGAAATTTGGCATATATAGAATATATTTGGTTCAGAAAGTATAGTCATGAACACACTGCCATACACTTTAGCTGTAGTCCACAAATACTGTGATGCGTTGAATATGGTGGACACTTATTACAATTTTGTCTTCATACTTTGACATCAAACTTTGACAGATATGTGTTGATATCATCTGCAGTCATTTTGGGAAGGGGTGGAATTATATACCCCTTAGTGACACCCGTTTTTCTGCGTGCTTTGAAAACATTTTAGACCCACATTGTATCTAGTGATTTTTTTTTTTGTTTTTGAATTTTTAATGTACTTTTTAATAATTTCACTGGAAGCTTTATTGAAACTGTCCAGTTATCCTAGGTACATTTCCATTGTATCAGTGATATATTTCTTAAATCAGCCCCTTCACCTAGATACCTAATTTGAGACAATATAACTTGATCATCATTCTCTGCCTTTCCTTCTGAATAAGGTCCACAGCTTAAGACAAAATGAAGTTGTCTTTGGAGAATATGTCCACACTGGCACTTGTATAAAATGTTGACAAGTCTAGTTAATAATTATTGCGCTGTTAGTAATCAAATTCAGTTTGATGCTTGCAGTTAATCATTTGAATGATGTAACAATTTCCTGCTAAAAAATTGGACAAGAGACATGCTAAGGAAATAATGTGACAAGTGGAGAAACAAAAGCTAATTTAAAAATCAGAAAGAAAACTGCAGTCAGAATAGTTGGATAATGTATTGTGTGATGCCAGGTACATTAGAAAGTGGCAGACTCAAAGGGCATTCAATTTCTCTACCAGTACCATTTTTGTCTCACCCTACTACAGTATATCTAATATCCCATTCTAGCATATTGTTTAACTTGCACATTTTAGATCATTATTTATTCCTTTTTGAATTGGGTGTTATTTTGTGTGTTTGTGTGTGTGTCTGTCTGTCTGTCTGTCGATCTTTTTTATTTGGTCAATAAATATATTCTACTTCAACTATTAACAAACTTGCACTGTGGGTGAATTCTGGAATGAAAATGCATTGAATCCTCCCCTCACCCCAAGACGGGGTTGCTGGTTGAAATCAGGTCTTGGCTTTAATTCCAACGTTTTTTAAACTGTTGCTTTGCAATATTACTCTGTTGATGCATCATAAAATGAATTTTCGTCACACCTCAAAACTGGAATTCTGCATTCAACCCATGACTGCATAGGTATTTTTGCACCCTGTATCATACTGTTATACTTACAATCATGAAACATGGATGGATGGGGTATGCATCTGGATGAGTACTATGCTTGTCACAAAAGTAGGTCACTGACTTGGGTTGAATCTCATACCCACACCATGCAGAAAAGTTCAGCACCCTACATTTTATTGGCTTAGGTCATGTTTTTGTATTTAGCTTAAGGCCAGCAATTGTTTTTGCATGCTGTGTGAACAGCATGCTATCTAGACCATGAAACTTGGTCAGGAGATGCATCTTGATAAGCTTTTCCTCTGTTTCAGTGGTAGGTCATTATGACTTGTATTTCATACTTCAAGGTTAAATTTTATGCTTGATGCTCATTTCTCATCCACTGTTTGCACTAAAATTGTGAAATGGATGAAGATCTACACCTCTGTTACTGCCACACTGTTGCATCAACAGGAGCTTATAATGACTTGTATTTTACTTTTTGGCTGTGTTTAAATTTTTCACCAGTTATAAGCATACTATTCTTTCTGTAATCATGAAACTTATTGAGGAGATACATCTTGATAAGTTTTGCATCCTTTATGATAAAAGGAGGTATCTGTGACCTATTTTTCATGCTTTAGTGACATCAGGTTGGTGGACATTTTGTTGGAAATCCTGCTTTTGTGTGCTTTTTATGCTTCAGTCAAGGAACTTGATCAACACCTTCACAATTAAAGATGGTCACTGTGACCAACATTTTATGCTTTACTAACCCGTGTCAAGTATGTAACCACATGGATTTCTCCATGCTGTGTACATTCTAGCCAGTTCTGATCAGTGCAGTTGGAAGTAGAAATAAGGATGATTATTCATTGGTAAACATTCCACATTAACGACTAAACATTGTATATTGTGATGTTCCCCTCAACATTGTGAATGAGTATAGGAATTAAATGAGCAGAGAGCATACTGTATGCATTTCATGTTATGCTTCATCTGATCTGTAGTGGCTAATCATGGTAGTTATTCATGCATGAACTATGTTGGCACTATGGACTGCCACATGAAGGTTACTCAAAGTTTTTGACTTTCACTCAGTAAAATCTGGCCGCTCTGGGTGGACAATGATAATAGCCTCTTCTGAAGATTTTAAGAACACTGATGTAAAAAATTATTACAAAAATAGTATTTATCAATTCATTATAGTAACTTAAGTCTTAATGTCATGGAAAAGGACTTTCTTTTTAATTGTTTATGTCATTATGTCAAAATGTTTAGCAACACTAATTGCTTTAATGTTTAAATTGTTTTTTCCCCAAAATATATTTTTTGATTTTTTTTGTGGTCAGTTCTGTTAAAAGAGGAAAACATGACAGTGTTTACATTTGCTAATGTGTGTGTTTTGGATTTTTAATTATTTAGACATATTGCTGCCATGTCTGCACTGTGGCAGTTTATAGTGATGTCTAGCACTGGAGCATCATGCCGCAGACATATAACATGATGTCCCACCCAGTCACATTATCCTAACACCAGGCCAACTAGTCCTAACACTAACCTCTTAATGTGAGCACCATTTTTATAAATTTTGGTATGGTTCAGCCAGGGTTCGAACCCGCTATCTCCCCCATCTGAGGTGAATGCTCTACCACTAGACCAGTCCAATGCATTTGCTAATGATTGTTAAAAGGAATATGATTACCAATATTTTTCAGGTGCTATTCAGTCTTTTGATTCTTTTTAATGTAGCCATACATGTACTTTCCAAGTCATCTGTATTCTCAGTAATTTGATTGGCAAACAACATGAGAGTCCTTTGGTGTGATTTCTTTTTGTATTTAGGAAAACAATTTGAAAACTTGCATGCAAAATACGTGAATAACATTAAAAATAAAACCTCTCAGTACAGTGAAAAATGTGTTGCTAATAATTTCAGCTAAATGCATTATTTTATTTATTGATTTGGATACTTTAAAATTGAAAAACCTGTGATAACTAAAGAGTAGCTAAAATATATTTTTTGCTGACACTATCTTAGTCAGTGTATCGTAAAATTACAAAAGATACATCAGATTAGAAGAGAGAAGTCAGAATCAAGGTTTTAAGTTTTTGTTTCATAGGGTATCAATACAAGAAAACGATTAAATCTTAATTTAAATATTCTCCATCAGAACTGTTACAGCTAACATTAATTGGTCACCAAGGTAAGCAGCCTTAGGTCAGATTCCCTCCCTTTGATATCGCTGCTCAGCCAGGAAACCTCAAGTGCATACCAAAAGGGGAATGGTCATAATCTGATAGCTCTCTGGAGTTTACAGTATGTCTTATCCTTATTTGTATTAACTGTTGTAACATTGTTACGTTTATCTCTTCAGTGATATCTTACATATGACAGTTCATTTTTTATGTCCACATACCTATGCTGTGAGAAGGTTCATGTATCTTACTAACCAGAAAGTGAGCAAATAGTTTTGAGAAAGATGCAAAGCTAGTTGGTGCTCCATTGCATAAGATTTGTATCATATTGTGTTTCAGTTATCTAATTTAAAGCTATGCAATTCATGGTTTGTTGTATATGAAGTATGAAGATTGTCTCACCTTCCTTATTTTTGAATGTCTTTCAATGCTAAATGGATATTTTAAATAAAAGTCATTTTATAGAAAGTTATCGTGTGACATATTTATTTGTTCCATTCAAATACAAGACAAAATGTTCTCCTTCAAATACGTTCCACACTCACATTACTTTAGGAGTAGTAGCCTGCTATCTTGAGAATCCAGCCTTATCAAAATTGTCTTTTTCTGTGCCGTTTTTAGCTTCGCTTCTGTACTGGATAACATCATCAAGTTTATCTTCCGACAATCCAAACCATTTTTGTTTTCTAATTGACTCATCTAATGTTACTTTTGGATTTATTGTGTGGATTAATCATTCTGCTGCAGGTTGTATACATTCTTTATACAATTTCTGCCAAATTTGAGTGATTTTGCCACCATTATAGACTTTGTCCTTTTAGGACCATGAAACACCATGCTATCATTAACCTCTGCAAGGTCATTACAAGTTAGCGCAACTTTCACTTTTTTTGCTTACTCCGTTTGTAACAGAGTTGGTTTTAGCAAGTTTTTACTATGTTGCATTGCTAATTTATGCTTTGGTTTTACCCTCTTGTGTAGTTTCACTAGAACAGTCAACAAAATACTTAAAATGCACATGTTCAAAGCATAATCTATAAATTTCAAATGTGACACTGACTTTTTCAATTCCTTTTGTTAGAAACAGGCAACATATTTATATTAGCAAGTTACAACTTGTTAAATTACTAATTTATGCTTTGCTTTCTCTTCTTGTGTCATCTCAGGCATTATTTATGCAACTTCAGAACATGGAAGTCTAACATGACTTATGATTTCTTTATACTAAGTATACACCGTCTGAGATATGCATGGTCAGAGGAAGTCTGGGCTACTATATTAGCTAGTTAATCACATGCTGATTTAATAATCAGTGCTTTGTTCTTGTCTTGTTTCAGAAATATTTACTAAATGCATGAAATGCATGTTGAGAGCCAAAGTCAATTCGACATTGAAGAGAAGGAAAAATGGAACAAGTCAAGGAAGACAGTCTACGGTTGTTGGTGATACTGAATCATTGGGGAATATTTCCCATTTTAGGCAGCCCAGTGGACGTAAGTACCCAAGCATGGCCTTCAGGCCTGTAAATTGGGTGCATGGGATTCATATTGGATCAATTGGATCCACCTCCTTTTACTACCAACTGTACAGTCATCACCAACCATTCACATGTGAGACCTTTTGAGAAGACAGCCCAGTCAACTCTGACTCATTGGGGCAGTGTTTCCCAATTTTATGCTGCCCAGTGGGTGTTAAGTCCTGTTTCATGTCTGAGCATGTTCTTCGGGCCTATAAGTCCTGATGTATGGGGTTTGTACCCGATCCATAGGATCTAATGCATAATAAAATCACACCATCCCCGGCTGCTCAGCCGTTCCAAGATGGGTACCTTTTCACAGAGTCGATACAGCTATGATTTACGGGGAGCTTAGTGACAGGTCTATCTGTCTAACTGTAGCATTCGCGACATGCCCTTTCTATGACGGAGATTTAAGTGAGAAATCTTACTGTCCAACTAGGCCCTTGGAATGGTCAGTACCAGTGATAGCCACACTGTCTTTCATACTACCAGCTTCCAGGCTAACCATTCCCTGAGCAAACCAGCCAGCAGGCCAGACTTTCATATGTTCACTGCTTTCAACAAGGGAGAGCTAGTGACATTTTCATTTGGATGGAATTAAGTTTTCATACTGTGTGGTATGTCTTCTCCAGAGCTGCAAGTAGACCCAGTTGGGCCTCAACGCACAGTGAGTGAGACGGAACTCCTTCAAATCCACCATCCAGATCCTTCACATCTTACTCAGATCCGACCATGGAACGGACTGAACTTTAGCTTTCAAGCTGCCATCAGTGACATTTGTAGTGTTAGAATGCCCTCCAACCCCTACCGCTATTCTAAAGCATCAGTACATCTTGATGAGGAGGAAGAGATGCCTTCAGTACTGATCTCCCAGCACTTGACAAGAATATAATAGCTGTTCGTATGTCCGCTCATTTGTTTATAAGGTGGACAAATGTGCTCCATGCTCGTTAGAGTTGGTTTGGGATGTCATTGCACCTTCTTCATTGTTGGATTTTGCCTCATAGGCACCTTTCATACTCAATGGACACACCCAGCAATAGCCACGCTTGGAAGGTGATGGCCAGGATTGCTAGGGTCATTGACCAGGGCTGCTCACCATACCATAGCCAATTCTCTGATGGATGCGGCCAATTTACGAAGTGTCACATGTCTGCGATCCATATCTCTCGTTCCTTGTCATAACCTCCCTTTCCAGACGACCTTGTTTGGGTTATTGCTGCTTTGAACAAAGAATAGACGAAGTTTGAAGGCAGGCAGCTCAGGAACTACCCCTCCACCTCGCCACTCCACCCACACGGGTGTTTGCAACCACTTAATGTGAAGGGATGTTAAGCGGCCTCAGGACGGGATCTCAGTCATATGTGCACCAATATTGATCATTAGGAAGCAAGCATACAAAGGCCGTAAGAAACCAAATTTTGAGCTCACTGGATCTTTCTATTCCCTCAGAACAGGGTGTGTGTTTGAGTGATCCATGTCATTTGGAGGGGTTGTGGGTTTCGTTTATCAACAATCCCCTCCTGTCCCCACTTCAAGGAAGCACCATCTGATTGGGAGAAGGATGCTTTTCTCTAACAGGAGAAAAGGTCACTCATCAAAAGGCTGTGGAACTTGCGCAAAGACCACAAATCCCCAGGGTTTTATTCAAGGTTATTTCTTTTTCGGAAAGGAAACAGCAAGTAGAGATTCATCATCGACTAAATTTGCCTCAACCAATTTAAGATGGAAATGCAAGATCAATCTGTTTCCCCGTTCGATAGGACGAGTATGCTGTCAGTCTCGATCCGATCGATGCATATTTTCACATCCATATTCAACCTGTGTCATGAACATTTTCTCCAATTTTGCTTACCCATCACAGTTTATCAGTTCAAAGTTCTCTCTTTGGCCTTAACCTGAGCCCTTTAGGCTTTTAATGAGATTATGGATTACGTCCTCACCCAGTTTCGATCGACATCATCTACTACGACAGCAATGTACCTGGATGACCAAATCCACAAACATATGGTATATACTATTCTACCCGAAGTATCTTTAAAGAAACATATTTTACTTGAATATGGTATCCATTCATAAAACCTTAGAAGAATAAGAGATGGAAGGAGTTACATCCCCTTACCCCGCAGGGGCCATCTCTGGTGCCCTAAGGTATCTGAGGCAGCTTCTACATAACCTGACTGAGGAATCAATTCCATCTGGCAGGAAATGCTTCTAAAGGGAAATTTTTTTCCCTCCCACAGATCCAGCAAAAGGCATTAAGTCCTGTTGTTAAGAAGCAGTCAAACAACCCTAGACTGTTGTTAAGAGGCAATCAAACAACCCAGGACTGTTGTTAAGAAGCAGTCAAACAACCCAAGACTGTTGCTAAGAAGCAGTCAAACAACCCAAGACTGTTGCTAAGAAGCAGCCAAACAACCCAGGACTGTTTTTAAGGAGCGCTCAAACAACCTGGGATTGTTGTTAAGAAGCAAACAACCTGGGACCATTGTTAAGAAGCAGTCAAACAACCCAGGAAGGTCACCTGTTATGCTACGGTTATAGTTCCTACCAGGTAGAATTGTGCATTTTGGGAGGAAGTCAGGGTTCTACATCACTCTTGGGTGATTCGACCAATCCTATCCCTATTAAAATTTTAAGAGACACAGGAGCTTCTCAGAGTCTTTTATTGTCAGGTACTTTGCCAATTTCTGAGAAGTCTTCTTCTAATGAGAGTGTTTTATTCAGGGAATAGAGTGCGGCTTTGTTAATGTTCCTCTCCATTGTGTAAATTTGTCATCAGACTTAGTCTCAGGACCTGTGACAGTCAGAACAGTGTATGCTTTAGTGTCCGCCCGTTGAGGACATTCATTTATTATTAGGCAATGACCTAGCTGGAGACAAGATCGTGGTTAATCCACTTGTAACTGAAAAAGAATCCCCTGATTTATTCCTAGCTTGTGCAGTTACTATGGCAAAGCTCTTGAGAATGATGTTGATAAGGAAAGTATTCCTTTAGCTGACACATGTATTGGTCAGACTTTTGATGAAGTCACTTTCACTCCTTGCTTGGATCAATCAGAAGGTACTGATCACAGTGATCCTCTTTTAACTACTCATTCTCTTTATTCCAATCAAGGTGACCAACGACAATTACTTTCATCGAACAGGAAATAGATCCTGAGATCTCCTGTTTGTTTCAAAGGGCCATTAGTGAAACTGAAGCCACTTAAGTTCCTGTATGTTATTTCATTAAAAATGGAATTCTTATGAGAAAATGGAGACCTCCCAAGGTACCTGCTGATGATGAATGGTCAGTGAACTTTCAAATTGTAGTTCCAAAACCTTACAGACAGGAAATACTTAGTCTGGCCCATGAAACTCCTTCAGCTGGTCATTTAGGGATTAATAAGACTTATTCACAAGATCTTGACTCACTTCTATTGGCCAAAAATCAAAAGTGATGTTAGTAAATACTGTAGATCTTGTCATACTTGTCAAATGTTTGGAAAACCTAATCAGAAGAAACCTAAGGCTCATCTGCAACCTATTCCTGAATTTGACAAACCATTCAGTAGAATTATGGTAGATTGTGTTGGTCCCTTACCTAAGACCAAGTCAGGTAACCAGTACTTGTTGAACATTATGTGTGCATCAACAAGGTTTCCAGAGGCAATTCCTTTGAGGAATAGTAGATATGATATTGACATCAGCCACATCAAGGGAAAAGATAATTTAACAGCAGATGCACTTTCCCCGTGTATAGCAATGTATTATTTCATGTACACTGTGTAATTTATAAGAGTTCTTTTTAAGCTCGTATAATTCTTCTATGGTGAAAAGAAAGCTTTATCATATAAATCTTTTTCTTTATGGGGTGAAGTGTTATGTATATTTGATTTCATTTATATTTAATTTGTTTGTAAGTTTTAAAATCTTATTTTTTATTTAATTACATGTCAAAGTAATGTAATTTTGTCTTCTAGGAATTTGATATTTTCCAGAAATTAGTTTGACCCAACTGTTTAATAGTAAGCACCGAACTTTGTATCTTTTGATGACCTAGTTCCTGACCTTGGATGAAAATCAAGTAAACTTTTTTTTTATAATCCGTTCTTAATGTGTGAATGATAATAGTAAAATTGAGGCTGACTGGGACTATGTGCCTTTAGACAAATACTTCTATGCTGTTCTCAAAATTCTGGAGAGTTGACCCTCACCCAGGAATCTGTTTTGCATCTCAAGTTACTGTATAACCTTCGTCTATAAAGTAATCAGTCGGGCTTCTAAACACTGGGACATAAAAGTGTTTCTTTTGTTCTGACAGTTTGGAGTTACATTTAAATTTTTATGCAGATTATTTGGATTCTAGAAGATTAATTCTTTTTCCTGGAAATATTTGAGTGCTCATACAGATTTCTTGGACAAAGACATTTATTTAAATTTTATTTGGAAATTCAAACACCTGAATATTGTTTGTGAATCAGCAAAGAACTGTAGATGCTACAGCACCATACTGACTACAGTATATGCCATCGCCTTCCATTTTGGATTTTTCGTTGGGACTAGAACTTGAATTCATTAGAACATTTCATTACTACAACTTCTAAAATTTAATTCATGGATTTTTTTTGGATTTGATTATTACAACCGTAAGTTCTCCTGTTTTCATTTTGACTGTTTTTCCAGGGAAATAAATTATTTGTTAACTTTTTCAAAGCTTGTTGTTTTCACTCTTGCCTTTGTTACTGTTTATTAGAGCCTAAACACCTAGCATAAGATTAGTGACATCAAAACTTGAATTTGTATGTGAAGTGGGAATGTGCTTTTCACTTGCCAGCGACATTTCTTTTATTCTAAATTTAAACTCCCCTTCTTCCTTCTCTCTTTGCATTTGCACCTGTCTCTCTCCCCCTCCCTCTCTCTTTCTTCCTTTTCTAACGGCATTTGTTTCTCCTCTTTCTGTAAATGCACTTGTTCTTTTCATAACTGTATTTGTCTATCTCTCTTTCTTCCTTATCTAATTGCATTTGTTTTTCTTCTTTCTGTATCTGCATTTGTTTATCTTCTTTATCTTTCTGAAGTTCCAGCTTCCTTAACTCTAATTTCATTTTGTATTTTAATTTTAATTCCTTTACTTTTATGTCACAGTCTGATAAAGACTTACTGATTGAAACCAAAGGACTTTTTATCCAAAACGTTCTTTTCTACCAAATACTGAACCAAAATATTTTTCATTTTTCGCTTCATTAAGGAAGCTTTTGTCTCAAAAAGATCCTTTTCTGGCAAGTTGAATCAATTCATATTTTTTCAAAAGGTCTAATTGTTCCTGGGTAGGATTTAAAATAAAGATTTCCACTTTTGATGACATTGTAAAAAAAAACTTGCAGATTTTACTAAATATTTCAAAAATGTAAAATAATACTTAGGATTTAAAAGATTTAAAAAAACCTAGGGGATATTAAATTTCAAAAGACAAAGTTTTCTGAAATATTTTATCCAAAATTAATATATCCCGGACAAGCCCCCAATTTTCTTTGTTACATTTTAGGCTCTATAAAACAGCAAAAAGAAAACAGTGAAGACAACAAACTTTGTAAAATTTAATTTAAAAAATGTCAAATCCAGTAAATAAAATTACATTACAATAGCATGTAATAAAAAAAATTTAAACTAAGAAACAAACAATTAAATTAAATCAAATATAAATTAAATCAAAATATACATAATATAGGAAGCTCTCTACTTTATGAGAGCAATCTTCAGCTGTAGATGGGGAGTCATAGAAGTCTGTGGAGTTTCATGCAACCTGTAAGCTGCAGTTGATAGCGATGATGGTTGAGGATGGTATTGGTTTACTCGCAGTAAAGAGACCAAAGCTTTGGGACAAATGGATCTGCAGGAAATGATAAGGCTCTCAAGAGATCCATTAGCAAACTGGAAGGGGTGGGCCATAATGGTTTCCTTGACTATTAAATGGAAGCAATCGAACCAGATATACATCAACTTAATGCCATGAGATACACTGTTCCATTTTTTAATCATTATTCAATATCACTATGCAAGTTAAATAATTCAATATTGCTGTACAAGTGAAGATCAACAATACATACATCTTGCTTGTCGATGAAACATACATTATCATATTTTTGCATAAATCCTATACATTGATGACCTTTGGTGATAGAATCACAAATTCATATTTTTGCATTTATCCTATACATTGATGACCTTTGGTGATAGAATCAAAAATTCATATTTGTGTATAAATTCCAATCATCCATGGTGATAGAGCCATACAGCAATCATATTTTTTTATTATAAGTTTCTTATCTTGATTCTTGTTTATGTACTTGCTAAGTTACATATTCTAATTAGTTCAATTTAGCAGTGATATAATTTATGTATATCAGTTGTTGAACTCAGTACACATCATTCTGTTAAATCCATTGTTGGACATTATACACATGAGTATAGTGTCAGATCTGTTCATCATTCAATTACCTTATAAATAAACCTCTTTCATGAAATCACTTTCAGTGACTTTGCTAAATCCAACTGCAACCTGGCTTCATCCTATTAAACAAAAACTATTCTGCATGATTACAATCCTAATTATCTGTTTTTAAATTTCATATCCTGTTTAATGAATACGACATAAATCCATTTCACCAGGAAAAAATATTTTAAAGTGCATGTTACCAATAGCCCACATAAATTAAAAAATAATTATTAGGATGTGTCAGCATAAATAAGGGAAAACAATTTCATGTACAATACCACTGACACTGACAAGGATGATGTTAACAAGAAGTGTGTGTGTGTTTGATTTGAAGTTTTAATGCAGCTTTAACAATTTTTCAGTCATACTTATATGATGTCTGCAGTGATACATAGAAAGTAAAAGAACACATTTTTCATTTATTTATATTATGATAAAAAATGAATTCAAATAATGACTCACAAATGATTAGTTACATGCTGTATATGATATGACATTATCTTCGTAAGTTTTGAAATAAAACAAATGCAACCTTGGGTATATTATACAATTTTCAGAGATGTTTATTATTTTCATTGTTTTATTTTCCTAAGATTCATCAATGAACTGGCATGCATTATTATATTTAGCAGATCAACTAATAGCATCCCAAAATGTAAAAAGTAAAAAGAAAATACCAATAACATCAATTCTTTCCACAGTTCCAATTACTAAATCCTTTTAACTACACTTCACTTTTGCTTAACAATTGTGGGGGTGGAGGTAGGGGATATTTTACTTTTTCCATGAAGCTTTCTTTAAGTTTCTTCTGTGAAAAGATATATTAAAAACAAGTACATAATACATATCAATCCTATGTTTTCGTCACAGTAATTTTCAATCAGGAAATTATCTGTTTATTTCATGGATAAACATGTACTTCAAAATATTGTTGTATTCTCTTGGCTTAGGTATATGCACAGTGTACATGTATTAAGTGAATTTCTAAAATATTCCCAGATGAGCAGTTTCATTGATCACATGGTTCTGTCTTTTAAAATAAAAATAAGCTGCTCTTGCAGAAAGATGGCACTGGTGTGTTTACATCACTGTATCCAGACCTTGTTGGTAGATGCCACTGGTGTGTTTACATCACTGTATCCAGACCATGTTGGTAGATGGCATTGGTGTATTTACATCACTTTATCCAGACCTTGTTGGTTGATGGCACTGGTGTGTTTACATCACTATATCCTGACCATGTTGGAAGATTGGCATTGGTGTGTTTACATCACTGTATCCAGACCATGTTGGTAGATGGCACTGGTGTGTTTACATCACTGTATCCAGACCTTGTTGGTAGACAGCACTGGTGTGTTTGCATCACTGTATCCGGACCTTGTTGATAGATGGCATTGGTGTGTTTACATCACTGTATCTGGACCTTATTGGTAGATAGCATTGGTGTGTTTACATCACTGTATCCGGACCTTGTTGGTAGATGGCATTGGTGTGTTTACATCACTGTATCCAGACCTTGTTGGTAGATGGCATTCATATGTTTACATCACTGTATCCGGATCTTGTTGGTAGATGGCACTGGTTGTTTACATGACTGTATCCGGACCTTGTTGGTAGATGGCATTGGTGTGTTTACATCACTGTATCCGGACCTTGTTGGTAGATGGCACTGGTGTGTTTACATCACTGTATCCAGACCCTATTGGTAGATGGCATTCATGTGTTTACATCACTGTATCCAGACCTTGTTGGTAGATGGCATTCATGTGTTTACATCACTGTATCCAGACCATGTTGGTAGATGGCATTCATGTGTTTACATCACTGTATCCAGACCATGTTGGTAGATGGCATTCATTGTTTACATCACTATATCCAGACCTTGTTGGAAGATGACACTGGTGTCTTTACATCACTGTCTCCAGACCCTGTTGGTAGATGGCTACTGTTGACTTGGATTAGGGAGTCAGCTGAAAGCTGTACATGCTGATGACTGCTTTGTGCATTTATTGGTGTTACTTTGTTTATAAGTCTTTATCCAGACTCTGTATAATTACAGCTGAAGGGCAAAATCAGTCTCAATGTTCAAATAGTCCACAATATTTGCAATGTATCCAGACCTTTTACATTTCAAATTAATGGCTGCAGATAACCTGGCCATAGTCAACTTTCATGAGGAAGCTGCTGTTTCTGAAGACTGGTGGATGGGTTTTCTGTACTTGCACTGTATCCAGACCCTGTACATTTTAAGCTGACGTCCACGGTTGACCTGAAGTCGTCTGTCAATCAGGTTCTGATCTTCTACCAATCCTGCTCTTGTGAACATCTCCCTTAGCTCATCTGCATAGAAAATTGAAATTCATAGAAAGGCTTCCATGAAAAGTCCATCACTCACTCTCTCTCACTATATGACATCTAATAGGAAGATTACTTACTACAGGGCTTTTCCAGTTAAAGACAAACCAGGAAAATAAGCATAAGTATTAAACTGGAAAAGTTAGATAAATACATGTACATGTGACATATCTGAGAATGTGGGTATGTGAGAAGCCTTGTGCCAGTAGCTTCTTGTGGGTCGGTGGTTCTTTCCAGTTTTCCCAGGTTCTTCTTCCACCATGTATACTGGCCACCATATATAGCCTATCTTGTGCTGAAATATGACATTAAACCCTACAAAAACAAACAAAAAACAACTATTTATGTTGCTACACTATGGTCCATCAGTCATTATGTTACACACTATGCTCCATCACTCTCAATCTGTATACTACTTATGTTACTACAATATGATTCAGCACTCACTTTACATATCATGCTACACTTACACGAGGAAAATTCTCTGTATCAAAAGGCATGTATGCACAACTTGATAAACATGTGTATGAATTATGGTACAAATACCTTGAACAGTTTGAAAGTCATGATCCAAAACCAAAACTACTTATAGACAGACATACAGATTCATATAATTGTAGTTATTCCCCCTGTATTGCATACCTGGGGTTAGCAAGAAATGAAATTTTTTGGAAATGTTATATGATCGATGTGAAGTTAAAAGGAATTTATCATGCTATC
Organism: Sinohyriopsis cumingii; assembly: GCA_028554795.2. Taxonomy (NCBI): domain Eukaryota; kingdom Metazoa; phylum Mollusca; class Bivalvia; order Unionida; family Unionidae; genus Sinohyriopsis; species Sinohyriopsis cumingii. The sequence goes on along the minus strand of CM068840.1, from coordinate 95,055,365 downwards.
TGCATCCTTTGTATAATTTCTGAAGTACTTAATCACGGATTGTTTCTGTCGAAATTGGGAAATCCCACTGAACACATTATTTTTTTTAGAAGCTGTTACAAGGATTTTATATTTTAGTAACAGTGGGTATACTTGATATTTCTGTACCAACTGTGCAAATTTGAAAGGAGTGTAGTCCAAACTTAATCTGTCAAACTTTATCAATTTTGAGAGGAATTCGATTAAAGATTTCTCCACTCTCAGTAATGGTAGCCACATCTGATGGCAGATTGTGATCATCTGTCGTACCTACTAAGTTAAATTCTGCTGAATCCGGTCAACGGTTTTTAAGATGTTGCATAAAGATTTTTCTGTTTTATTAATGGCAGCTATACATGATGGCAGATATGCATTGTATGCCCCTTATAACTTAAATTTAGTTAAATCATGTTCAGTCATGTCGATGTTTATGGAAGCCATTTTAAGTTATTTTCTATTTTTAGTAACGGTGGCCATATTGGAGAGCAGATCAGCATCATGTGTTAAAACTTGAAAATCTTTCATCACAAACTTATTTCCTTCATATTGGGCATTTCCTGAGATTTTTCAAGATTTTCCTGTATTTAGCAAGAATGACCATATCTGATGGCAGATTGGCATCATTTGTATAAACTTTGAAGACCTCTGTGCCATGATACTTTCTATCTAATTTGGTCATATTCTGCTGAGCAGTTTTCGAGAAGTTGTTTAAAGGTTTTTCTATTTTTAATAATAGCAGTCAAATTGATGGTAATTCAGCATCGGTTGAGAACCCTCTTTACCAGGATGCTTTATGACAGTTTGGTCAAATTCATTTAAGTGGTTTTTGTTAGAAAAAGTCACTTAAATGTTTTTAATTTTAGTAATGGAGGACATATCTGAAAGAGAATTGGAATCCTTTGCATAAAATTTAAAGGTCATTATACTTTCTCTTTAGGTTGGTAATGGTAGCCATATTTAATGGCAGATTACAATCATTTGTAAAAATATGTCTTCATTCCTGGATGCTTTTTGTAAAGTTTGATCAATTTCATTTCAATGGCTTTCCCAAATCAACACCATAGTTATCAAAACCACTCAAAATTATGTCAGATCATTCATAATTCAAAATTTCTTCAAAATACCTCTCATTTTTTCTAAGTAAATTCAATGAAATCAGAGCCTTTTTTGTAGCCAAACCTCCATGTAAAGACATTTTGAAAGATTTTGACAAATTCTGAAGCTGCCATTGCAAAATCCTTGGTACCATCCTGATCCAGTTACCAGATAAACCTTCAATTTTTACTGCAGAAATTACAGCCATACTCAAAACTTTGAACTATGTTGAAACCTCTCGGGTTAAAAAAATCATTATTTCAGATTCCCTTTCCACACTCAAACCTTACACTATCTTATATCTGGCAAATTATAAATAACCCCTGATATTAAAGAGACATGATGTTTTCATACAATCTGGGGAAAGCATTCTGTACTGTTGGCTATCTAGTCACACTGATAGATAATGGGTAGATAAAGCAGCCAAAACTGCACTGCAGTCACCAATCTCCAAATTGAAGATTCAATATGCTGACTTCAAATATTGAATAAATTGGCATGTTCATCATATTTGACAAAATATATGGGACAAAATCTCCAGAAACTTATTTAAAGAACATCAAACCCATTACTGAAGAGTGGCATCCCTTGTACCAAATGAAACAGAGAGATGAGGTTGTATGGTGCCAAGCACTTATTGGATGCACATCAGACTCGCACAGATATCCTAAAGAGTGAAACATTACCAGAATGTGTATCCTGATAGTGTGCTCTTGTCGAGTGTGACACTTTCCACCATGTGAGAAAGAAGTATTTTGATGTGAAGTGTTTGAAGAAATTGTACAAGGATATACCACCTTAAATAATTTTGGACTTTTGGACTTTACAGTTTACACAAAAAGTTTTAATCATTTATTAATGATTTCACATGTGTTGCCTTTATCTGTTGCTTGATATACATTTTTAACAGAATTTTCCCACCTTTACAATTTATATTATATCCTGATGTACTTATTTACACATTTTTTTGGAAGGGTTTATCTTCCAAAATTGTTGTTCAATTCACTTTCACATTTCTGGAACTTAACCTTTTGTTGATACTACATAGCCACTTTGTGATGAGGTGCCATAAAACATTATCTGATGCAGACTGAAATTTGATACCCCAAAGAAATATTTTGATTGTATAGTGTATCTTAATATAACTCTCACATCATCGATATGTATGATTGGTTTGCTAGTCTCTGTCGCTTCAATATTTCTCAATTTCCAATTCTGCAATAACAGTGACAACCATGGCTTAAAAACTGATATGAAATTGAATACATATAAATTAAATAGTCCTTGTTTGGTAAGCTAAAGCATGGTAAATCAGAATAATAGGAACCAGTCAGGGTCACTTTCCATGAAATCATTTATGAATTTATAGCTGACAATTCAGTGTGTGTTTTTGGATTTTTAACAAATTTAGTCATACTGCAATGATGTCTGCAGGGTGGCACTGATGTCTAGCACTGGGGCATCATGCCACAGACATGTAGCATCATGTCCCAACCATTCACATTATCCTGACACCAGACAGACCAGTCCAAAAAAAACCATCTTAATGCTGAGCACCAAGCAAGGCAGCTGCTAGCACCATTTTTATTAGTCTTTGGTATGACTCGGCCAGGGTTTAAACTCATGACATCCCACATCCAAGGCAGATGCTCTAATCATTAGGCCACCAGAGCAGTTGGCTGACAATTCACCACTGCAAGGTGACTAGTTGCTTATGAGAACAAAGAATTTTGCTTTTAATATAACGTATCAAATATAATGTTTTAATTTACATGTTTATCCACTTTGAATCAAAGTCCTCAAAGAGCTAGATAAAGATTATCATATTGTTTAATCACAGGGTTTTTTTGTGCATCACAGCAGAAAAGCTTGGATATATTTATAGATAAATAATTTACCTTGGGTGAAGAAGAACACTCTTGTTCCATCTCCTCTAACATAAAAGTTCTCTGATAAACAGCGCCCTAAAAGCAGAAAAAAACCATGCTGGATAATTTTATCCACAAAACCTATCATATGTAGCAAATACAAACCGCAAATAAAAGAAATATTAACTAACAAACATTCTTCTATGTATCTCAAATAAATGCAAACCAATGTTCATATGAGAAGGCAAGTAATTTTTCAAATTAAATAGCAAATTGGTGATTGAACTTGAGCACTTTTTGGTTGTTTTTTTTTCTGAGTGAGCCAAACAAAACTACAAAATGTTCCGCAATATAAGTCCAAAGTCAAATAAAAAAACTGATGATGGTAAACAACATCTAAAAAGCAGCCATTTTTGTTGTAAGATAACTAGGCTCAATTCCAAGGTTATGTCAGGCAATAACTGACATAGCACCTGCACACACCTCCGTAAGCACACCCTACTCTTTCTGGTAACAACTCATAAAAAATTATCCTCTTTTAACTGCACATTTCTTCATCCAAGTGTGCATCACGAGGAAAGCAGTTGCAAAACCCTGCCTAATACATCAGGATCTACTTCTTGCCTACCACCCAATTCTTATTTCATTACCAATAAACTCCAAAGGTTAAATCAGGTCTTAAAAACAGATTTTACATGTAATTTATTCAGTATGATCATAGTGAGAGATTATATGAACCTCCAAAATGGAGACCACTCAATGTAAAGGGTGATAACTCTTCCAGTACTTGTGACGTTCACACTGTTTATGGCATCATTATCATAGTTTATTGGTGGCGCTCTACAGTTTCGCATTTTGCATAGGGTTAGAATTTTAAACAAAAAAGAATTTCCCCAGCTTTCCTCACTGGTTATACTGGCTATTTAAAAAAGACCTTGTATATCTTAGGTATAATTCAAAGAACCTTTAATTCCCTTTATTTTGGTGTATGATTGATGGGTGTAATATGGGTTATAAAGTATACAGCTTGGCCTTACTCCAGATGTGCACCTTTAAAAACGTTCTAGCTCCACTTGGTCATTTTCACTTCCTGAACTTCAGAGGTAAACTGTATAAAAAAGAGCTGATAACTTTTTTTTACATTTTATATATTTGGTAATTCAATTCATTCATTGCACTTTCAGAAGCTGGTATTGTCTAGTCTGGCAAAATCATTTTCCCTATTTTAATTGCTGCTATGGATAGTGTACTTTAGACTAATTCAGACTGATTTTTTAGCACAAGGGAGCAGTCATTTTAGTTAGCAGTGTGCTTAGATCATGTACAATTTCCAAAAGTACAATAAACAAAGAAATATCATCCACATTACATTAATGTAGCACAGAAGAATGCCAACATTCTCTCCATTGTGCATATTTTAAATGCAAACAACTTCACCTTACATACATCACTCTCTCAAAAGTACATAACAACTGGTGAGCGCCCCTAATGTGAACTTTAAACTCACGAAGGGGTCATGGGAATCCAGTTGGTAATCATCATACTCATAATCACAGGGTAATAGGCTTGATGTATCATCTGCCTTGGTGTGTCCTTGGAAACTGCGCTTAGTTTCCATGCCTCCAAATGATACAGTCAATAAACTAATGTTAAAAATGCCACTAAAACCAACCAATAACTTCTTGAAATGTACTGAAATGATACCAAAACCAACCAACCAATAACTTCTTGAAATGTACTGAAATGATACTAAAACCAACCAACCAATAACTTCTTGAAATGTACTGAAATGATACTAAAACCAACCAACCAATAACTTCTTGAAATGTACTGAAATGATACTAAAACCAACCAACCAATAACTTCTTGAAATGTACTGAAATGATACTAAAACCAACCAACCAATAACTTCTTGAAATGTACTGAAATGATACTAAAACCAACCAACCAATAACTTCTTGAAATGTACTGAAATGATGATTTGCTTAAGCATATACTTAAAATATGGCAACTTCAAATAGCCTTCTCATATTCAATCCATTCCAGGTAACCAATTATGTCAAGGTAAACACTGTTTGCTGAACCCTGGAGAGCATCAAAATAAAAAAATTTTAACTTAAAATTCTAAAAACTTCAGACTAATGCAACCCAATTTAGGCATTAAGATTTTATGAGCTAATGCCACTATACCTCTTCTATAACCTATTAATGTATTATCAAAATCTCTGCTTAGCACTTGTCATTAAAGAGAACTTGGCAGAAATACTACAAAGCACATCAGTGCATGCTAGGGGGCAATTTAGGTGATGTAGTCACTGCTGTGCCTGTCATTTCAGCCTAATATGTAGAGAAAGCAAAGTCGACTTCGTCTCTTCTGGAGTCAATGTCTTCACCCCACCAGCCTTTTTGAACATGTAATGCTTTCCCATTTCAAGCACAATTCAACCTAGCCTTCTGTTCAAAGATCAATGTGAACAGTCTAAGCATAGTATTTTCATGCTTTCTAAAGGTTTATATTAATTGCAAATAGAAGTTTGTGCTGATTGCCAATAAAGGTTTATACTGATTGCTAATAATGTTTATACAGATTGCTAGTAAAGGCTTATACCAATTACTAGGTTTAAACCGATTGATAGTATAGGCATATACTGATTGCTAATTAAAGGTATATACTGATTGCTAATTAAAGGTTTATACTGATTGCTAATAATGTTTATACAGATTGCTAGTAAAGGCTTATACCAATTACTAGTAAAGGTTTAAACCGATTGATATTATAGGTATATACTGATTGCTAATTAAAGGTTTATACTAACTGCTAGTAAAGGTTTATATTGATTGCTAGTAAAGGTTCATACTGTTTGCAAGTAAAGATAAACAAGTTTATTTTATTTTTCCTTTTGTTCAGTTAGAAGACATGGCTTATACCCCAAATATCCATCACAAATTGTGGATAGTAACCTATTTTCAAGGTTAGTGTCTCCCACAAAAGCAAAGTCATACAAATATTTTGCTAAATCAAACTACTAAAAAAATGTAATATTTCATAAAGTTCAATGACTATTCCTTCATTTTTATATGATTTGGTTTCAAGGCTGTGTGAATTGACTATTTTAAATGAATGTTTTGAATACCATAAATTCTGAACTCCTTATACTCATTTCTCCCAATTTTACTGCCAATTTTCCCAAAATCTGAATCCAGTTTGGACTCTGGTACATTCAATAGACCAAGAATCATACTAGTACATTCAGTAAACCAAGAGTCATACTGGTACATTCAGCAGACCGAGAGTCATACTGGCTTGATTTGATCAATAATTAAGCATAATAACTGTATTAAAATACATTTGGAAGGTTGACATTAGTGTTTGTACCAGTTCACATTAAGCAAAGGGTAACCTGTATTAGTTCCAGGTAATCTCTGCAAGCTTCTTTACGATGTAAAGCAGAGTTGCATTTAGGATTTAGTCAATTTGCAATTATCTGCCCCTAACGTTGAAAGAGGAAGGCCAGTCTGGTCATAGTTAAGGAGTCCCAATAGGGCACAAAAAGAAGAAGAAAACTTAAAGTTGAACAAGAGCGTTATAATGTATCCCGTTTATTAACTGGTGTTAAAATATGAAAATGAAAATCCATATAATCTTTCTTTAACTCAAGCTTTATTTTACACTTAATCACCCTAACCAGGGTGCATTTCCATCAAGCTGTCAACCACTCATATGTCCATCTTTAAGTGTTGAAACAGCTCTGAATGTCTGAAACTGCTGTCACATGAAAATACAAAGGAAATAAATAATCTCCAACAGCACACCCAGTATAGACTTCTTTGAAAGTATAATGATGAACGATGGGTCAACATAAAGATGAGTATTATGCATGATTTGCTGGAATTACTATCATTAGTGTCAAGTTGATCATTCAAATTCACCAACTGAACAAGGTGTAGATTACGATCTTCTACTCTGATCTGGTGGGGGGGGGGTATAGTCACTATATTCTTATGTGACATTCAAAAGCGGATCACAGGATGACTGCCACATAAACTCTCTATTCCTGATACACTTTACATCATACCCAAAATAACACTGCAAGAGTCTGAACATACAATTCATTTCATGTTACCTAAATAAATTAAAGATTTATGTAATGCTATTTGTCTATTAAGGACTTTTATTTTACAGATATATAACTCTACCATGTTTTTCCCAAGTTGAGCCACATCAGGTTTATATATAATGAACTTTTTTTTTTATGGCCAACTAACTTCAACTGGTTTGAAATGGAGATGAGCCATGTCATGTTTGTACATTATGAACTTTTATTTTACAGCCAACCAACTCTACCTGATTTAAACCGGAGTTGAGCCATGTCATATCTGCCATAATCCCTGAATACAATTAAACCGCCTGGCCTGAGATAGCTAGCAAGACAGTCCACAACTCCCTGCATCCTGAAATTAAACAGCTCATAACTATTCCAAACCTATACAATATACACAAATACAATATCAAGTATATTAAAGTTATATATATATTTTTAGAATGATGACTGTATATACATGCTTGTAAGTCAAGTTCAACATCAAACGGCACAGACCTAGATCTGCTATTGGATAATCAGGGCCTTTTATTAGATTTAATTTGGAAAGCAAGTTGCCAAAGTAGGCAGATGGGTAGGGGATGTTAGGAGCGCCTCCCCCAATGGGAATACAGGTGTTTTTTTTTTTTAAACGTAGCAGGGTGTAAAGTAACAGTAGCCAGGTGAGTCACCCAGCTCCTGGATGACAAGGAAAGCCCTGATAATGATCTGGAAGATCCGAATCTATGAAATTTGTTAGGAGTTTGTCAGTAGACCAAACACAGACCCTGATCTGCCTACAGAATATGCAACAGCAGAGTTGTGTCTATGTTGTCTGTAGTTGGACTCGTCCTATTTCAATTGCTTTATTGCAGTCTACATCTTGTAAAGAAAAATCTCTTTTGTCAGAAACAAATACCAAGGGAGCTTCTGTATAAAAGGTGTACAGGATTATTATCAAACTCAGTGAATTCTCTCAACTTATGTACCACACATTTTTTTCACATAATCTTATATTCATCATCATCATCATCAATCCATTAACCCAAGAGGTTGTTGGGGCACCACAGTTGACATTACAACCAATTCTCTCCATCTTTCCCTGTTTTCTACTGCCCTTTGGGAATCTCCAAATCCCATGCCTGTCTACTCCTAAAGGATGGATGGACATTGCAAAATGGATGTCAGCTAAAGGATGGATGGGCATTGCAAAACAAATGTCAGCTAAAGGATGATGGACAAAATAAACATACTATAAGTTCTTTTTTTCTACAATAGTAGAGCTAAAAAGGCTGCATGTCAGATGGATGAACGGATCCATAGATTTTTATATATGCTCACCTCCAAAGAGCATGTGGTATACAAATACTTTTAGTGTTATGTTTCTTTTAAAATTTTGTTTTAAAAGTTAGCGCAAAAAGACATATGACTTAAAATGCTGAATGGCAATTAAAAACCTAACCAAGCCATCATTCAGGGATAGAACGTATCATCTGACATGTTTAACTTCTCTTGACATACACCTTTCCCTCAATATCTTGTGCACAAAGTGGGCAAACCTGCCAACCCTGACAAGTCTGTCTCAGTAAGGAAGTTTTCAGTAAGGTGTAACAAAATATCATAAACTTTTACTGTAATTAAAAGTTCGGTATTCAGAACGTGCAGCGACGATAAACATTATGTTCAACTGAAAAGTTTGTAAAGAATGCGTAGACTTTATCTACCACTAGCACAGTTGTACAAATTTTAGTTCCAAACCCTATGAAGCTCAACGGCTTGTTGCTATCTCTCAACTTGATGTAATTCTTGGAAATTCCATTACACATAACAACTTCAATCATATTTCCTGCCATGAGTCATACTCAATTAGGCACATGATGTCCAATAAGCATAACTGTGTCCCTTCCAGCTTATATTCTCAAGAATCTGAATATTCCTTTTTATTTTTCTATGTTGATTATTAACACCTTTCAAGAGGCTTATTTCCCCTTTTGTCTTAAACATGCAACGCTTGCTGGATGCCATTTTAAAAAAATCCTATGATCAACAGTTTGATTATGCAGACGATTAGCATGAACAAATATGTACAGTTTAACGTGTCTGACGTGCTGCTGTAAAGTTAGTCTGGATCCCTGACCAATTTCACTCCTTCTAATATGAAACCCAGATCCAAATTAAACATGAACAAATTTTCCGGATTCTTCGGCAATGATCATTTTTTCGTAGTTTTTGCTTGTTTGCCTAAGTTTGTATTTTATGGGTAAATTTCTTAAGACTTATGGCAAAATTGTAAGAGATGGCAAGTCTGAGTGGGTCCAAAAACATAGACCAAACTATAAGCATTGGAATGAGTTACCTAGGGCCCTTAAAAATTTAATAAGGTAATGCCATCACCACTGACTTGGGGGAGGGTGATAACCAGGCTCTTTAATGGCTTGAGTGTCAGTTTATAATCACAATGGCAATAATTGTCAATAAATACCTTTTCTAAACAAGCTGTTTGCTTTTTGTATTAATTACCTTTATTTTTAAGATACACAACCTCTTAAAGATCACTAACAACATTTTCCAATCAGCCATCACGTGTATGTGAGAACACTGTATATTATGTTACTGCCTTTTGTTGCTGCTTATTCACAATAAAAAATTCCTTTCTTAAAAAAACTTAGAACATTTATTTCGTGAAACAACCATCACTGTCAAAACTCAATTTTTTTTATTGTTCTATTAGTAAGTAATGAAATTAGTAAGTAATAATGCCATGATTTCATTGCAAGAAAACAAAGATTCTTCTCAGCCTTGAAGTAATCTCTAAGTGCCAATACAAGAATTTTAAATTCACTATACTCTCAAGAACTCACTTCACTCTAATGAACCACATCTGAGAAACAAAGCTTTTTATTTATCAAGTACTCGTTCTGCTTTGTTGCATCACTATCTTTGATCACATTTGTGAATGAGTAAGCTAATTAAAGGTAGTTTCATTAAATTACTTACTAATATTGATAACAGTGTTTGATCAACTGAAATGAGTTGACCTGACAAATGACCATGACTGCAAGCTCTTATGCAGGTAGGATTTACATGTCTTTTTAACTTTTCTTTTATTCCACCCCATTTACTCTGATTTGACACAAAGACATAATTAACAAGCTAATACAAAGCAGGTCTTCTTTTAACTGAGTGTAATAGTACAATAAATACTTCTGCAAGTCAGAGATGAAAATACAGTTGGCACTTAGGTTCTCGTGGACATAGCTATGATAGTAGATTTACATTTTTTCACATCTGAATACAAAACAGCACATTGCATTTACGATTACACTAAAACTAAATTATTATTTTGTTTTTTTGTCTGTATTCTCATACTAATCCATATGGATTTAGCAACTTTCTGACAAGAATTTTAACTAACTGCCGATTCAGGTAAGTAGCAAAAGTAGATATATGTTTTTCATAAGGTTTTCTGTAATTATGGTATGCAATATATATACTCTTTTTATGTTCAGACTGTGCTTTTTTGCCACTCATTTTAGTAATAATTACGCTTATACCTCTCGGAGTGGGGGTAGGGTGGGGTGTGTGACGTGTATGAACTTACAACAAAGCAGTTCAGTTTCTCATTTAATATAATTTCCGTTTGATTGGGAACTTGGTTAACCAATCTCTAGGATCGATGGGTACATGGGTGACTTTTCATAAAATTTTGACAAATTACGAAATAGAAGTAAAACAGGAATTTCATCTGACAAAGCTTATTTAATTGGTATTTATTAAAGTGTTGCAACCAGAAAGCATTTGTGACATTTTCATTGATCAAAATTTGGTCAAATACTGTTAATTTGTAGTGTACTGAAAATGTTCTTTGGAAAGAAAAATGAACAAAATATGATTCCTTATTAAGCTGAGAATTTCTTGATGTTTATTCAAATTTCTGGATATTAGCCACCATTTCTGACAGTATAATGAGTGACAATTCAAGGTTTCATTTACCAATTGTGATCACAATTTTCTTCACATTAAACAAAATGGGGGGGCAATTTATGTTTTATTTTCTAGCAAAAAGAATTGGCTCCACGCCTGACCACACATGATAAGCAGGTTTATGAGTTATCGAGGGAGTGGTGTATGTTTCTAACAGCACATGAAAAGTTAACTATTTTCATGATTTAAAACCCCATAAATTATATGAAATCTGAGATAGCAGTTTCTCATTCTTAACAACTTGTCTCTTTATTAAAAAAACCCACACAACTGATAATTTGAACCAAAATTTGAAACAAACATACTTGCACTTGCAGAACCAGTATACATACATGCTCTCTCTCTTAGAACAGTAAGTAATTCTAGATCCATCTGACACACACGATGACTGGCTCAACAGCACTAACAATGGTATTAAGTTTCATGTAACAAATGAAGCACCCTCTGTGAGAAAATGGTGAATCTATGTGTCAGAAAACTGAGAAAGTAAAGGTCGATATCTCCCAAACTGATGGACCGATTATTTTACAGCTGTAATAAGTGCAGTGAACTCTATTAATAGAGATTATATTGTACCTTGGTCTATATTTTCCCCCTGATACTATTTCCAACTTGTCTGTCCATTTTTATCATCCTGAATGAATATCATCATGAAATGACATTTGTTGCAATACAAGATTCCCTTTCAAACTAACTTTAGTTGCACAAACAACTGGACTGCAATGAAGCTAGTAAGGGTTGCCAATTCCTAGCCCAACTAGCCTGGGAAATTAAACAATATTCTTGTTCACAGCGAAATTTCATGCAGTTACCCAATTTTTACATAGAAGAAAAACAACTAAAATTTTGCAACCATTTTTGCCTGCATTACCCTTGCTGAGATTCAACAGTTGCCCCCCGACCAATGTCCATAAATCATCGCACAGGACAAACTTAAACAATAGCAGCTGCTTCATAGAAAATGACCATAAATGTTGGCATGAACATAATATGTGTACTAAGGAATAACAATAGTGGCTGCCATAGCTTACTTGCTTGGATGGATGGCTGACAGGACGAATATCAAAATGATAACATCCAAACTATCCTTTAGCAATGGAATGGAGGCATCAGAGTCTGTTAGGTCCCACACAAAGGCATGGCATCGTAATGGGTTGTAATCTGGATGCTCCTATTTAAAAGACAAGGAATGAACAATGCTGTCTGGAGACTTTATACCTCTGGAACCTAGATGTGATCTCTCTTGCATACAAATATTTTATTCTTATATTTCAACCATTTTCACTTCATTAATCTCCAATAACTTCAAATGCAACCACAAAAGTAATTTTAATTAAATGTTTCATGACATAAAATTACACAAGACACATATATTGCACATAGAAATTTGATTCTCATTCAAATTACCTCCAAGAATGCTAATGTAAATCAAAACCACAAATATTTAAAATGTGCCGTAAATTCAACTATTTTGGTGGGTATAAATTTTTCAACTTTTTGTGTAAAATGGGTTTAAACATACATAAATTTATGACCTGGGGAAGGAGTCATACTGCTTCTACAGTAGAATACATGTTTATTGGGGAAGGAGTTGTAATGTTTCCATAGGAGGATATATGTCTAGTGGGGATGCAGTTGTGGTGTTTCCACAGAAGGATATATGTTCTTTGGGGAAGGAGTTGTACCATTTCCACATGAGGATATATTTTCATCAGGGATGCAGTAGTACTATTTCCACAGAAGGATATCTGTGTAATTTTATCATTTGCTTTTCAATGCCATCCAGTATTGGATCAAACAATGATAGATTGTAATTCTACAAAATAATGACATGCATGCTGGCAATGTAACTTATGCAAGAGTTAAACAACATTGACATGCATGTGAAATTCTCTTGAAATCCTATTTTCTGGTATTGTTAGGGTGCAAAGATCAAAGCCTGGAACAATACATCACTGCATTAATTAATAATATTGTAATCTTGACCTCTCATAGAAAGTACATATTGTCTGTTTGATTCCAATTATAATAAACTTTTTCTCCAGATACTTAGAGTTCAGTACAGTTAATGTAATTTCCATTGCCATAACACATATCAAAGTTAGTAAAACCTTTAGTGTCACCCTTTGGGGCCCGAAGTTGCAGAGTGGTTATTTCACTTGTCTTTACACATTACTCACATATCTGACCCTTATCTGCAAGAGTTCAACTCCAGTCTCAACTAATGTAGGTATGTTAGAACACCTGCCATGGGTTAATGGTTCATTCCAGGGTCTTCCCAGGTCCTTTCTCCACCAAATATACTGTCCACCATGCATGGCATGTACTGATTAATGTTATTAAAACCCACAACTACTTTACCAGCTTGAACATGAATCTGGAATACAACTTCTTACATGTTTGTGGGAGAAATACTAAATATGTTGGCATCATCTGTACCAATTTTGAAGCACCTGATGTTAGAACACTTTGTATTAAGTTTGGTCAAATTCTGTCAAATGGTTTTTGGACAGTCATTTAAAGGATTTTAATTCTTATTAACTGTGGCCATATTTGAGGGTAGATTTGTATTATTCATAAAAAAAGGTTTTGATACCAGAATGCACCCTGCAAAATCATGTGCAAACTGTTCAGGTAGTTTTTTAAGAAGACACTGAAGATATCAAATGTGAAGATACAAAGCTTAATGGACGATGGACTAAGAACCCTACCACAAGCTTGATTGGTTTTAATGCAAGGTGCGGATTTAATGTTACAGCCAATTTCTACTTGCTATCTCATTGTTTACAGGGCCTTGAAAGCTAGCAGTCCTGTGCAAGCACTTGCCTACAAGAACAGATATTCTTTGAACCAGCAGTATGACTCCCCATATCCTACGACTGAGTCAAAATAATTACCTTCACCAGGTCAATGGCTGTCGTGGAGAAATCAGAGCAATAAACCATCAGGTTAGGGTTACTGAAAAAAAGAAAATATGAGAAAACTGTGCAAGTGTCTGGAGGTTAAATCTTTGTCAATGAAAGTTTTAAAATATTATTTGACTCAAATTATTTGTGATGAATACTGCTTCTCCTGTAGATGACATGCTGCAACCAAATGAATTTTAAACATTACTGAATCGAATAATAAATAACTTTAGAATAAATACAGGAAATTGCAAATATATATGCAAAGAATTTACCTCTTATACTAAACAACTGCTTATTAAAGCAATTGATTAATATTTTTTATTAATTATTTTATCACTGTAACTAAGAACAAAAGTGGCACAATATACACCAATCTGTTCAATTATCCTTTTTGCTGGAACTTTGAATGGAAATTTAATGTGCAGAAACCATTATATTTACTGGATTTAACATGGCCTTTAAACTCCATACAATAGGTTGTTCTACTGCCCTTGGTGCAAGCGATACAAAAAGCTTAGTTAAGAAACTTACTTTAGAACAAACGTTATTCTGCAAGACCCATTTTTCTTTGATACAGTTACCCTGACCTCTGACCCCCAAAATCAGTAGGCCTTTTTCAAAACAGAGTTGCAAGTCAGCCAGTAACCTGAGTGCAGTATATGTTCAATAATTAAATTACTGTGCAGAAGTCATTTTTCTTCCTCCAGTCACCTTGACCTCTGAACTTTTGACTCCCAAATAAATAAGCTTCTTCCTTACCTCAAGTGCAAAGCATTTCTGATAATACTTGCACTTCCAGTGAAAGCTAGAAGATAATGATTCCAAGTTGATGCCCAAATTGTGCAAGTTAAATGTTACTATATGCAGTGTATTAAACCTCAAGATTAAGACCAGACAGTTGGGGGGGGGGGGCAGAATGCACACAAAAGAGGGTAGGACAGAACTTTGGGATGACAGGATGCAGTGCCCGACTAAGTGGAGACCATAATGCCTAATAGAAAGATGCAGGAGCACCTGTTTCACACCTGCCTAATAGACAAATGTAAGAGCACCTGTTGCACACCTGCCTAACCAACAGATGCAAAAACACCTGTTTCACATCTGCCTTACAAACAAATACAAGAGTAGTTGCCCAAGAAATTACGAATCTTTATGAAGACATTTATTCCAATACTGTTTATCACATTTATCATTTTTAAAAACTGTTTTAAGGTTTCTCAATTTTTTTTATCATCATCCCTATTTTATGGCATCTTTTGTCCCATACTAAATGGCCTCATTGCCAAGATGCTTGGTGTCAAAATTGGCCAAATTCTAGTTATAACATTATTGATGGTTGGTTGATTGATTGTTTTTTTAACTACCAACCGAGATAAAAAAAGTAGATATTTTTAGTAGTAATAGCCATATCTAACAGTGGATCTGCATCATTAGTATAAATTTGAAAATATGGTCAAACTCTGCTGAGCAAGTTTTGAAAAGTCATTTAAAAATTTGGAAGTGTTTAGTAATGGTGGCCATATCTGATTGCAGATTGGTATCATTTGCACAAATCTGAAAACTAAAGAATACTTTCTGTCATAGTAGTTTATGAGAAGTTGGTTGTTTTTTTCCCCCCTCTTAGTAATAACAACCACTCTTGGTTGATGACTGTAAAGGCTTCATGTAAAAACATGTGCAAACGGGAGTTTGTGAGAAGAAGTTATTGCAAAGCACAAATGCAAAGAGATGATGGATGACACAGTATGGATCATACTTAGGGCTCAATTGACTTTATGGTTAGGTTAGGTAAGCTGCAAAGATTTCTGCAACTTACTTGGTTGCTTGCAAAATGGGAAATACGGTGTTCCCTACACCACAGCCAACCTGAAAAAAAAAATCATACTAATTACAGACAGGACAAACCGGTAATCTATTTGACACTAAACTACAAAGGGAATACTTTGCTTCTGATCTGAGTATCTCTCGTAACACATCACTGCAATCCATTTGACAACAAAAATTCGCCTTTAAACAAAACATCTATTTACTCTGAGCTGATGTATCTCTCTGAGCCCCCACCCCCAATAAAAAAGAAAAGAGTTCCAGGTTGGCCTGTGATTGCTCACATGGCTAACATGCACCTAATGTAAGCAAGAAATCTGAATCAGTATGATGCTTTCTTTTGAAATTTCATCTACTGCTGTTGATTGCGTATCAGATGCAAAGTCACATAAAAATATACATAAAAATTCATTGTCTGTTCACAAAGCAGAATTAAAATCCTGTCAAATATAAAGTGTGTTAAAAGTAATATCCATATCAAATACAAGATAACTATATAAATAAGCATAGATGTCAGTCATAAAAATATCATTCAACACCTTAACAATATTAGCATATTTACCAACACTGATTAGACCTGGGTCATAATTACCATCTCTCAAGTGGTAAGAAGCTAATGAATAATATGTAAAATATCTTGCTCATAAAAAGGAACCCATATATTTTCATGATACAAGCCAAAAACAGGCTTCCAGAGTGGTAATACACACAACCAATCAAATACAAGATCACACCATTGATATGCATGGTTCCGAATCATCATCAAAATTGTCCAAGATTTTGATGACGTAAGAATATACATATATTCCATGTTTGAACAAAAGTCACTTCCAGCATGTTAACAAGTTCAGCTAATTATATATTCATAGATCAAACCTGGATCAGAAATATATCTTCCAAAGTGGTAAGGTCAGCCAACCAGAGGCAAGGTCACCTCAACAGAATGCATAAATCATGCTCCTTTTTTAACTCATCTGAAATCTTGACGATAGTGGATAAGAATACATTCCAAGTGCGATCAAACTTTTATCAGGAAACTTTGATCAGGAATACTGCCACCAGTGTGGTAAAAAGTTTAGGCAATCAAATACAACATTACATAATTAACATGCATGGATCACACTCATTATCAAACTAATCCAAGATCTTGATGATGTAAGTCCACATTTCAAGTTTGATCAAAATAATATCAGAAATATGTCTTTCTGCAGGATAGAAAGCTTAATTAACCTGATTCAAGATCACTAAATTAATATATGGGGATCTTGTTCTTTATCAACTCATTTGAGATCTTTAAACAAAATCAGTGTGGAAATGTGCCCTCAAGAATGGTAATAAGTTCAGCAATTGAGATGCAAGATTACTTCAATAATATCTCACACATTATCAAATTCATATGTTCAAAGGAGAGTTTAATGGTGTAAGCATATGTAACAAGTTTGATAAAAAAAAATGGATCAACAGAATGTATCAAGAGTGGTAACTGATCTGATGTGAATTCTCGTTAATATCTCATCACTACTGAACTTTTGACAAATATTTTGATGATATAAATCCATATTCCATGGTATAACTGAAACTGGACAAGAAATATGGACTTTGGTTGGTAACAAGCTATTGTTGATGGATGCACAATGAACCATGCGTGAAGAACAATATCAAATGCAATCAAGTCAATGCCACTACACACTTTTTCATTATGTCAAAAGGTACTTGATCTAATCTAGCCAATGCCACTACATACTTTTTCATTATGTCAAAAGGTACTTGATCTAATCTAGCCAATGCCACTACGCACTTTTTCATTATGTCAAAAGGTATTTGATCTAATCTAGCCAATGCCACTACACACTTTCATTATGTCAAAAGGTACTTGATCTAATCTAGTCAATGCCACTACACACTTTTCCATTATGTCAAAAGGTACTTGATCTAATCAAGTCAATGCCACTATACACTTTTTCATTATCTCAAAAGGTACTTGATCTAATCTACCCAATGGCACTACACACTTTTTCATTATGTCAAAAGGTATTTGATCTAATCTAGCCAATGCCACTACACACTTTCATTATGTCAAAAGATACTTGATCTAATCTAGCCAATGCCACTACACACTTTCATTATGTCAAAAGGTACTTGATCTAATCTAGTCAATGCCACTACACACTTTCATTATGTCAAAAGGTACTTGATCTAATCTAGTCAATGCCACTACACACTTTCATTATGTCAAAAGGTGCTTGATCTAATCTAGCCAATGCCACTACACACTTTTCCATTATGTCAAAAGGTACTTGATCTAATCTAGCCAATGCCACTACACACTTTTTCATTATGTCAAAAGGTACTTGATCTAATCAAGTCAATGCCACGTTACACTTTTTTATTATGTCAAAAGGTACTTGATCTAATCTAGCCAATGTCACTACACACTTTTTTATTATGTCATAAGGTACTTGTGCTAATCAAGTCAATGCCACTACACACTTTTTCATTATGTCATAAGATACTTGAGCTAATCAAGTAAATGCCAGACCTGTCAACCCTGACGAGTCCATCTCAGTAAGGCAGTTGATTTTTTTCCATAAGATTGACCAGTTTTCAGTAAGGTGTAACAAAATATTAATAACTGCTATTGTAAAGCTGGATAATGTAATTAAAAGATCGAATTATCGATGATAAACATTATGTTCAACTGAAAAATTTGTAAAGTATGCGTAGAATTTATTTACCACTAGTACAGCTGCACAAACTTTAGTTCCAAACCCTATGCAACTTTACATAATTCTTGGAAATTCGTTTCCATTTTGACATGACAACGGCAATCATATCTCCTGCCATGAGAGTTACTCAAACTGACAGGTGATGTCCAATAAACGTAATTGTGTCCGTTCCAGCTTTTATTCAAAAGAATCTGAATACTCCTTTTTATTCTTCTGTGTTGATTGTTAACACTTTTCTATAAGCTTAATTTCCCTTTCACCTTAAACATGCATCGCCTTCTGGAAGCCATTTTTTAAAATTATATAATCAACAGTTTGATCATGCAGACGCTTCGCACAAACAAATAGGTGCAGTTTAAAGCGTTAGTGTCGCTGCTGTAAAGTTAGTCTGGTTCCCTGAATAATTTCACTAATTCTAAGACAAAGCCCGGATCCAAATAAAACATGGATGAACCAATTATGCGGATTTTTTGTCAACGATCATTTCTCTGTAGATTTTGCTTGTATGCTATAAGTCCATATTTTATGGATAACTTTCGTAAGACTTATGGCAAAATAGTAAGAGTTGGCAGGTCTGCAACGCTACTACACACTATTTGATGATGTCATAAGGTACTTGAGCTAATCAAGTAAATACCATTACAAACTTTCTCATTGTGTCATTAGGTAATTT
Organism: Sinohyriopsis cumingii; assembly: GCA_028554795.2. NCBI lineage: Eukaryota > Metazoa > Mollusca > Bivalvia > Unionida > Unionidae > Sinohyriopsis > Sinohyriopsis cumingii. The sequence goes on along the minus strand of CM068840.1, from coordinate 95,036,189 downwards.
GATCTAACCTAGTCAATGCCACTAAACACTTTCTGATTATGACATAATTTACTTGATTTAATCAATCATTAACCAATGCATGCTTTTTGATTATGTTGAAAATTGTATCAAGTAACTAAATATACCAACCTCAAGTATTTTATACTTTATATGTTCACCAGGGTAGCCATCTTTTTTTCCATCTGATTCTGTTACATCTTGATCCATGCTGGAATATGCTTGAACATCCCTTAAATCTGTGTTAACTCTCTTCACATTTGGGCATTTTCTATTAATTTCTTCTGTACTAGCTACACAGGAGGCCCCTGTGCAGGTGGGGCCTTCTTTGATGATGGATTGTGCGTCTTGTGAGTGTATTTCTGAATTCCCTTCCATACCCATAGTACATCCGATACAGTGCAGCTTTTTCATCTCCTGTTCATTTTGTTTCACTACATCCATTTCCTGATGAGAAGGATTCCCTTGAATAACTGTCTGAGAAGTTTCACCCTTGGGCCCTGGAGTTGCCTCCCCTGCTAATAGTTCTGGGAACTCCGTAAACAGCCAATGGCGGTCTTTAAAAAAACGGTTCTGATGCTGCGTGTAAAATTCATTCCAGTACTCAAAGGCATTCTCTTCAAACTTTTCTGAAACATCAGCATAATTTAAAATTACATTTTAACATTTCTTAACTACAGCTTCAATCCAGTTTGCATATTTACCGAAACGTATATTATACTTCCATTAAAAACACTGCAGAATCGCTGCATCACTTTTCCTCTCTTTTTGAAGGAGATACAGCCATTTTGAAACAAAAGCTTTTATTTCTTTGCATTTATAAAAATTGGAATTTTAAACAAAAAGTTGAAAAGTTGGAATTTCCTGACTTTTAAACAAAAATCCATCAAGATCCATAGTAAATCAAGATAAGTGGCATATCTGCAAATCCAAAGTTCTAGACCTTCCTCTGTCACCCTGATCAATTTCGCTACAATGTTTCATTTTAAATGTCAACAAACCTGATGAGATTATACTGAATTTTATAATTTCATTATTGGTTGCCACTAAAATATTCCTCCCACAGTTGCAACACAATGTGCATAAAGCTAAATATTGTTCCCTTGTTTTCTTGTTATTTCGACCCATGAAAATATCATATTCCATTCCACGATTCATTACACTAATCTCTCAGTTTCCTTGACATTCTGCTTTCTTTATCAGCAGCAGATGTATCCATTAATTTCTGTCAAGAAAATCAGGCTCATCAACCGTCTTATGTCTGGCACCAGAGAAATTATGTTAATTTGCCATCAGAATAGCCCACATATAATAATCGCATGAGAACATGATGCCAAATTCCGCTGATTGTATGATGATTAGCATGAGAATCTGTATTCCTCAGACATACAGAATAAATCCCCAAATTTTGGCACTACTTTTCTAAATACAGTATAGGATAACATGCATGTGTCCCAAACATCTTGTAAGGATTTTAATATATGAGGCTTTTCCTCCCATGATATGAGGTGTCTCTTTATGGTAATACTACCTGACTATGAACTGACTCAAGCTGGAAAAGATGATTCAGTTGCTGATTTCCATCAGCATAAAGCAATTACAATGATTTGATTCTGTCGACAGGGTTGCTTGCCTTTAAAGAACCCAGGCAGAAATTATAAAAAGAATAATGTCAGGAATAAGGTCAAGGACTATTGTCCACAGACACATGATGAGGGATATCTGACAGTTGTAAATAAACATACCTTTGTCATGTTCTGGGACAGGGCTAGATAACTGCTGGCTGGTGATCCGTCTGGCTTCCTCCTCTTGCTTCTCATCCCACACCACATTGTCCCTGAAAAGTACAGCACATTGTCATTTATGCATATATATTGCTGTCAGGTCTCTAATCTACAGGTCCAAAAATCTCATCAAGTTACATGAAGCAGTGTAGGCATGTCTCCGTGTGCCTTCATCAGTTAGACATGAACTAAAGTCTAGAAACTATCTACAACAGATATACTGAGAGACTAGGGTTTGACTGCATGAAACAGAGAACCATCATATCTGAATGCTAGTGATATGGCAGAAGAACCAATAAAGACTAGGGGGTTGGAGTAGGGGGGAAGAGAACCGAGTTAACTGTTATAAAGTGCACCCTTTCAAATATTTAACTCTAAATCTTAATCTACAAGCAATTTTCACCAAAAGTAACCTCAGTTTTAATGTGAAAAGGATTCAAAACACTTCACAGTAGATGAATCGTGTAATACTGTAAATTATATAGGATGTCTTACATAGCAAATAACTGATTCATGTAATAATGTAAATTACATAGGATATGTCTTTCATGGCCAAAATATGTGATTTGTATAATATTGTAAATTACATAAGATATGTCTTACATACTTTTGAGGCTGCCATTTTGTGTTATCCAATAGGTTTTTTTCTCCTGGACTTTTAATAGTAATATCATTATTGCAATATCTGACATGAAAATATGTAAAAATATTAATGTATGGTGACTAAAATTTTAAATTTCTGTGCACACTTCTCCCTATTTTTTCCAACTTCATCGAGATAATAGGGTCCTGCCTGGACCCTAACTTGAAGAAAGAACAAAAAACGCACCTGAAACCAATGCTAAGCTTTTGTATTACTAAGATTTCTGGTATGGAGAAAGATACAATTATGGCTTGGACCTAGTAACATATATAATGAATATCAATGGAATGAGGGAAAATGTCAGGAAGGATTTATTTACCAACTTTTAATTAAAACATTTCAAAATAATCTCTGAATCTTTGCATTATGTTGGTTTAACCCCATAAGCAAGAACACCTTGTTAATATGCAATAGACATATACCATACTGAACTCCTGTGAGATCCATCTCATATAAGCATATATCTGAAGTTTGAACTAAATCAGATAAAATATATGGCTTTCAGAATCTTTACAAGCTCAGCCAATCTGATAAAAGATCACCTCATCAGTATGTGTGAATCTTATTATAAAACTTCTCTCAGACCTTGATGCATTCCAAGTCTGATCAAAAATGGGTCTGAAATAGGGCCACCAAAGTTGTAACAAGGTCAGCAAGAAGATGCCAGATTACCTCATTAGTGTGCATGAATCTCACTCAAAATCTCCTCATTAATATGTGCATACCTTGTTCATTATTGGCGCTTTCCAAAAATCTTGATGATACAAGCATATATTCCAAGTCTTCCCAAAAGTAGATCTGTATTACAGCCTTGTAAATGGTCATCAAAATCAGATACAAGATCATCTCAGCAATATGGGTGTATCTCGCTAATTACCAAACTAGTCCAGCATCTTGATGAGATAAGCATATATTCCATATATTTGATTGGGTTCTTCAGTATATACAGTAGGTTATCCCAGAACTGCTAAACCCACATGCAGTACATATAGTTGGATATCCCAGAACTGCTAACCCCACATGCAGTATATGCAGTTGAATATCCCAGAACTGCTAACCCCACATGCAGTACATACAGTTGATATCCCAGAACTGCTAACCCCACATGCAGTATATTTAGTTGGATATCCCAGAACTGCTAACCCTAAATGCAGTATATACAGCGGTATATCCACAAACTGCTAGCCCTAAAATGCAGTCTTTACAGTTGGATATCCCCAAATTGCTAATACCTAAATGCTGGTATCTTACCAATTGTTATAGCTGAAGACATCTGTCAGATTATTGAGAAACCTCCCTCCCCCTGAAGGCCTGGACTTGTGGGTCTTACTGTGGGGCCTGATTGTGGAAGTGCTGAATCTACTTCTACAGCACCCTACACCATCCAGAGCTTGTAAACAGTGAGATTCCAACTTGGACCACAACTTTGGAAGCAAATGAAGTTGATTTTGAAGTTTATTCATTATTTCTGCGCAAATCTGCAAAATTTAAATTTGTTTTGCAAGTAAAACACATTAACTTTACTTCATATCTCATACTATACATATGTTTAAATGAAAAAATGGGCTGTCTGGGTTAACAAATATATCGTATATACTCGCGTATAAGCCGAATACTTTAGGAAAAAAATAAAGGCCTGGAAGAAAGGGAATCGGCTTATCTGCTGGCCAATGTATAAACTTGATAGTTTTAGGTCTTTTTAATGACTAATGTAATAGCTGTAAATCTTAGACCACGAAACAAAAACATTTTCTGTGTCCTAAGACATAGGTATGTAAAAAAAAAGTACCTTTTGGTGACACGACAATTATTAAACTTTTAAAGTACCATAATTGTTTTTTTATTATTATTTTGCATGTGCATATTTTCTGATTTCTCCAACATGAAGCTAAATAAAGGTAAATACAGACTTTATAATTTGTGGGCCGGTTGAGTTTACCAGTGAGACCATGCTGAACTATAATGTACAGTACTTACAGTGCAAAGCGTGCATACGGTAGCTTTAATGGACAAAATGGACAGCCTTTTGAAATATGTGGGCACCTCAAAGCAACAAATAATTGTAAGATTTCAAAAGGACCTAAATTAACACTCAATCAAATCAAACTGGACTCTGACTCAGATTAATGCTTATAAGACCAAATAAAAAAAGTATGTGGTTCTAGTTTCCTCACCAAACCTAAAGAAATGTTGCAAAAAAAGACCAAAATGATTTCAAGAGATAAAAATAATTAACAAAGGGTTGTAACTGTGATAAAATTTAAAGTCAGGAAGCAAATGACACCAATTTCTAGTTTATGCTATAAAAGTATGTACCAACCAGAGGTCTCACTAGGATTTTAAAACTAGGAGTCGAGGACTTATAATTGGGTAAAAATCGGATTCCCACCAGCAAAGGTTGCAGTCCCCTCCCACGAACATGTTGAAGTGGCTAAATGTCCATTACAATGCCAGAAATAAACAGACACAAAACTTTGTCAGTTTTAATATTCTACCCTATTTTCTTTCTCTTCAATGTAACCACACATTGGTGGGAGGAGGCCAAATGTATATCAGTATATAAGAGGTTTTTTCTTCGAAAAAAATCAGAATTATTGAGCAAGTACTGTAAAACTGTTATGTAAAACATTAATTATCTATTGAGCTGCCTGATTTAAATACTGAAGATATGAAATTGGGTCTATTTACATTAATTTTCTATTTAGCTGCCTGATTTATATACTGAAGATATCAAATTGGGTCTATTTACATTGGTGTTTTAAGGCATACATTGGTCTTTTATGGCACAGCAACACATACACAATCTTAAGTGGCAAAGCAAATGGAATAAAGTGATTTGCCAAAGAAGGCATCACAGTATCAATGTACATTCCAGAAATGGAAAAAGGGAGGTCCAAGGGGCATTAAAGACATCACAAACTGCCTCAGAAGTGGGAATTCACTTATTCAATCCTCAGAAGAGTCATCGTTCCATACTCAGCATTAACAGGTTAGTGTTAGGACTGGTCAGCCTGGTGTCAGGATAAATGTGACTGGGTAGACACAATGCTACATGTCTGCGGCATGATGCCTCAGTGCTAGACATCACTATAAACTGCAACAGTGCAGACATAAAAGCAATATCACTGAAATTGCCAAAACTATGTTAAAAATCCAAATCCCCCCAAAATACAAAATTACAATAATAATAAGATCCTGCTGACTTAGAAGTTAGACTTACTGAACCAGTTTGAATAAAATCTAATAAAAACAAGACTTTTTAAAAAATGTCAAAAACTTCATATCAGTTGGAATTGGGTCACAAATACTTTCTCTGAAATGACTGGCCTAGTGGTTAGAGTGTCTTCCTCAAGTACGGGAGGTCATGGGTTCGATCACCTGGCGAGTCATACCAAAGACTTATAAAAATGTACTAACAGCTGTCTTGCTCGGTGCTCAGCATTAAGAGGTTAGTGTTAGGACTGGTTGACTTGGTGTCAAGATAATGTGACTGGGTGGGCCATCATGCTACATGTCTGTGGCATGATGCCCCAGTGCTAGACCTCACTATAAACTGCCACACTGCAGACATCATAGCAATATGATTGAATTTTTTTTACAGCTACGTTAAAAATCCAAATCACACACACATTCTGAAATGAAACAACGCTCAACCAATTACATTCAAGTTAGCCTCATAAATATGCATTTATCTTGCTAATATAAAACCATTTACTCAGCATGATACATACATGGTCAGAAAAAGAGATGCTAAGTTGTTGAAAAGATCAATTAAACTAATACAAACTCATCTTAACGACAATTTACTGACTTATTCATCTTGCACATAACTGTACACATTCAAGATCTCGATTCAAGCTGGATTAGGAATACATTCTCAAGAGTGGTAACAAGCACAGAAAATCACATGCACGATGACCATGTTAATATGTGTGGATCCTGTACATACACCTCATGTGAGACCTAGATCATATGACCCAACATCTTAAGTTTGATCAATATTAGATTAAAAATAAGCATGGGGTATTTATCACACATGTAAGGTAAACCAGTCAACAGTGAATTGCAATTTCCATTTTTTTTCAATGAAAGTTATATTAGAACCCACCACCCTTCTCTAATTTGGCCAAGTGCCTAAGGATAACAACGATAAAAGTTTTTCAAGCTTCTAGTTAAGGATTCTAATACCAGACAATAATCTGCTTCTGTCATCTTGTGATTTGCACTTGGTCTAATAGGTCTTCACTGAATGAAATGGCACGAAATGTGTTTCACTGGCCATTTCCTTGGTTGAGTTCAGCCTTGCTCTTTCAGTTACTGTAAACAAATCAATATTTACTAATGATAAATTTTTATATCACAAATTTCTTACTCTATCTGTAATTTACCAAACTTCAGGTTGGGGTAGGAGGCGGTAGTCCTTGAACAACAAGTTGTTTTCTGCTTTTTTTGTGCTTCTGACATTACTGGTGGCAGAGACCAACTGAGGCACAATTTTTCCTTAAAAGCATCAGAAATTTAGATTGATGACATATCAGTGGAAGGCAGAATTATCCCAAGGAAAGAGCAATATGTAAAAATTGTCTAGACAGTGACTGGTGCGGACTATAGGAACTGGTTAATGCTGAGGGCAAAGCTGATGTTACTCATGACTTATGTGATGGTGCCTTCCATACATGTCAGCAATTTTAAGTTCTTGTCAATAACTGATGGATATACAGGTGTTCTCTTCTGACAGAGATTAATACTGAAAAATGTGGTATTCCAGGGATGGTCCTGGCTTTTAAAAAGCTGTCGCCAAAAAAATCGCCAACCTCAATATTTTGTCGCCAATTTTCAAAAAGTGTCGCCAGAACAAGTAGTGTACATTTTTTCAAGTGTTAATTTAGTCTATTAATGTAACAGGCAATGAAAATTACAAAAGATGGGTTAGTTAATACTCTAATTACAACAAGCATTAACAAAATGTTACAAAGTGTTACATGAAGATCCGTCGCGATTTTAGGGCTGCCCACTTGTTGAATGCAGTTTCAAAGTCTAATTTTTCACATCTGTACATGCTGATTCTCATTAAATTCTCGAGAGATGAGATGCAGAGTTTATTTCTGATGTCAGTTTTTATGAGGTTCATCTTACTGAATCCACATTCACAGTCTACAGTGCTGACAGGTGACACCAGTAGTCTCTCAGCAGCCCCCCCACCCCCCTTATGGCTAAGTTCACAAAGCTTGTAGTGATTTGCTTCCTAAATTCCAAGAATGATCACTGAATGCTGTATAAATTTTCTCGACTAACAAAATAGGATCTCCATTCCCACGAATGAAACTTACACGAGTCAACACCTGGCAATACTGGACCGTATATATAAGCATAAATTCACACCCAGTTTAGGTATTCTTTCACTCCTGTATTTTAAGAAATAAATAATTATTATTAATTATGCAAAACTGTTTTTTTTTTTGCTATTTTTTGTTGCGGAGTTTAAGTCTCTGCAGCCGTAACACGGGATTGATGGCAAAAGGAAAAGATCAATGAGTAAAATGCTGCACTGGCGACATATATAATTGTGATTGAGATTTTTTCCATTTGCTTTGTATTTATACGCAGTAGTCGGTGCTTCAAAGGTTATCTGTTTTCTATGAAGGTTCAACAAAACTATTGTATTGGTATATGTAAAAAAAAAAAAAAAATAACAGAAGGATTAGCCATTCAATTAATTGTATCTGTTCTATTCGCGTCTTCAGAAGTCGGTCAGTTGTAGGTAGAGTTCGGTAGCATGATTGACTGTAACACAGCATACAGTACTCAGCCCAGATGTCAGCATAAGCAGATTATGATGTAACAATGTACTGTAAAGATGGGGTTGTCAATACGAACAAAGGATCGTTTGTGTAACAGATTGATTCCAATGCATTGCTTAGTCAAGATTGTGGCTTCCTTTCATTCTCCCTTTTAATTTATCCAGTCCAAATCCATGATTGTATGTACAAATTAAATAACCAAAAAGTCTGTCGCCAAAAAAATCGCCAGATGGGATATTTTTGTCGCCAATAAGGAAAAAAAATCGCAATTTGCGACATTGGCGAAGCCCAGGACGATCCCTGTATTCTGAAGGATTTAAATGCCATTGCTCAAAAGAAGAGGGGTTTGACTTACCGTTCACAAACAAAGATCAGTCAAAAGACATTTATTAATTATTAGCAAGTGGCCCAATATTCCAATCATCAAAATGCTGATGCTCCAGCCACCATTAATGTAAGAAAGAAAAAGAAAGGTGGAGAACAACTTTATTGTTCTATGGTTGGGTGAGGGAAGCTGCATTATTTCTTTTTTATATTTCTTCTCTGGTCCAGCTAAACACTAAGCCTGACAAAGTAACATAAAGGCTGACAGCTAAAAACTAGTCTTATGGTTTGGTTAGTTTATTCATCAGTATAATTTACAATGTTAATACACTTTTCTAATTTGACTTTGTATGATTGTCAGGCGTTGTGAGGCTTTGGACGGCTTAGTCAGCTGTGTGGATTTGTCACCTTTTGCCGTGTTGAGTATCACCCGTTTGTATCCATTCTGGGTGTGTCACAAAGTGGATGTTACCATTCAATTCATGATGCTAAATTACGTAAACAGATTTAGGTTTGTATACAGTCCTACAACGTGAGACAAATCACCAGATATTTTTGTTCTATGTGCTACGTCTTACCACAGGAGTCTGACGTTTTATCAATATAGTACGGCGAAAAATCTCTGACATGAAATCACCTTATCGGTTATATAAATGAACCGATAAGGTGATTTCATGTTGTCAGAGATTTCGTCGTACTTTATTGATAAAACGTCAGACTCTGGTCTTACATTGTAGGACTATATAAGTTTGTATATATTTTGCACATACAACAAAAGAGATCGAGATATCTACCATGCATTGTGTTCAAAGACATTTTTAGGATCTGTTAAAATTCTGTTTCCAAACTGAGGTCTTTTCTCATTATCTCCTATATCTTGAGCTTGTTCCATCATAACATGTGTAACGCCACGTTCTTTCAATACTACTCTCAATGAACAAGATCTCTCCTTTTTAATTAATCATCCGGTCAGCTTCGGCGTCGATCGCAAAACTACGTTTAGGACAAACATATTCGGATTTAATCTGCTATTTCTGCTAAATTCAAAAAAATGTCCTTGGATATCATCCGAATTACTCTCGGCTATTACTGCAAGACAAAAACATCCCTCCAATTAGACGTGTGCTGTAACATCCGTACACCGGCGGTATTTTTCCCTGCTGTAAGTACCAAGATATATCCAAACTTTACAAGTTCCGTTTTTTTCTTCTTAATCGCTTATTTAGCGAGTATTACTTTTTCAGCGTACGGATGTTTCATAAGTTTCCGTCCGTATACAATTAGCATAAATTCGTAAAATAATCTTTACAAATTTAATGATATTACAGCATGTTTTCATTTTCCATAATAAAACAATACCAAAAAAATATTTATTTTAAAAAAAGTTGTATTTGTCTCACATTAATTTCGATTATTACAAATGAAATTATATTTGTGACCCTTTAAGAACTATTTTACAAGTGTCACTTATGCCTATGTAGTAGCCAAACGAGACCTTGTGAAAGATATTCGGACAAAATGTAACATTTGGGGAAACAATAGGGATTAAAATTTTAAAAATTTTATTTTTTCATTATTTCTTGGCGCATGTTAATGTGTTATGTTCGTGTATTCATTTCTAAGACTGCAAATCATCCTAAGATTTTAGGAGAATTATTATTTTCTATTTCATTTTACGTAATTTCTCAAGAATATAAAATATTTACCGGTTTGTTAAGTAATTGCGTTATATGTCAGGGCCGAGTCGGGAAGGGTGTGGTTTCCGATCTTTCCGGAAAGACTCTCCACACACTAAAAAAAAACAAAAAAAAAACATATATACACAATCACTTATCACTTGAAATTTGATAATCGTTTTATTGTTGCGCACGTTTATTGGGTATTATGCACACTTTGAGTAAATAGACACATATTTTTTTATTTTAGTGCCCTTTTGGGGAAACTCGGGGCCATTTCAAAACGTTTCAACCCATCCACCCCAACACTTGATCTGATCCGGCACTGTATGTTTACTGGCCCTGTAACAAACATTTTGCCTGGGTGTTGGCATCGCAATCCGAGTTAAGGAGCCTATTATATCAATAATGTAGCTAGGTAATCTTAGGTTTCAGTGTCAGCATTGGTTATTTTCACCAACAACCTCTCTAATGTCAGCATAATCTCTTTTACAAGGTGTTAACCAGGGACGTCATTGGGGGAGGGCAGGGGGGCATTTACCCCCCCCCTCCGAATTTGCATGTACTGTAAAATGTAAAATTGCTGTTGCCTATATACGAAAATTAATCAAGTTTCCCCCTCACCCCCCCCCCCAAAAAAAAAAGTTGAAATGACGTCCCTGGTGTTAACTATGGTATAATCTTAAACATCCCACTTTATTTGCAGTGTTTACAAGACAAATTATACCACAGTTAACATATACGTAGCAAATACGTCTACAATAAGAAATTGGCAATTTAATTGTGGAGGGGGTGCGATTTTCTTTTCATCTGATATGTTTTATTCTTTTTAATCTCATGAAGATTATTTTTCAGATACTGTAATTGATATAATATGATGTTAGTTTGCTATAAATCACAGCAAGATATTTTATCAACTATTGACAGACGGAGATTTTCTGAAAAAAATAATTTCAGCCACTGCAAAAGAAATTTAAATTTATGGTCCCTAATATTATTGCGGTATACTATGATACGTATCGCGGTATATTTAGAAATACTGAGGTGTACCCATAGTTCCCGCGGGTCTAGATTCCTGGACAAGTTTTGGAATTTAAAAAATAAATTTCAAGGACCTTGAAAAGTCATTGAATTTCTCAAACCATTGCAAAGTTTTTGAAAAGTTACGGAATTTCTGGCAGTAGAGATAACAATGGAAATATAAAAAAAAAATATTAATTGAAAACCGCTAATTTCTTGGAGCACTGAGCATCGACTGAAAAATATTGTATCGAAAACGACACATTTATGATCAATAAACGATTTTATTTCATATAAGAAATGGTCATTGAGTTTTGTGAAATGGCAAAGTCATGGATTTTGTTTTTGTTAAATAAGCAGCAACCCTGTAATACCGCGGTATTGTTTTTCTTGGTACCTAGCTCTACCAAGGATTTGTTTTGTCGCAGTAATTCATAGAAAAATCAATAGTTTATTAGTATTATTTGTATTAAAATATTGATTCTGCCTACTGATATCAAGCATTCTTCTACAGAATCCAGGGATAGTACTTTCCGTTCTGTCTGGTGTATATTTTGAATTCTCTATAATTAATTCTTTATACCTGTATTTCTTTCATAGAAATCTGTAATGACTGCGTAGATACACGAGATTTAATTACTAGGTCGTCATGCGAGTGTGTTTGAGTTTGAAATATTTATCAACTTTAACTCATTTGTTATTGAAATATGCTAAACTTTTGAAATCGATTAAAGTTTATAATGTCCGACTCATCATGTTTATACTGTTTGACTCATCGTGTTTATACTGACTCATCGTTTCTTGTATTGACTAATCACGATTTTATTGTCTGTCTCGTCGTGTCTTATTATGGCTGACTCATCATGATTATACGGTCTGATAATGTTTTATACTGTCTGACCCATCACGTTTTATTCTGTCTGACTCACCGTGTTTTATACCGTCTGACTCATCGTTTTTTATTGTCTGACTCATCAAATTTTATACTGACTCATCATGTGTTATTCTGTGTGACTCATCATTTTATACTTTCTGACGCATCATGTTTTATGCTGACTCATTACCACCTAGGTAAGAAAGGGCTACTTCCACAAAAGACCATCTGCAAATCGATAAGATTTTTATAATAATAATATTATTATTATTATTATTAATACGATAAAATTGTGACAATAATACAAACACTAATAATAATAATAATAATAATAATAATGATAATAATAAAAAGGGAAGAACTAAATTATTATTATTATTATTATTATTATTATTATTACTGTAATCTGGCCTGAAAATCCTCAAAAAATCTTACGCAGAACCTGTTTTATAAAATGTCAACCTCGGATTATTTTTAACCAAACTTTTGTTTTGTTTTTGTTATAATCATTTTGACCGTATAATCATGAGTTAGTATAAACACGATGAGTCAAACAGTATAAACATGATGAGTCGGACATTATAAACTTTATTAGATTTCACAAGTTTAGCATATTTCAATAACAATAACCTTTTGCCTCTTTGTTCTAAACGACAGATCTGCATGCATCGACTTAATAACACTGGATGGACAGTTCTGCGTGTCATCAACTGAATAACACGGGATTGACTGATCTCCATGCCATCAACTTAATAACAAGGGATGGGCATATAGCACGAGATAATAGCACGAGATGGATAGATTTGCATTCCATCGACTTATAATAACATGGAATGGACAGATCTGCATGCCATCAACTTAATAACACGGGGTGGACAGATCTGCATTCCATCAACTTAATAACACGGAATGGACAGATTTGCATGCCATCAACTTAATAGCACGGGATTGACTGATCTGCGTGTCATCTACTTAAAAAGCACTGAACAGACAGAGCTGCAACTCGTCAGCTTAATAACACGAGATGGGCATATTTGAATGCCATCAACCTAACAGCATGGGATAAACAGATCTACGTGGCATCAACTTAATAACACGGGATTGACAGATCTGCATGCCATCAACTTAATAATAAGGAATATACAGAGCTGCAACTCGTCAACTTATTAACACGAGATGGACAGATTTGTATGCCAGCAACCTAATAACACGGGATGGACAGAACTACGTGCCATCAACTTAATAACACGGGATTGACAGATTTGCATGCCATCAACTTAATGATACGGGATGGACAAATTTGCATGTCATCAACTTAATGGCACAGGATGGACAGATCTGCATGCCGTCAGTTTAATAACGGGATAGTATGTTTTACGTCATTTTTAATAATCTGATTGAAGCAAAGGCTCTTTGCATTTTTCATGTATTATTCACATTAATTATTCTTCAGACAAAAGTGAATTTTTGTTTGCCTCATATATATATATATCTTGGCATCCGTCCGTCTACGAGAGACGATGGCATAGCTCCAAAGTACGCTTTTGCTTATCCTTCTTTTTAGCTCTCTTTTCAGCTTGCTTTATTCTTCTCTTTTCCTCTGCGTTTTGAACTCCCTGCCTGACAGTTAGACGCCAGCTGGAACGGTTGTTTGCACAGCTCTCCCAGTCGTTGACATTGATGTTTGCTGTCTTCATATCCTTCTTGCAAACATCTTTGTAGCGCAGATGTGGTCGTCCAGTTGGTCGTGCACCTTCTGCTAACTCCCCATATAACAGGTCCTTGGGAATGCGACCTGGGTCCATTCTCTTGACATGGCCGAGCCAGCGAAGGCGCCTCTCGCTGAGTATGGAGAACATGCTGTTCATGTTGGCGCGTTCTAGAACCTCTGTGTTGGGTACTTTGTCCTGCCACTGGATGTGCAGAATGCGCCGCAGACATCTCAGGTGGAAGCTGTTGAGTTTCCTCTCGTGCCTTGCATAGGTGGTCCATGTTTCGCTGCTGTAGAGAAGTGAGCTGAGCACGCAGGCTTGGTAGACACGCAGTTTGGTCTTCTCTGTGAGGTTGGGGTTGTTCCAGACCCTCTGGTTAAGTCTGGCCATCACTGCTGCTGCCTTGGCAATCCTGCCGCCCACCTCAGAATCAATGGAGAGTGAGCTGGAGATGTTAGACCCGAGGTATGTGAAGTTCTCGACAACTTCCAAATTGTACCCATCGATGGAGACAGAGGGAGGGGAGTCTGTGTCCTGTGCCATGACATTTGTTTTCTTCAAACTGATGGTCAGTCCAAATTCCTTACATGCATGGGAGAGGCAGCATACCAGCTGCTGAAGTCCATCTTCCGTGTGTGATGTCAAGGCTGCATCGTCGGCAAAGAGCAATTCACGGATGAGTACCTCTGTGACCTTAGTCTTAGCACGGAGACGGGCGATGTTGAACAGCTTGCCGTCAGCCCTGGTATGGATGTACACTCCCTCGCTGCAGTCCTTGAATGCGTACTGGAGAAGCATGGAGAAGAAGATGGCAAAGAGCGCGGTGCAAGGACACAGCCTTGTTTGACTCCGCTAACGACTGGGAATGTTTCAGATGTTGCGCCATTGAAGCACACTGTGCTGTGCATGTCCTCGTGGAACGACATAATGACAGCAAGCAGACGTGGGGGGCAGCCGATCTTCTGCAGGAGTCTGAAGAGTCCACTCCGACTAACCATGTCAAACGCCTTCGTCAGGTCTATGAAGGCAATGTAGAGGGGCATCCGCTGCTCGCGACACTTCTCCTGCAGCTGACGTAGTGAGAAGATCATGTCTACAGTTGACCTGCCGGCTCGAAATCCTCACTGGGATTCTGGGTAGACGCGGGAGGCTAGGATCTGCAAGCGTGCCAAGGCAACACGGGCGAAGGCCTTTCCGACGATGCTGAGGAGGGAGATGCCCCGATAGTTGTTGCAGTCGCTACGGTCTCCTTTGTTTTTGTACAAAGTGACGATGTTGGCGTCACGCATGTCCTGTGGGATGTATCCCTGTTCCCAGCAAAGGCAGAGGAGTGTGTGTAGGGGCTGGAGCAGTGCTGGTTTTCCGCTCTTGAGGACTTCAGGCGGAATGCCGTCGCTTCCAGGAGCCTTCCCACAGGCAAGGCAATCGATGGCTTTTCCGAGCTCTTCCAGGGTGGGCTGTGTGTCTAGCTCCTCCATGACAGGCAGGTCTGGAATGGCGTCCAGGGCAGTTCCAGTGACATTGTTTTGGGTTGCATATAGCTCGAGATAGTGCTCAACCCATCGCTGCAGTTGTTTCCCCTGGTCTGTGATGACTTCGCCCGTCTTGGACTTGAGGGGGGCGGTCTTGTAGCTGGGGGTCCTGTCGCCTTTTTGATACCCTCATACATTCCTCTTGTATCCCCGGTGTCAGCAGCTGTCTGCATACTGTTGCAAAGGTTCAGCCAGTAGGCGTTGGCACAGCGGCGGGCGGTCTTCTGCGCGTTATTCCTTGCAATCCTGAGGGCTTGTAGTGTTCTGGGGCTAGGTGCAGCCTTGTATGCCAGGAGGGCTTTCCTCTTTGCCTCAGTCACGGGCTCCATCTCCTCCCAGTTTGCCTCATACCAGTCGACATTCTTTCGCTCCCTCTTCCCGTAAGCTGTGATGGCTGAATTGTACACAGAGTCACGGATATGGGACCACTTGGAATCAATGGTGTCATCAGGTGTCACTTTGGTGAGGGCTTCCTTCAATTTGCTGATGAACTGCTGTGTTTTCTCTGGGTTGCTTGCACAGCAGGTGTTGATACGTGGGTGACCCTTCTTCTTGGCGTGGTGCAGCTTCTTGGGTAATATTTGCACCTTGCTGGCCACGAGGGAATGGTCCGTGTCACAATCGGCACTGTGGTAGCTGCGGGTAAGGAGGACACTGGCCAGTTCTGCACGCCTGGTGATGACGGGGTCTAGCTGGTGCCAGTGGCGTGAACGTGGGTGTCTCCACGACACCTGGTGGATCTCCTTGCATTTGAAGAAAGTGTTTGTCACACATAGGCTGTGGGAGCAGCACATCTCCAGCAGTCGCTGACCATTCTCGTTGATCTTGCCCCTTCCGTAAAAGCCGAGACAGGTGGACCAGGCCTCATGGTCAGCTCCCACTCTAGCATTGAAGTCTCCTAGTAAGTAAAGGCTTTCACTGTTGGGGATACTGGATATTGCCTGATCCAGAGCCTCATAAAACTTGTCTTTCTCCTCGTAGGTGGAGTAGAGGGTTGGGGCGTACACACTGAAGATGTTGACCGGGCCTAAGGATGTTGACAGCCGGAGGGCAAGGATTCTCTCAGTACCTGATGATGGAGGTTCAATGAAGGCGATTAGCGTGTTCTTGACGGCAAAGCCTACACCATGCTGCCTAGGTTCATCCAAGGGCTTCCCCTGCCAAAAGAATGTGTAATTGGCTTCCCTGATGGTGCCGCTGTCAGCCAGTCGGGTCTCCTGGAGGCAGGCAATGTCGATGTTCAGTCGGGAGAGTTCTCTGTCAATGACGGCAGTCTTCCGTGCATCGTCGATCTGCTGTAGGTCAGTGGTCAATCCAGGACAAATGGTCCTGATGTTCCAGGTTGCAAAACGAAGAGTTGGAGTCTTTTTATTTCTTATTTTAGTCTTTCCTGGTGCAGAGTTTTGTGGCCCACTTGTCGAGATGGTTCTCTAAGCTCCACGCACCCAGTGAAGCAGGCAGGCCATGGCGGGCAGCACCTTACTGACTGGGGGCTGCCCAGCTTGATGCGGGCGGTAGCTGTCCAGTGAGACCTGATGATCTCTCCCACCGTCAGAAGTAACCCCAATCCTCCAAAATTAATTGTGTACTATGTCCGTATGAACTGTAAGGAGAACTACTTTTCTAAGAATACCTACGTCTATAAATAGAGTCACGTGTACAGCATAAGATAAACACTGCCAGTTAAGGCAGACACGAAGTAAGCATTAAAGAAAAACAACATTCTAACAAACAAACAAAATAATTGAAAAATTTTGGCTTCCATTGGTTGAAGGACTGGTATAATGATGACTTTATTGCGATCAAGCTGGGCATCCCAAGTGCTATAAATAGCTACGTAACAGAAAAACCACAAACGTATTACTACGCTCAATTAAGATTTCTGTTTTTTAATGATGCAAACAAAATAACATAACAAATGATAAAAATTTCAGTTATAAGAGTTTAACGTTGTTTTTTCTGAGCTTATTGTATAAACTGTCAGTTGCCGACTCACACAGCTTACATAACGCCCTTCGGGCGTGTTTTGCTGTGTGAGTCGGCAACTGACAGTTTATACCACGATAAACTCAGAAACAACAACGTTAAACTCTTACTTAATCGACATATATGTATTCGAATGATCTACAACTTACAGTGTTTGTTGACGAATATTAATCAGTACGTCAGTATTTGCTCTTAGCAATCAGAACCTTTTGATTAAAATCGTTGACCTGTAGAATTTGATTAAAATCGTTGACCTGTAGAATTTGATTAGTAAATCGTTGACCTGTAGAATTTGATTAGTAAATCGTTCTTTAAAAGGTAAGACATAGATTTGAATGTAATATTCACTTACACATTGCACTTTACTTTTCGCTTTCATCTCACTTCTACTATTGTTTTATTGTACATGTAAAATTGGTTTCGTAAGGTTAGTGGCATACTAATAATAATCTGTTTTTGATATAAGAATTGAGATTTTAAAAAACACAACACAAACGCTGATATTTTTGTGCAACTACATTTATTGGATGCTTCTTCAGGCACAAAATTTCGTGAAAGAATCGGATGACGTCTTTATATTTTTAAAGAACAATTACGACATTTATGTAACGTCATAAACGATATGCATCGTTATAACAATATTATATATATATATATATATATATATATATATATATATATATATATATATATATATATATATATATATATATATATATAACATTGGTGCACTCTTCATCAGGATTGTACGTACGAAATCCATAGAGACAGGTTCAAATGCTGCCAATGGCTGTCGCTCAAATTCTGTATCCCAACTGTATGGTGACGACGAGTCAATTGAAATTGTGGTGTCAAGCTTATCTCTAATGGTTTGTACTTTGTCACGGAAGAAATCTGCAAACATGTCCGGAAGGTCGACTGGAGAGATGGTAGTTGGAAGTGGTGTAGATTTGTTCCTTGACATTAGCTTGTTAGTAATCTCGAAGAGCTCTTTGCAGCTGGAACTTTCCGTGATCTTAGTAGTGTAGTGGGCTGATTTCGCTGCATGGACTATATTTGTGACATTCTTCTTAGCGGCTTCATAGATTTGCTTATGAATAGTGAGTCTGGTGGAAAGCTAAAGCCTTTCAGCTTTACAGCGGTCTCTTTTAGCAGTGAGAAGTTGGTCCCTAACACTGCTATACCATAGAGAACACTTTTGAATTCATACTCTGCACTTGGTAGCTGGGGTATCGTCGATGTTTTTCCGTATGGACTTACTCATGAATGTCGGATCATCATGGACAATCATCCGTATCACCGATACGAGCGTTTGGAAAAGAAGAATATATGTGGAGAGTCAAGGTTGTCTGAAGAGAGCCCTCATCTACGGTCCAGAACTCAGAAGTTTGAGGAAGAGAAGAAGACCTATGCGATGCCCTCTGTGTTAGCGGAATGGTGTTAGCAAAAGAAAAGAAAAAACTAAAGGCCCTTTTCAGGGCCACTCATATGCCTCGAAAAGGTATTTATTCTCTTTGCCTAACAAATATTTTTTCGATTTTATAGATTATGTGTGAGAGACTGATGTTCATCAATCTGTGTATGTATGGTGTATGTATTATATATGTCTATGTCCCGCCAGTCCCGCCCCGCCAAGCGTTCTAGGTTTTTCCCCCGCTGTTTGATCCTATTGAGGTCAGCCCCTTGTAACATTGTTGCCAATCTCCAGTACCGTGACGTCACCCTTCTCCAATTCCTACTGACTCTAGACAGTCCCAATCCATTGTCAATTTGTCGCTATACATTCCCTTTGTTAAATTCCCATTGACCCTAGAGCATCCCACCCATATTAAACTCCCATAAACTCTATAGTGAAAACATCCACTTTTAACATTGGAGTCCCATATATCCTATAGTATCCTACTATACTAATGAGGTGGCCTTTCTTTTAGTCTGTCTTGATTTATTTTTTTGCCACGTTCACCTCTTGGTGGTACTTGTATGAATGGTTCTGCGTCCATATCACTGTCGTCTGCGCTTGTTTGTTCCATTGTGTCTTCGTTGTTTGTCGGTGGTGTTGTTGCAGGAGGTTGTCTTCGGTTATGGATGGTGGTGTGTGCGAAAGTGGTGATGGTGGTAGTGTATTGATTGGTTGTGGAGGCAATGGTGTGGTCTTCTCGGGGTATATATATTTTTAAGCATATATTTTGGTTGTGTTGTTGTTGTTGTTGTTGTTGTTGCCTCTCTGGGGGTTCATGTGTTGTTGTTGTTTCTGCTGTGTGTTTTTGTGGGGGCGATGCCATTTTATATGGCCTACGATGCCACAACAACCACAGGGCCTTGTAATGTGGCAGTTATAAAACCATGTTTGTACTGGTATACCGTAGACTTTAAAATGCTCTGAAATTGTATTAGTATCCCTTACGTCAATTTTGGAAACGATTTTACCGTTGCCCACAGGCCCGGGATAGCCTTGTAGGTATCCATTCATTTTGGGATCACTTTTACATTGGTTATTAGTTCGAATCCCACTTGGAAGATTTCCAGGGGAATCTCTCTGGGGAAATGCGAGATATAGATCTCAGCGTACTTGGTATCTATAAGACGGGTCAAGGGAGGGGAGGCGGTCACCCTGGCCACTTTATCCGCAATCATAATAATTCCCTTTTGTATTAGGGTCGTCTTGTTTCTTGGATACAGGTGATAGATTCCCCTTCCAATGCTACAAAAGGTGACAAGATTTTCTTGGTTGATTCCCCTTGCTGCTGGTGTAGCTAGGATTTCAGTGCCACATGGCCTCTCTTGGTCCGGTATTTCTGATAGATCTAGGGCCTGGACCCATGGATCCCTGAAGGCTTTTAAAAGCCGCCCTTGTTCGACCTCTTCTTCTTCTGTTCTGAAATATTCTTTCAGAAAGTTTTCACCGCTAATACGGCTGGTGTTTAAATCGACCATGTTAGGATTTGTTTACAGAAATTGCAAATTGATGGCTCTAAAAGAACTGTTAATTTTGGCTACTTTGCTACGATTAATTAATTACTAATTTGGTTAAAATGTGTTTTTATATGTACTGTAGAGTGGTGAGAAAAACATAGAAAAGAAATACCTTTCCTTTCTTCAGTGTGTAGTCAGTATAGCAGCGTGTGAGAGTGGTGGCTTAGCAGCAGGGAGGGCGAATCCTACAAGTTTTTAGGCAAAAAGGAGGGCGAAATAAACCCTTTAAAAAACCGCGACGACGCTTCGCTGTAAACACAATTGTCGCCGTAGTTTCTGCGTTTTGTTGTCGTTGCCCTCCCTGCTGCTTCCTTCGAAAACCAATTTATCCAAAAATCGTATCTAACCCGACTCGATGATGATGTAAATTTATTGTTATAAATCCGTGTGGTGTTGACTGAGCCTGACTAAATAAATTTCTAAACTTATTTATATCCATATCACCACTGCACCAAGTCTGATGTATATTTCGTAACGTGTGTGTATCAACTCCGTTAAACACAGCAAGAATATTACAGTTATCCCTGATCATTTTAGGAATTTGGGTATATCACTGGGTTACATAAATCACATCAGTGTTTTTGTGTCTGCCTCTGGAAAATATCCTGGCAGGATTTGATTGTTTATCCAACATGACATCATCATACACGACTAAATTATTAATAAATCCATCAAGATCATCAATACTTGGCGCTTCATTAATGTCAGTTATAAATTCAACAACATTATCGCCGTTTTCATTTAATGATTTTGCACTTTCATTAAAATATTTTAACACTTCGTAGCATCGTTGATCGTCTACACTTGGTGCTACCAAATACAACTTGTCCCACTTCACCCACTTCATTATTAAATTAAGTAACAATTGTGTCTTACCACTCCCAGATGGGTCAATTATAATCATACGAACAGAATTTGGTAGCGCTGCGTGATGCTTAGCTGGTTCTCGTTTCCTTGTAGCAGAAAAGTCAGTGATCTACATTAGAATAATATAATATAAATACGGATTTATATTGTGTGAAATGTAGAGCACGTACCCCAAAAAGTGATCTAACAACCATTACAACAAAAAATAACAGATATGCGGTTTCGGGCAAGTGTGAGCGATGCGGTACAAAAAAGTTTAAATTTATTCCCAGTGGCAAGTCGGCGCCAAAACCAAAGTCAACGCCAAAACCAAAGTCGGCGCCAAAACCAAAGTCGGCGCCAAAACTAAAGTCGGCGCCAAGTAAAAAAAAGGGAGGTGATATTGTCGCCAATTTAGCAAAATTACCAGGGGCTCCGTGGGCTAAATACCCAAGAGAAAAACATCTCCCAGGATATAATTACTGTGGTCCTGGAACCCGACTTGGTATCAGACTTGATGACCAGGATCGACCAAAACCCGGAGAAGAACCAATAAATGCTATCGATAAAGCGTGTCATGCGCATGATGTGGCTATAAAAGTATAAATCTACAAGATATGCATCTCGCGGATGTGAAATTAATTCACGTGCTAAATTCTATTACTGATAAATCTCTCAAAGAAAGGTTAGCCAGTTGGTTAATAAAGTCGGCGATGAAAGGTAAATTAGCGCTAGGCGCTGATAATTAATTATAATGGAGTCGATTTATTATTCCCCAAGAGGATACTGGAAGGGTAGCGCAACAATTAGTGAACTTGCCAGTGCAGCAAAAGTCACACGTGATACTGCAGCAGATTGGTTATCCAAACAGGCAATATGGCAAATTTATCTACCGCGTCCTAAGGAAATTAATTTTGCACATTTTGATGTTAGTGTGCCAAATAAAGTTCACCAAGCTGATATATTATTTCTACCACATGATACCGTTTGTCGTCGAACATATAAATACGCGCTAACTGTAGTTGATGTTGCAAGTAAATACAAAGATGCAGAACCGTTAACGACTAAAACAGCATCTGAGGTTGCTTCTGCTTTTGAACGAATTTATGAACGAGGACCTCTGCGATGGCCAAATCTATTACAAGTTGATCCTGGCAGAGAATTCAAGTGTGCAGTATCATCGCTGATGAAGCAATATAATGTCACCATCAGACGAGGGCATACTGAAATTTACCGTGATCAGGCAATTGTTGAACGATTTAATCGAACACTCGCCGAGCGGTTATTTGGAGATCAGTACGCGAAGGAATTCATTCAGGACAAGAGATCGCGTGAATGGGTTCAAGATTACCAAGCGTGATAACTGCATTAAATAATGAAATAACTCGAACAACCAACATGAAACCTATTAACGCAATTACCAAAAAACGTATACCCGTACGACGTGATTTTCCAGCGCAACCAATACTGGGCAATGTCACTGTGAGATATTTATATGAACCAGGTGAACTTGAAGGTGGTAAAAAAGAGCGACTGATCCTATCTGGAGCATCACCACACACACGATATCTAACATAACTAGATCCACTGGTAGACCAGCAATCTACAGGCTGGATTCAACTGCTCCTCAACGTGGATTCACACGTGAACAATTACAAGTAATTCCCGAGGACACACAATTACCGCCCAAATCACTTAACTAGCGCCACGACTTCGATTACACTCAAGACAGGTCAGCATCACATTTTGTCGAGTATGACCGCGACTGTTATCTTTTCTGTCTACGGTAAATTGTTTTGGACTCGAATACTGCCACAACATTATACAATTACAGCTTGCACAGTGATTATTCTGCTGTTGTTTCAGTGTCATGATAAATTCAACATCGAGGTCGAAATCGCGATTATTGTTTTTGTCACTGTTTTTAACCGGCTAATTTTTTTCTTATTATATCACTGTTGTTTTCATTATTAATTTCATCAGCCATTGACTCTTCCAAGACAATTCTTCGGAAATGAGATATTCTTCTGACTCGAGACACTGACAAGTAAACTAAGTTTGACCACTCTATTCGATCATCAACAATCCAAACAACTGTATCAGAAATAGTTAGTCCTTGAGATGAATGTATCGTCATTGCGTATCCTAGCATCCACGGGGATCTGTTCATTTTTAACGCACCTTCAACAACATTGACATCAACTGTGACAATATCATTTAATACTAAATTCTGTTTCTCTGTTTTCCCAGGAATATCAACATCTATATTCTGTAACCGCGTATCAGCTGGTCTATAACACAATGGCACTGGCAACATTGGAAACTTTTCTCGTTGCAGTAAAAACAATTTCATCTGAAGTATGCCTCTGACTATCTTTCTACTTGCTACTATCAAATCGTTTGGTCTCCACGTTTTCCAAAAGTCGCTCATTGAAGTCTCTGAAATTATTTTACGCATAATTTCACATTGAATTTTATTCGGTTGTAGTCTGATTAATGTTTTAAATTCCTTCAACGTTGCATCAAGAGATCTACAATCATCAGACACTTCTTCATAATAATCTACAAAATCTTTTACCACAAATGCGGAGATGGACCAACAAAAGGTGGTGACTGACCGTGATCGCCGCACATTATCACAGCTGTATTTTTTGATAGCAGCCAATCGAGAAATGTTTTTGATAGATATAACGACACTGTGCCTATTTCGTCCCAAATAATATTCCGCGGAATGTATTTTGTTCCCATTCGATCTGGAGTCCATACACCACCGCCGTATTTGAAAAAGCTGTGATAAGTACAAGAATTAACTCCTCGTTCTTTCATCTTCCTGGCGAGTCTGTGTGTTGGTGTTAACACAATCATATCTGAATTTCGAAATAATTCAATCGCTCGACTTGTCTTACCAGAACCCCCCGGTCCGTTCAAATAAACGGTTTTGTGTCTAGTGATTAGATCATTCACAGACGGCGCCGACGACATTTCTGATAATTCTGATTTACAATAATTGTCTTTGATAGCAACATCAGCGGATTCACAATAACAATGTAGCATTTCCTTTTTTATTCTGCACGAACTCCATGACTCATCGTTGCTTCTAAAACGAGCCAGTGATTCTGAATATCTTTTATCGATATAAAATGAATCCGTTGCAACTCTAACTGCAGTGTCGGGAAATCGATTTATCATCGATAGCACGTTTATAGAAACATAAGCCAGCATCGAAGATCTTAAATGTGTGTATTGAGGTGATTCTCCATTAATATAACTTACAATTGTGCCCAACCGTGTTCCGTCGGACAAGAAAGCGTACTCCCGATCACAAAATATATTTCTCGCAGCGGCATCAGCAATTATAAAACTTAATTCAGCATCATCCATAATCAATCGTGAGTGATGTCGTTTATGATCATATGCACCACCTTGAGTAAATTTACTGATTATTCTTCTCCCGAGATCTTTTGCTGTTTTTTACTATTATCGAGTTTAATCTTAAGAATATTAGGAGCTTCACCGACGATAACATCCATGGTCTGATGGGGACACTCTCGTGCATATTCTTCAATGACTTCATCGAGACTGATACGCTCCGATGTTGGTAACCAAACCAAAGTCTGCGGTCAATATGATATAATTGCTTCACTGACCGTCAACGATACCAGTATTCGGCTGTCAAGCATATATCGCAGCAACACTATTGGTGCCCAGCGTTTCTCTGAGAAATGTCTGCCAAACCAAACATAACAAATCGGATGAAGTTTTTCAGCTAGCGCAAACGACGTTACACGAGTAAATCCTGTCAGGTCAAAATCGGGTAAAGGACCATTTAGAGCAACTTGCGTCATCGAGTTCGTGGGATGTCCAAATCTTCTAAAATATCCACTACACTCGCCCATCCCAAGAAAGCTTCCCGGATAACACGCAACCATGTCCACGGAAATGATATCCTTGTGGTCATACTTGGTATTCCACAAACCGCCGTGTCCATACTCAACACAACTCAATTGTATATCCTCGAGAAACTCGCTTCGGGTTGGTCTCCACGAATTTCTTTCTCTGGTGGCGTGAGCGGCAACTGATGGAACTGTAAAACAATTAGTTAATAACTGTTCAGTGTTTTCTGAATATTTCTCTGCGAGTTTTTTCATTTCCTGTTGCAGAGATTCCGTCCGGTATAATTCACCGTTAGATCTTACAAATTGATCATACTCGCCATCTTCGGAACTTTTAAACAACCACACCGACACAGGGTCGTTTTTGCTTCTCTGTTTAATAAAATCAAATATATTTCCCGAATAATATTTCACAACACGACTCCGCGGAAATATCGTAGCTGCGTTAGTCCAAGCGTGAGCGTTATGATCAATAATATTTATTGGAGCTCCGTTCCGATTATATTTCGATTTGTATAGTACTTCCACTGTTATCGTTGTTACGGTTATGGGAAATCTTAATGCTTTTTCTAGCTCGGCAACATCGTTTATTGACGCTCCTGTATCCTTGACTTTTTCAGCTCACGCTGCTATCCTGGAACGTCTTAGATCAGTTAGACCGTTTCCGCGCATCGCATTTTTGAAATGTTCAATAACTCGTTCGGCTACACAATTCAGCCTTGAGAATCTCATTGGGGTGAGTTTATTGATTTTTTATTTTATTTTATTGGATAGATTCCATAAATGACCGCGGTCACAGGATACGCTCGAGTGTAATATGATTTATCAATCCCAGTCAACATTCCTGATTTGGAATCTTTACTTAACAGAACGGTTTTTTCATTAGCAAGGACAGGGTCATTTTTGTCACGGATAATCCACGTATCGGAATCATCTTGCACAATTAACTTTATTCCGAAAAAATATTTCTGATTAAGGTAATCGATAATTGTTTTCGCTCGTGCATCATTCATTGTAGCATCAATGACAGAGTCAGTGTCTCGTATAATTTTAAATGTAGACCATACGTGAGATGCTCCATCATTACGAAATTCTTTTTTGGCATTCCTGATAATATCAAACAGATCAGTCAGGGCTCGTCTCCGCGAGTCAGGGGTTAGTCTGTCAAGATCGAATCTAGAAGCTTTCCAGGGCTTGATTGCAGATAATCTTTCGAGCTCCTCCATATTATATTTAAGACAAACATTTAAATAAGAAATATTATATATATAATGAATCAGTGCAAGTGGTTTAAAGTTGGATCTCTAACTATTTGTAACAAATCCTGCAGAAAAGAATTCTGCGGGGAACATTCCCAAAGCGTCCGAAGGGGGAGTTTAGGACCAATACCCTGCCTGCGATGTGGCGTTGGGGTCAGGAGTAAAAGACAGCTATGTGCAAATTGCGGGGGAAAGAGATACCGTGAACTTAAAAGATATTATAACAAAAACAATTAACGAAGTTGCGCTAAAATGTGAGCGCGATTATTTAACTAAGATTTCAGACAAATTATAAATTAGACAAATACATTATTATATAAATGAGCCAATAATTTGTTCCACATCCTATCATTAAGAACTACGAAGCGAATCGTGAGGGAATAGTCAGACATTGCAAGTTGAAAAAACCAGTTGGTTTTGTTAATAATACTGGTTATATTAAATTTACTGTTGGAAAGAAACATTATCTCTGACATCGCTTCGTGTTCGAGGTATTTAACGAAGTGATCCAAGACAGTCTTGTGATCGATCACATCAACGGTGTGAAATCCGATAATTCTTTATCCAATCTGAGAATTGTGACAAAGCCAAAATTGTAAATTTGGAAACACTGGATGTAATGATAAGAGCGCCAAGAAAGTTGTATCCATAAATTTAGATACGAATGAAGAAATAATATTTCAATCGATGAACTAAGCTGGCAACTATTTTGATATTTGTGTAGCCTCAATACGAAGAGTCGCAGAAAAGATATACAAATCTGCCATCTCAAAAAAATATAGTCAAAAAATTGTTTTTCATTATTGTTAGGAATCCTGAAGTTTTTTTTAATGTAAATGGGAGATAACTCCGTTAAGCATATCTCATGCAGTTAGTTCCCTCCCCTTGACTTGGTCAAGGTGACTTCGTCAAGGCGACTTTGTCAAGGTGATTGTGCAACACCTTCCGCTGGTAATATATTATCCTGAAAAGTAGGACTAAATTCGCAACAACTGAAGTCAAATGGTACGTTATACAGTTAACTGTAACGAATCGTCTATTGTATATACACTACAACGGGTAAACAACTTTCCGTTTACAGGTAACACGGAAGTAAAACATCTCCAATTACTTCCCGTTGATTTTATCAAGGCTTTTATCAAAAACTGTCAACACGGGCGGGTGTACAATAAATATTTTTTTTCCACAGATAAAATCCTTGTTTTATTAAATTAGTTTGGTTTTCTGGTTCATCTGTATTTTTTCTGCGATTATTTTAAGAAAACAAGTACGAAAAACCGAGTGAGCTATTTTTGAACTTCCAAGTATCAGTCAGTTTATATACTATAGCGTCCGAATTATGTACGGGATTTCGAAACCCAACAAAGTTGCACAACTTTCCGCGTTATCACCCTGACGGGGTGACATTTTACACCTCGCGGGATTCATTTTGGGGAGGGTGTGCAACTTTGTTGAGCGTAGAATATAACACCGTATCTGTCTGTGCTGTCCTTAGTTAAAAAATACATGTTGTACTGTCCTTAGTTAAAAAATACATGATGTACTGTCCCTGTAAACTTGCTAAGATGCGATGGCACCTTAGAAGCTTAAAGATGTAAATACATGTAAATACTATATGTTGTGCTGTCCCTGTAAACTTGCTAAGATGCGATGGCACCTTAGAAGCTTACAAATGTAAATACTATATGTTGTGCTGTCCCTGTAAACTTGCTAAGATGCGATGGCACCTTAGAAGCTTACAAAACTATATGCTGTACTGTCCTACTGTAAACTTGCTAAGATGCGATGACACCTTAGAAGCTTACAAATGTGTATAGGTGGCGCTATACAGTTTCGCATTTTGCATAGGGTTAGGATTTTACAGAAAAAGAATGTCCCCGGCTTTCCTCACTGGTTATACTGGCTATTTAAAAAAGACCTTGTATATCTTAGGCATAATGCAAAGGACCTTTAATTCCCTTTATTTTGGTGTATGATTGATGGGTGTACTATGGGTTATAGAGTATACAGCTTGGCCTTACTTCAAATGTGCACCTTTCAAAAAAGT
Source organism: Sinohyriopsis cumingii (assembly GCA_028554795.2). Lineage (NCBI taxonomy): Eukaryota > Metazoa > Mollusca > Bivalvia > Unionida > Unionidae > Sinohyriopsis > Sinohyriopsis cumingii. The sequence goes on along the minus strand of CM068840.1, from coordinate 95,007,822 downwards.
GCTAGCTCTACTTGGTCATTTTCACTTCCTGAACTTCAGAGGTAAATTGTATAAAAAAGAGCCGATAACTTTTTTTACATTTTATATATTTGGTAATTCATTCATTGCACTTTCAGAAGCTGGTATTGTCTAGTCTGGCAAAATTCATTTTCCCTATTTTAATAGCTGCTATGTATACTGTACTTTAGACTAATTCAGACTGATTTTGTAGCACAAGGGAGCAGTCATTTTAGTTAGCAGTGTGCTTAAATCATGTAAAATTTCCAAAAGTACAATATCCAAAAGAAATATCATCCACATTACATTAATGTAGCATAGAGGTATGCAAACATTCTCTCCACTGTGCATGTTTTAAATGCGAACTACTTCACCTTACATACGTCACTCTCTCAAAAGTACATATTATCTGGTGAGCGCCACCATATATCTGTATTCCTTTGAACCCGCTAGCATATCATTTGGGTAAGCTAGAGGTTCAACATGGGGAATGTTTCGTCTTTCGCAAACACGCCCTCTGGGCTTTCTAGACTGTTATTTGACAGGTTAGGGGCTCACATGGGGGTTGTGTTTCCCGCTCTGAGTTTGGTAGGATGTCATAAGACACCCTAGAGACTGAAGGAGATGTGGTGTGCATTTTTTTCTTTTAAATATATAAATAAATTCATATATATATATATATATATATATATATATATATATATATATATATATATATATATATATATGAATTACGAAAATATCAATGATGTGATTGTTGCTATTAAAAAATTAGAAGAGCGCGGATTTAATATATCCGATAAACTAAATCCTGAAACAATCATGTCTGATTTTGAATCACTACATGAAGCTAAATGCGCAGGGCGTTATATTCTGCCTGCTCAGTACCGATTTATAAAGAGGATCCAGACGAATTTATATAAATCGCTGGCTACAGTAGAAGAAGCACAAATAAAAGAATTTGTTTCGTTGTCTCGTGCAATTGAAAAAATTAGGTTGGAATTAGCTCAAGAATATGAAACAAGGAAGGTGATAAATACTCGTGCAAGAAAGCTAAAATATTGTATGTCCCTTCCTTGACTTTGTCAAGGGGAAGTAAATACCTCACCTTGATGAAATCAAGGACTTGGAAATGAAATTGAAAGTAAAAAAAAGTGATATATTTTTTTACTTCCTCATCAAGGAGACTTGCGATAATATTTCCCTTAGTCGGCCAGATTTAATGCAAGAGTGAGCATAATTGAGAATTTGATCTCGGTCACATACAATTGAAATAATATGTTCGCGTCAGAGACTATCTAACTGTTGCTGTGTTAGTAAGAAATCTTCGTCTCCGTATTCGTCAATAATAAATTTAATGTTAATTTCTTCTTGGGCAAATGCAGCCTTAACTGCTTGCTCGAGCGCTTGTTTGTCATACCCGAAAACATTTATGTGGTGGTACATATTTAAATATTTCAAGATCTAAATACGCGTATATACTCTAAAATTTGAGGTATACTGCAATGCGCGATCACAATATGATCCTTTTTTAGTCTTTGTAGTTGCGTATCAGTCAGTATAAAACCGGTGATACATTATATAATACTCGATTGATTAATTATGAAATCGTAAACGATTTTTCAGTCAAACATATTCGCAAGTAAACACCCTATCAAATTGGTCGATGTGCATAAATAAAATATTTTTACTGAAAATCGTTTCACGATTTCACAAGTAAATTAATATGCAGTGTTTCACCTCGAAAATCAAGAAGGTGACCACTCTGGTCTGTTAGTTTAAAATTTATTCTGGTCAGCCACGGATTGTGACATCGCAGATAGACTGGATTGATCGGCTCTTGCACAATCAGAAATCCAGGTGGTACATCTTTTGGAGTAAATGAATAAAGAACAAATCCTTGCTGGGCTTGATTCGATACTGTCGTATCTGTGCTGTAACTGCCATCGATGACATCACACACAAGATTGACCGCAACCACTTCAGTCATATTTACGATGCCCGGAGATATATGTCGGCCTTCTCCGGTTGGGCTATTGTTGTATCTAAGAATAGTTGGCTCCGGTAGTGATCTTCTGTATTGTGCGAGTATGTCATCAAAGAACTCATTGATGATGTCGTTGACTGATTTTCTTAGTTCGTCTGCGTTATATCCGGGAAATTTAAAATTTGGCAGCGTGGCTTCCGTCAGCGAGTATGCAGTTAGAAATTTTTGTTTATAGGGATTTGTTATGTTATCAGCGTAATCAATTGTTGCCTGAATTACTCGCTTGTTAATATATTCCATGTCGGATACAAGCTGATTTAATATTTCAATCCGCGTAACGATTTCACTGCGTGAACTTGTTATATCAAAAAGATGTTCTTGGAAGCTCTGCCGTAGTCGCTCTAGTTGTGTTTTATGTTCTTGATTAATGATTTTAAAATATTCAATAATTTGAAATAGGTCAAAAGTAATAGATTTAGTTTCTCCTCTAGGAATTCGTTCATAAATAAAAAAACCACCGAATATAGTCCTTATTGTAGAAGCCAAACTCACTACCCAACGTTGCATTTTTTATATCGTGTAGATGCTGTTTATACGACGGGTCAATTTCGTGGTATGAATTATTGTCAGTGACATAGTCAGACTTTTTAGGTTCTGGTGGTATTGGTGGCGTTGGCGGTGGAATCTCAGGCCATCCTAACACTGTTCTGATCGAACTCTGATATATCCACGGCGTAGTCTGGGTGCTTATTTCGATGGCAGAAGACAGCATTGGCTCATGAACAGTTATTGTTATCTTAGATTCCTTTGCTGTGATATTTTTTATTCGACGTTGTAATTCTTCATTGATTTCTTCGATTTCTTAAGACCCGGTTGGTAACCCAATGACGTTCCAGTCGGGAGTGCCATCGGGTTTATTTTTATGTGCAAACACAAACGAATTATTTGCTGGTAATCCACCGAACGATTTTGATCTGATATTGGGCCAGCTGTGATATACTCGTAATTGTGCTAACGCGATCTCGTTTACTGGAATCGCAGTTGGAAAATTAATACTGAATTCTGGTTTAGTCGAGATTACTGTTATTGAAGAAGTTCGTTTTGGGCTTGTATTTGTGGCTATATCAAGCAGAGCTTGATGAAGTAATTCCGACATTGTTGTTATTTATCTTTTGTCGCTTCAAATGACCGGTGTAGTCTTCATACATCTTTGCCATTTGCGCGAATTCGGAATCCGATATTACTGTATCGTCGAGACTTGATGATATCAACGACGATAATTTATAGTAGGCGCTCGTGGCCGCATTGTTCAACTTTTCATACTCGTGCAATTTTGTTAGCGCGCATGAGGATATTTTTTCGCGATAATATTAGCAACGCCTGCAATTGTCGTTGATGTTGAAACTGTAATTGTGACCGCGATTGCAGTTGTCACTGGTGTTAGAGTTGATAATAATACTCCCGTAGATGCAACTATCGCGGATACTGAATACACTATTGTGTCTAGGATGATTACACGCCGCTTGTATTTTTTTACTTTTATTGTGCATTCGTTAATGGTATTTTTTAACTCTGATTGCCATTCGCGTACTTGATCGTATCTATATTGCTGAGCATCCGTTGATGCTGCCATTGTTGACTTCATTAATGCCATTTTATTATTTTACGCAGTAACCAAATGAGGCGTTTCAGCTACAAATTCCAAACATCACCAGTAGGATGTTTGGTTAATTTCTTGTCGGTGGATTCCATTATAAATGTTTCTTCGGTCCCCTTGTTTAATATGATAGTTACAACCCCGGAAAACTTGTCAGTGGAATGTCGCCAGGGGTATGTTGTGAAGATTTCAAATTTAGCGGCACTGAACACAGACAGCCTTTATACTCCAGTGACTGTTGCTGTATATTTGATAGTATTATTTTGTTTAGACCATGTTGCAAATCCAGATGATACCGTGTATACTTTGTTGGTAATATGCCCGGCAGTTACTCCAGATGGGATTTTATCAAACTGATTTTGTTAACGATCTCAGGAATCCCACTTACGATATCTTGCTGTGTTTGTTTGATCGTGTCAATGTTAGTTTTGATATCAGAAAGCTTCATATCGATGACGGGAGGAGTTCCAAAGAATTTATCCGTGGTCTCATCGGTTTTTCTAAAGTTTCTACGGAGATTTGTAAACGCGTTTACATGAACATCATACTCGGCTAGCAAAGTGGATAATTTACCGTCAACGGTGTCAACATAATTTTTTGTCGCGACATCTTCCGGGGATGTTGGATCTCTTAACACAGTTATTTTGTTTCCGTTCATGCTGAGTTCACCTGTCATTGTGTCATCGGTCTTTTTTACACGTTCCCCTGCAGCTTTTTGCGTGTCATCTCGCAGCGCCGCAATTGATATCAGTGAATCTCTGATTTTTCCGCTATCAGTGAACACAGGGATGTTACCCGGAGTAGATCCAATAACCCTACGAATTATTTCATGCCATTTGATATCGCTGGTTTTTAGTTTTCCGTGTCGGTCCTGAAAAATAACAACTTCATCTGGGTCTATCCCGGTCAGACTTAAAAGATTATCGATTTCATCTTTGGTTGCATATTTTGATAAATCCACGTCGGTGCGTTTCACTTTTCTGTTGAGAAGAGATCTTCCGTAAATATCAACCATTATTTGATAGGAAACTGTTTAAATCGACCCGTGGTATACTCGTGCACAACTTTGTGAGGTGGTTTGGTTGACGGTGATATCGCATCGAGAACATTTAATACTTCACGACCACATATCGGAGGATCGGTCAGTGTTTGTGTTGGTAGCGTTGAGTACCAAACTTTCGGGGGGATGTCTTTTGTATATTTGAGGAATTCAACTGGCGGTGTTAACCCATACGAATCGAAATAGATAATTCCACGTGGATCGATCGCGTAAGCAACCCAGTGAGTTCCTGGACCGTTACTGTTATCAAGATTAATAATTCCGGTTTCTGGATTATTCGGTTGTTATGGTAACTGATCTCTCATAAAGACGCCTCTGAAATTTTTTATATTTAATTGTTTAACAGCATCGAGTAAATCAAAATATGACATTGGTAGAAAACCTAGAACCGTTTTGGGTACCATGAGGGCGGAGTTCCTGGAAGTCTTAACCCGCGTCCTTTTTTTTTTTTGTATCCAGATCCCTTGGATCCACCTGTGGCCTTCTTCAGTGCCATTCCAGCAGCGGTTCCAACAGCTCCTAACGCGGCGGCCTTAGCGACAGCTGGGGCAGCAGCAGCTATCAGTACTGGTATCGCGGCGAGAAGAGGAAAGATACCATCGGTTTTAATCATGTCCTTGACGGCTTTTGGAGCGAAATCAAGTTGGGTTCCAGTTTTTGCTTGCTTCGCTTTATTGAAATGTTTCAGTTGGGTTTTAGTCAGCGATAACTTGTTTGGACCACCATTAGCGATTTGATCATTTTTTAGTGTTATCGTTACCCCACATGCGTTCGCGTTTTTCGATTGTAATATTTTCATCTGACCAGAAGTCAGAGTGACATTAACATGACTGTATGACATTTTATTTAATACGAGATTGATCTAATTGTCTACATATTGTTTTAACAATGTTTTTGAAAACATTACTGGTGCATCAACGATTCTCATTCGACCACTAATACCTTCAAGTAACATTGCTTTATCACTGAGGATGACCGCGATTGCTCTATAAGGACCATAAACAATTGGAGGACCAGCCGCGATTTCTGGCAGGGTGCCAACACGAGCTCGGAAGTGTATATCAACGACAGATTGTTTGGATAAATCAAGATGCTCCAGCGAAAAGTAATAAATCGGGTACAACTTTGTAAAATCAAACTGTGATATTTGCGTTCCAGTATTTATATTCGTGTTACGCGACAAAAATGTCAGCCAACGATGATATGCGCACGCCACATGATTATTTGTAAAACTTAATAATATATCTTCGGATGGTTCTTGTTGTCCATTTATTCTCAACGAGACCTCGGTAACGTCAAGTTTGTTAAATATCATATGAGACCATTCCTGATTATTTACCCGACGAATATCCTGCAGCGCAATAAAAATATGTCGTGGCGCAGAAACACCTTGTTGTGATGCTATATGCCAAGTAAATACATCTCTGACGGAACTTTGAATAGCGTCTGTGGTTATTGTAAGCCACGATAACAACGATTTACCGCCTTGATTCATAAAAGAGAGCAATCGTGGCTCTTCTGTGATCGATGGAGTTAATACCGGCATCCACAGTGAGAGTTTTGTTATGTTTACTTTACCAGCATGGCCAACTCTTCGCCAAATCGCATCATTGTCATCAGTTTTTCTTACGAGCACAACTGTGTGTCTAGCTCCAAAGATGACCCTTCTAAAATCCCTGCAAAATCCAAAAATGTGATTTAGTGGAATCGCGCATGAAATTTTTTTTTATATCTTCTGACAACATTGCTCGGCGTGTTGTTGCAAATCCTAAGTTGTAAGTCGCGCTAGCATCTTTTATAATATCAAAAACACCACCTGGTCTAACTTCATGTTCAAAATCAACTGGTTGTGGATTAAATGCAGTATCTTGTGGTGTTCGCAACTTAATATACTGAATATGATCAGCGTTGTCGGTAATATCTTTAACAAACATCATTGATGGACCAGCCGATCTTGTAAAGTCGTCAGAATATCTTGCTAGACCAATTATTGTTGTAGCAACATCGACATCATTCTGAATCGATTCGATATTTTTTCCATCAATCATGTAGGTGGCGCTACTAAACAATGCCATAATCCCATTATTGACAAAACCAACTCGGTCATTGGTACCGTAGTTATTATCATCCGCCCTTACAAGTTCACCTTCTACTTCAATAAACGTCTCACAAGGCAGAAAATATCTACTTGTATCATGAACTTGAAGTTCGATACGCCCTCGCTGATTTGGCTCTCGTGCGTCATAGGAATAAAACTGATAATCACGCACCGATTTATCTCGCTCGACCGGCTCATCTATGTTAAATGCTGAGTCGGATATAAGTTTGAACATTTTATACAACTGCGTATTTTTTTAAATGGTGATTATCGTCGTCGCACACGAAGTCCACTTCCTGCTATCAAATTTGCTGTTATATTTTTTTGTGCGTCGGATTCTAACGCTGCTAGTCCCTGATTTGCAGCCTGATTTATTACCTTACTAATATCCGCAGGCATAATTTCGGTACTTGCTAATTTCACCGGTCTTTGAGGTTTATGCATTAGTCGCGCTAGTCTCTCTTTGATTGCCGAGAGCGCCTTACCAGCAGCACTAACAATTGCACCAGGAGCTCTTTCACTAACAACATTAATGGCTTTCATCAGTAATTGTTTTGCAAAAGGACCCACTTTTGGTGCCAATCCTGCAAATAATCTTTAAGTCACATCACCAAGTCCGTCTCCGTAAGCTGCTCTACAGATTGGTAATCGTGAGTTTACTGCTCTGATCTGCACAGGTGTATGTCTGTTATATATGACCATGTTATGTTATTTGTTGTTATGTATCTAATCGCTGTGACTTTAGTCACTATAATAATCAACAAGTTCATCGACGAGTTCTTGGTACACGTTAGCATCCATAACACCGCCTTGAAATAATCGCCGACAGATATCAGCGGCTTCATTAATTATTTCCGGTGAGTTGTTTCCAGCGCGTTTTCCTCCGATGAGAACTTCTAACCGCGACACATCATTGAAGATAGTATCAGGACAGGGACTTCCAAAACCAGCACCTGATTTATAGTTTTCGACATCCTCTGCAAATTTTATTAAATCAGGCCACTTCTACTAAATTGTTTCGACGATAAACCTCTGGAAGCAAGATATAATACGCAAACCCAGTTTTTAGAAGTTATTTTATCAACATTCTCAGGTCTTAGATATTTTTCTCTCTCATCGTAACCACGTGCAGCTATCTTAAGTAAATTATCCCAGTCTTGAAAAGTATTAAGAGCTGACACTTTAAATAAATGCGCCAAATTCCCTAGCAAAGGCGAAGCTGAAGGTAAAACCGTAGACCGAGGAGGCGGAGGAGGAGGAGATGACAGAGGAGGCAGAGGAGGTTCTTTGGCTTGTTCTTGTTGTAGGTCTATCTGTTTCAGAGGCGGAGGAAGTGGATCATATACTTCCACGTGTGGTACTGTTGTTGTTTCTGGTGTTTTTTTTTTTTTTTTTTTTGTCTTCCTCGTCGTTTTTTTTCTTCTTGTTGCAACGGCGGAGGAAGTGAAAGGGAGGGTTCTTCCTGATGTTTTTTTCTTTGTTGTTTTTTTTTCATCCCTCTCTTTTTGTTTTTGTTCTCGTATTATTTTTTGCCGTTCTTGTTTTTCTTCCAGTTGCTGTTGTCGCATCACTTTTTGCTGTTCTTGTTGTGCCGTATTAAATCCTTCCAGGGCAACCAAATAGTATGGATAATTAAAACTTTTTTATCTATCTTTTCAACATCCTTATTTATTTTATACAACTAATCACTCCAAACACTACGGGGTATATTTTTAGAATATTCAGGTTTTAAAAAATCACCTCTGTGCTGATAACTAAGGGCGGAAAAGTTACCAAAGTCAGCGGCTTCGACGGCAGATTCTGTGTTATATTTTTTAATTTCTTCTATACCCGCTTCAGTAAATCTTTCTCTAAGTTGTATATTTTTTGTAAGAGTTTTTTAACAGGTTGTGCAGCAGCGGGTTGTTCTCTTAATACTTGAATAAGACTTTTTCCTTCTTCCTCTGTTCCCCTAATAGCAGTTAAAACTTTTTCAGTAATTGCAGTGACAGGTCTAAATAACTCTTTTGCCTCAGCTGCGTACTCAACTTGTGCTTCCTGTTGTGATTGCACATCTTTTTTAAACTTTTCCTTTACAGGGATATATTTTTTAAGTGCTTCTTCTCGCTCCCTAGCTAGTGTAGCTGTGTAGGATTCTGAGTGTACCATTATTTGGTATGGTAATTTTTAATTTATTTCCTCGATTGGGTTCGCACATTGGTTTTCAAAAAAGGACACAGGAAGCAAAACGCAACAACGACGGCGACAACTGTGTTTACAACGGAGCGTCCTCGCGGTTTTTTAAAGGGTTTATTTCGCCCTCCTTTTTGCCTAAAAACTTGTAGGATTCGCCCTCCCTGCTGCTGCCTTCCTTGACTCCAAACCCTTTTGCTGCCTATTTATCTTGGCTTTATTTTGCGATTCTATCTGGTCCGCTTTTGGCGCGCCATCAGTGAGTTGGAGAGACATCTGTTTCTTGGCGCCCTTGCTCTCTGCTTCGGAGGCATGGTGTCGTGCTCTATGTGTATCTTCGTTCCTTTACTTTTGTTGACACCTCTTAGCCACGTTCCAGCACATCTCGCTGGTTGAGACTTAGAAGTGACACCCTCGTTTTCAGGTGGCATGATTGCCTAGAAATTCAATAACTGTTATAGTTTTCTTGTTGTATTCTAATTTGATTTCTTATCACCCAACTTATGTACCTACAACTACTATCTGCATAATACTGACAGTAATATAAATAAATATTTTATAAAATAAATAATCAGATTGTATAGCAAATTATCTCCTATATCCCTTAGTTTTAAATTTATTAGTAAAAATATCGTTATGATATTAATTTGATAACTTTTTCATTATTTTGGGTTTGTTTTATAAATTAGAATAATATTGACTTATTCTTAAATAATCTTCCTATTTACAAAACAATCGTTACCCTCACCCCCTTGTAAAAGAGGGGTGATAATTTCGTCTTAATCGTTGGCTATATTTAGGCTGTCGTACATCACCTCATGTCAATTTCGACGTAAAATTCATGCAGGAATCGATTGGAGGAGGAATTTGTTTAGATGATGCTGTGTAAAATGTGCATTATAACAAACTATCGTTGTGTATACCCTTTTCCTTCATCTTCGCCTACTAGTAAAAATATTTGTAAAAAAATAATTATATGACAGAATTAGTGGTCAAGCTTGAACACAAAATAACGACTTCAATAGTTCAAATCGAAAGTATTAGTAAAGTTCACATTGTGTCGCTAACAAACAGAATATTAAAGGAATACATTATGTCACTAACAAACAGAATATTAAAGGAATAAATGTGCAGCGGTTAGATTAACAAGATCTCTCCATATGAGGTCATTTATTTTGATCACGTATCAGGCTAAACGCACCATAAGCAACGACTTGATATGCAACAATATAGAATTGCATTTGACGAGTACTAAGTATACGCTCCTTCTGCCTGTGATGCTAATATGATTCATTACATTCTTCTTGGCACTTGGAAATTAAGTTAGAAATTATAAATTATTGCATGAAAGGACTAAGCTTTGGGCATTTTAATATCCTTGATGCTTTTAGATTTTAATATCAGTAGGAGGCAAATACCATTTCTTATTTTAGTTTTTACAAAGGACTGGAACGCTCTTTTTTTAGTCTTCGCCGAAGCTCCTTAACACTTCTTTTCAAGAACCGAAGACATTCACTGTGGCATGTTTGATATATTTATTGGATCTGATTGAAATGTAATTCCGAAGTATTTTTGATGAATGAGTCGATTGTGAAGGACATACGTGCATTCTATTGGCTTTTTCATCTGTGTAGCACAGAGTACGTTTGACTAGAAATAACAGTCTTGTGTTGATTTGAGGAAGATATGTAGTATATTATAACGGGGATAACAGTCTTGTGTTGATTTCAGGCTGCTAATTAGTATGTTATAATAAAGATAACAGTCTTGTCTTTAATTTTTGTACATTGATTAGAATGTTATAATGGAGATAATATACTTGTGTTTGTTTCGATTGTGTTAATTAGCATGTTATAATACGAGATAACAATGTTGTGTTTAATTTTAGACGTTAATTAGTATCTTATAATGGAGATATCAATATTGTGTTTAAATTTAGGGCGTTAATTAGTATGTTATAATGGAAATAACAGTATTGTCTTTGATTTTATGACGTTAATTATTATATTATAATGGAGATAACAGTGTTGTGATTCAGCTGAGGGCATTAGTTAGCATGTTATAATGGAGATAACAGTCTTTGATTTGAGGAAGCTATGTAGCATGTTGTAATTGGGATAACAGCATTGTGCTTGGTTTTAGTACGCTAATTAATATGTTTTAATCGAGATAACAGTTTTGTCTTTGACTTGGACGTTAATTAAAAATGTTAAAATGGAGAGAACATTCTTGCGTTTGATATCAACAGGATAATTATAATGTTAAATGCATATAAGATTCTTTGCTTGATTTGATGGCTTTAATTAGTTTCTTATAATGGAAATAACAGTCTTGTCTTTAATTTCAGTATAGTGATATGGTGGAAAAAAATATACATGTGTTTGCATTGATAACGTTAATTACATGTTATGATACGAGATAACAGTATTGTGTTTGATATTAGGACGTTAATTATTATGTTATAATGGAGATAGCGGTGTTGTGTTTCATTTTAGGACGTTAGTTTGCATTTTAAAGTGGGGATAACAGTCTTGTGCTTGATTTGAGAAACTATGTAGTATATTACAAGGAGATAACAGTCTTGTGCTTGATTTGAGAAACTATGTAGTATATTACAAGGAGATAACAGCCTTGGGCTTGATTTTAGGACAATAATTAGTATGTTCTAATTGAGATAAAAGTTTTGTGGTTGAGTTTAGGATTTTAATTAGTATGTTATAATGGTGATAAATGTTTTGTGTTGATTTGAGGACGTTAATTAGTTTGTTATAATGGGGACAACAGTCTTATGTTCCATATTAGGACGTTAATTAGTTTGTTATAATGGGGACAACAGTCTTATGTTCCATTTTAGGACGTTAATTAGTTTGTTATAATGGGGACAACAGTCTTATGTTCCATATTAGGAAGTTAATTAGTTTGTTACAATGGGGACAACAGTCTTATGTTCCATATTAGGAAGTTAATTAGTATGTTATAATGGTGATAAATGTTTTGTGTTGATTTGAGGACGTTAATTAGTTTGTTATAATGGGGACAACAGTCTTATGTTCCATTTTAGGACGTTAATTAGTTTGTTATAATGGGGACAACAGTCTTATGTTCCATTTTAGGACGTTAATTAGTTTGTTATAATGGGGACAACAGTCTTATGTTCCATATTAGGAAGTTAATTAGTTTGTTATAATGGGGACAACAGTCTTATGTTCCATATTAGGAAGTTAATTAGTATGTTATAATGGTGATAAATGTTTTGTGTTGATTTGAGGACGTTAATTAGTTTGTTATAATGGGGACAATAGTCTTATGTTCCATTTTAGGACGTTAATTAGTTTGTCATAATGGAGACGCTGTTCTTGTGTTGATTTTGAGGGCATTAATTAGTTTGTTAAAATGTGATTAACGGCCTTGTGTTTGATCTGAAGGCTGGTTTTGCTGTCTCAGATTTAATATCCCTTTTTCGTTGACACATTTCGAGTAAAACTCCATTTTTGACAGTAAAACGGCCACATCCCTTAGATATGATGCAGTTACCATCCCTTTTTAGGAACATACCCGGTTTCATTTACTTAGCTACATTTGCGAATGTTTAAGTGGTATTTCGACAATCTTTTTTTCTCCTCTCCATCTGTTGTTAGTTTAAGGGAAGGTACTCATTTCAGTCATGCAATTTGTTAATTTTCTCATCACAAGTTATTTCCCTTGCTCCAGTGTTCTTTACTATCAGCAAAAATACCTTTAGTTCGCGCATGCTTTTCACCTTTACTCATGTAGTATCAGAACTGTACCAGACTCTATTTTTTCTTTTCAAATCAAATTTTAAAAAAAATTTAAAACATAATAAGCTGGAAAAATGTTTCTTCTACATTCCCCATCAAATGATTTTCCAGTGCCAAAAGACACGATCAGAATCATTAGCTTGTAAAATGGGCCCAACTGCAAGCAACATAGACTCCGATAAGACGTCGCTTAATGCGCCGACAGATCAGGGTTTATTTTGGTTGTTCTATTGATTACTCACAACAAAACTGCATGGATGCAGATGTGCCATCCCAAAATGCATCGGCAAATCTACTTTTACGCAGCTCGAAGTTGAACTCGATATACAACCGAGAAAAGACGGTACATATTTTGACCATTAAGAGGTTAGTGTTGGGACTGGTCGGCCTGGTGTCAGGATAATGTGACTAGGTGGGACATCATGCTACATGTCTGCGGCATGATGTCCCAGTGCTAGACATCACTATAAACTGTCACACTGCAGACATCGTAGCGATATGACTGAAAAATTGTTAAAGCTACGTTAAAAATCCAAATCACACACACACACACACACACACACACAAACACAAACACACACACGCGCGCGCGCGCGCATGCTGACATTCTGCCATACGGTTAAGATGAAATCGAATGCATGCGTTCCTCTTGCCACTTAACAGGAAAGCGAAAGAATCGTTTGTGATGGTTCTCTCTCTCTCTCTCTCTCTGTGAGAAAGCTTGCCAGTAGCTTCTCGTGGGTCGGTGGTTCTTCCCGGGGTTTTCCCGGGTTGTTCCTCCACCATTAATACGGGCAGCCATGCATAGCCTATCGTGTGCTGAAAAATGGCGTTAAACCCCACAACAACAATAACTCTCTCTCTCTCTCTCTCTCTCTCTCATAACGATTCTCTCTACCTTGTCTGCTACATATATTTTGTTCATGAGACTTTCTTTTCTACCTTATAACCTTAGATCCGTTTGAAAGCACGGCTTATTTATGCATCATCGTTAGAAGGTGTGTCGCAAACCACATTGAACAATCCTATCGTCAAAGTGATGGATTAATAATTTAGTTATCAGTGACATTTTCTCTACGAAATCAGTGAAGGAATGTACAGAAAGTACAGTCATGTCCAAAACGTTCTTGGGAACTACGATGTATGCATTCCATCTGAGAGGTTTAAAATGAACAAGAGCTAAATTTAACATGTAAATGAAATCATATTTTAGCTTGAAGGGATTAAGGAGACCGTGTACATGCCTCGGTTTCTAGCATAAACAAACACCCTGCATGGTTATTATTGTCAAGTCAAATTGTAGGATATTTATTATATAATAGATTTTTCTAACAATTTGGGTACTTTCGTTACAAGTAAAATTATTAAGGACGCTTAGTATCAACTTAGCATGCAAAGAGAGAGAGAGAGAGAGAGAAAGACTTTATCAATTAAACGCAACAAATACAAACTAACAACTGATTATTTACTTTGTTCCTCAAAATATATTTCGTGCAAACATTAGATCATATACGCAAATAAATTTCGCGATTGTTCATGAGTACTTTGTTTGTTGTAATACATTTCAAGACAGTTTAATTGCATGACTCTTTTGCTTGGCTGAGCACATGGATTGGAGCACTGTTAAAGTATGTCCACGTTGTTACATTGTGATAGCTACAACAAAGGCCGTGATTAAAAGCACAATCACATACATGTTCGTCAACACGATATTATGTTTATTCAGTGATTATTTATATTCCTTCTTCACATATTTCACTAATCATCTTCAAGTTTTCTGTGATTAAAAACTAGGTAGATGGGTTTGTACCTAAATAGGAAACTCTGATGCTAGTTCATTAAATCATACGAAAAGAGCTGCATTTGCATGCATTGTCTGCTATACGCGATCTTTTTAACTCACCATGCAATTCCTTCAATTACATTATAGCATAAGTCACTTAAGCAAATTATATATCATTTTTTATATTCACGAGTTATTCATTCATGCTTTTTCTGATGCATTATATGCAACTGTTGAAATTTTGACAATCCCCTGTAAAATCCAAAGTTCCTGTGTTATTGCATGAAGGAGCCTCAGTTTGCCTTGTATTTATTTCTGTATGTCAATCTCCAGGGCCGTCTTTTTGTTCTCCGTTTAGCTTGTCTGATCCTTGACGTGTTTTGTTAGAGTGCTTTCTTGAAAACTAATTACATTATTGTTGTTTCAATTTTTACTTTCTTACTTCATTCTTATAAAAGGTTGCACTGTCTTCCAAATTATACACCACGTAAAAGGTACTGTCAAGTCCACTGGCTATGAAGTTCGTTACACAAAGTACCATCAGATCCACTAGCTATGAAACATCCGTTGTACAAAGTACTATCAAATCTACTAGCAATGAAATCCGTTGTACAAAGTACCATCATATCCACTAGCAATGAAACATCCTTTGTACAAAGTATCATCAAGACCACTAGCAGTGAAATCCGTTGTACAAAGTATCATCAAGTCTACTAGCAATGAAATCCGTTGTACAAAGTACCATTAGATCCACTAGCTGTGAAATCCGTTGTACAAAGTACCATCAAGTCCACTAGCTATGAAATCCGTTAAAGAAACGAATTCGTCAAGTTACAGTATTCTGTAAGTCTTCTGTAAAACAAGTTTCTTTTTCGTTCTCAGTCAGCATTAATACTGTCATAATGAAGTAATCAAGACAAGTAGTTTTTACTTCTTGCTGGTATGTACATAGTACTACGTCCAATTTTCCAGTATATGACGCTCTTTAAATCTATTGATTTTAGTAAAACGCATTTGGCGATATAAAACACGTGAGTAAACAAATAGGCTATTGCTTAAATCACCCATGTCCTGCTATTTTTAAAACATATTCGACAATAGACTCACTTTCAAAACGGATCAAAATGTAATTACTTACTGCAGTATATGATAGACAAACAACTATAATATCATTATTGCAAGTCTGCGTATTCTTTATAACGTGTATATACGGCAAAATATTCCATGCTTTGTTCTTTTTCGTAATACCAAAGAAAGGTTCTGGAAAATACTTTATGTCTCCCAACCCATAATCCACATAACACAATTAAATACGCTTACAAATAAACAGGAACAAAATAATAACAACTTGCACAATTTGACTTTGATTCATAATCACGCACAGTCATTAAGAGGAAGAATGATTTTCTCTGTTATCTCCCTTTGACTAGTATTATATTCTTCTTCTTTTTTTTTTTTTTCATTTATGGTACGTTATGTCTACTCCATGTGTCCAGCGATTTTTTCTGGATCATAACACAGACCTTTCTCCACCCTCAAATCATAGTGCATTTATAGTAACGGAAAATTAAAGTATCCGAGAACTTTTTAGGTTTTGAAAGTTTCCATTCATTGGTCAGACTATGGTGGTAAGTAGTAAGCTAACAGCATCCGCTTATTCGGTGCTAAGATCGTAAATGATAGCATGCCAATGGAAATTACTAATATTTGAGTAGATGAAGGACTTGGCTATGGAACATTATTAGTATTATTACCTTGACTTATACGAAGCACATCGTTCATCTTAGTCTTACACTGGTCAACAGTGAAATCATTACTGACTTGAAAAGGCCCTAATCTGTAGTATTTTGGTGTGCCGAACACGAATATAACCGTGAAAAATTTGTATTGGCTCTCGTTTTGAAGATATTCATATACCTCATTTTCTATGTTTCACTGTGTAAATTTCTCCAGTAGGACTGCAGCAACATCCGGAATAATGATGTAACATTGCATAATACCATCATGCTCACATCATCTACAGTTGATTGCATCATTTTCTGATGCAATGCAATACTAATGCCATGCGGCTGCTGAAGTAAGTTGACGTCAGCAGTGTACTATACATGTGTAGGCCTATTATACTAATGCCAGGCGGCTGCTGAAGCTGACGTAAGCAGTGTACTATATAAAGCCCAATCAGATAGCTTCAGCATTTAAAATATTTTAGACGTTGTGCGAGACAGTTCAAGCTACTGTTACATAAAACTTATTATTTTATCCATTTACGTACAATAAAGAACAGTAATGCCTCGAAAGTGTGTTAATACCGCGGACAATTTTTGCTATATTTGTGGGGAAGTGACATTTGCCAACCAGAAGAAAAGTATCAATTCTCAAGTGAAGAAGGCATATCATCTTTACTTCGGATGCAAGGTTGGTGACCAAGACAAGCCTTGGGCTCCGCATATATGCTGTGCTACATGTACAACACAGCTTTCACAGTGGTTGAATTGCAAAAGGTCATCAATACCGTTTGCAGTCCCAATGGTGTGGAGAGAGCCAAGCAACCACCTAAATGACTGTTACTTCTGATTGGTTCCTCCTCTTTCCGGCGGAATAACGAAGCGAAAGAAGTCGAGAATAGTCTACCCAAACATTCCGTCTGCATTGAGACCAGTTCCACATGGTGAGGGACTTCCTATTCCAGAACCTCCAGCAGAATATTCTCTTGATTCATCTGACGAAGACAAAGGTGAGTCGACCTGTTCTTCTCCTGGTCCATCAGCATGCAGTGATCCAGATTTTCGCTGTGGTGCATCATCAACCCCACACAGAATAACACAGGAAGAACTAAATGACCTGATTCGTGATTTGGACTTATCAAAGAACAAGGCAGAATTGCTAGGATCAAGACTCCAACAATGGAATCTTCTAGAAGAAGATGTCACAATTACTGCATATCGAAAGCGCCACCAGCAATTGGAGCCTTTCTTCAGAAAGGAAAGTAATCTGATATTCTGTTCCGATATTGAGGGCCTCATGAATGCTTTAAAAATCACTCATGACCCACAAGAATGGAGACTATTTGTGGACTCTTCGAAACTGAGTCTCAAGGCTGTGCTTTTGCACAATGGAAACATTCTTCCATCTATTCCAGTAGCGTATGCTGTCCACATGAAAGAGACATACGATAACTTAAGGCAGCTACTGAATTCCATTGAGTATAACAAGTACAGCTGGCACCTCTGTGGTGATTTGAAGGTAGTTGCCCTTTTAATGGGACTGCAGCAAGGATATACAAAATACATGTGTTTCTTATGCGAGTGGGATAGCCGAGCAAGGGAAATGCACTACATGAGGAAGGAATGGACTCACAGGCAGAATGTAGCCATTGGAGAGAAGAATATCCAACACCCAGCTCTGGTTGAGGCTCAGAAAATCTTGCTACCACCCCTTCACATCAAACTAGGTTTGATGAAGAACTTCGTGAAAGCCATTGACCGGACTTTGCCAGCATTCCGATACCTGCATGAAAAATTCCCTCGACTCAGCGAAGCAAAGATTAAAGAGGGAGTTTTTGTGGGTACTCAGATTCGAGAGCTTTTCAAAGATGACCGGTTCAACAACTTGCTGGAAGGTGACGCGAAACAAGCATGGAATGCTTTTCGCCTAGTTTCTACAAACTTCCTCGGAAATGTTAGGGCAGAAAACTATAAGGAACTAGTAGAAGACATGTTGATGAAGTATAAGAAACTTGGCTGCAATATGTCTCTAAAGATTTTCTTCCTTCATTCCCATTTGGATTTCTTTCCTAGCAACTGTGGTATTGTTAGTGATGAACACGGCGAACGTTTTCATCAAAATATCGCAACAATGGAACAAAGATACCAGGGAAAATGGTCCACTACAATGCTGGCTGACTACTGCTGGACACTCCTCAGAGATGCTCCCGAACAGCTGTACAAGAGACAGGCGAAGAAATCTAAGATGTAGTCAATGACTTGATTTTTTATAGGTCGGCTATTACAGTTGACCTTTTACTATTGGAATGCATTTCGTTATGTAAACATTAATTTCTTGCAGATTACAAAAAACTAGAGCCAATTTTGCAATTTGACTGTCATATTCGTGTTCAGCACATAAAAATTGATAAGAATTGACTAATTTTATTTCAGTAACATGACTTTTGTAAAAATTTGTTGTCCAGTGTTATTTAAGCACGAAACATTGTATGTATGTATGTATGTATGTATGTATGTATGTATGTATGTATGTATGTCAACTAAGCGTAAGTACAAATTCTAAACAAATACTTTAAACGGTTTCTCCCAGTAGGATTCCTAATTTATTGCTTGATCAGCACCTCCTTCCGCCGTTTGTCTGATAGAACTTGTTCACCTGCTTTTCAAATGCAACTAAAATCTTTAATACATATAGCAATTAGCATAAACTGACAGCCAAGACAAAGTGTGTTATACAGTCATCTTCAATTACAAGACATTGCAATTCAAATTTGAAATCAACCAACGGAATGGGCATGGAGATTTCTCGATAATACTCAAACTCAGAATCAAAAGACCCCAGGTCCCTATGTTTTTTCTATTTTTCTGACCTTAGTGAAATTCAAGAAATAGTTTCGTTTCTAATTTAGCCATAATTTGTGCATCATAAGTGAAATTTAAAAAACAATATTTCAGATAGGTAAGACCTAATTAATCCATGATTTAGATTTTGCAAAAGTAATTTTTATGGGAGAATTTACTGACTAGATAACAATCATACTGCCCTAGAAGGATTTTTCTAGACCACATCCGGTTAAAACCGGCATAACTCAGACTAAACACTTGATAACTTTTTTGTAACGTTTGTTGAGAGAAGAAATGACTAATGCATGAAATGCAAAGCATTAAACCGAAGTTATGTAACTGTACTTATAACAGGACGATTTGTCTTGATGATATTAAGGATGGCCGCAGGAACTAATGTTGTGGAGAGGGAGATAAAACAGCACAAAATGAACTTACAAAACTGGATCGGAAAGTTTAACATTTTCCATATCTTTATCATATACTTTTTAATGAAAAACTATTTAAATAATTACCGTCTTTAATAATCATGAAGTCAGATATTTTAGATTATTCCAAATATTTTTCTTGCTCGTGTATTGTTTGTTCAAGTTCGACTAAAAGCTTTAATAAATACAGCAAATAGCATGAACTGACAGCCAAGAAAAAATTAAGTTATACAGTCATATTCAATTACAAGACATCGCAATTCAAATTTTAAATCAACAAATGAAATGGGCATGGGGATTTTTGGATAATTCTCAGACTCAGAAACAAAAGACCCCAGGTCCCTGTGATTTTTCTGACTTGAGAGAAATTCAAGAAATAGTTCGTTTCGAATTTAGCCACAATTTGTGCATAATAAGTGAAATTTGTTAAAAATATTTCAATTAGAAAAGACCTAATAATCCATGATTTAGATTTTACAAAAATAATGTTTATGAGAGAAACGTACTGAGTGGATAACAATCAGACTGTCCTAGAAGGATTTTTCTAGACCACATCCGGTTAAAACCGGCATGACTCAGACTAAACACTTGATAACTTTTTTGTAACGTTTGTTGAGAGGAGAAATGACTAATGAATGAAATGCAAAGTATAAAACCGAAGTTATGTAACTGTACTTATAACAGGACGATTTGTCTTGATGATATTAAGTATTAATATGATATTAAGCAGGAACTAATGCTGTGGAGAGGGAAATAAAACAGCACAAAATGAACTTACAAAACTGGATCGGAAAGTTTAACATTTTCCATATCTTTATCATATACTTTTTAATGAAAAACTATTTAAATGATTACCTTCTTGAATAATATTGAAATCAGATACTTTAAATTATTCCAAATATTTTTCTTGCTCGTGTTTGTTTGAAAAAGTATTGGAAAATTGGTAATGATTTCCGGGTTATTTTGACTTTTTATGACCATATAGATATTATTTCTTGATAATTGCCTTTCTAAAGAGATACACCTTTGCTTATGTACCTTTTGTTACTTGTTTCGTAATCTATTTTTGGTAGAATGGATACCATTTCAGTTGATGAATCTATGCCAGTTCCATTGACTTTAATGAACCAACCTATACAATTGTTCTAATGCCTTTTCTAAATGGCGTTCATAAAACAGCATCTATATGAGTTTTGGAGAAAATTGTCATTGCTATAATTGGTGTTACATAGACATCCTACAAAATTAAATTCGCGTCTCTTTAAATATAATACAAAATGTAATACACTGATTAATTTTAAAAGACAATAATGGGATGATAAGTTTACATGTTTAAGTTTAAATTACTCAATAGATTTTTTAGTTTATGTATTTCTTTAAAGCATGATCACTTTTCCAAACGTACTAGAATACAAATTTTTTATTGATGTTCATGCTATTTTTGTACATACATAAGTGATGAGTAACTAAATAGGCATAATGTGATGAGTAACTAAATAGACATATTGTGAAGAGTAACTAACTAGGCATATTGTGAAGAGTAACTAAATCGGCATATTGTGATGAGTAATTAAACAGGCATATTGCGACGAGTAACTAAATAGGCATATTGTGATGAGTAACTAAATAGGCATATTGTGATGAGTAACTAAATAGGCATATTGCGATGAGTAACTAAATAGGCATATTGTGATGAGTAACTAAATAGGTATATTGTGATGAGTAACTAAATAGGCATATTGTGATGAGTAACTAAATAGGCATATTGTGATGAGTAACTAAATAGGCATATTGTGATGAATAACTAAATAGGCATATTTTAACTTGCTGGTTCGAGATATATTTTACTCCTAATGCTATAATTGTTATTGTTGTTTTAATAAGTTCATATTGAGAAACAGAGCATAATTTACACATTTTTGGAGTTAATTCTTTGTATTATTATAGGTATTTTGGTACTTTTCAAACATTTTCCTATCTTCTTACACCATGATATAATATTGTAATACATCTTTCATAGTCCAGTAAAATTTCATATCCATTCTTGTAGGAAAGACATTTAGCACGTTATACCTTTTTCTTTAACCCGTTCTATTTCAATATTTTCTTTTAACTTTGTCAAGTCTTAAAGTGCATGTCTTTGTTATAACTTCTATGTTGTTTAAATACTTGGGGGGGGGGGGATTTATTATTGTACTCCATAATGATTCTGCAGCACAACCTTTACTTTTAAACAAGCCTTCTGAAATTATTTTTTCATGTCAGTTCTTCTAATACGTCAATTATTAATGAATTCCACTGAATAAACTCCGTTGTTAGAAATAGCCCATTTTGTTTTAATTATTTATCCAAAATGTTTGCGACAATTCTTTACGTGTGCTTAATATATAATTCATAGATAAATTATTTATATCAAGGTTATTCATCTCGTTTTCATTATGATTTTTCGTGGTAGAGAAACCAGAGTATCTCTCTTCATAATTAAACATATAAGTTTTATAATCATAGATATTTTAATCGTTAACACCCGTGACACAAGTACATTTGTCTTTACAGATTTTACTATTTTGAACAAGTTTATGTTACTCAAGAGTGCAAAAACGTCCTCAGAAAATGTCCTCAATAATTGCAAAGTTATTTCATTGTGTAAATTTGTTGCCGATATAAAACGTTGAATAACCTTCTTTTCTCCCCAATCTGCGCTGGAAGATCAGGGTCTATGTAGTTTGCCCGGTTGATTACTCTTACCAAATAATGAAAGTGTAAAAATAACATCTGATATTTTGTAGCATTTGTCATTCATTAAGTAGTTCACTAATTAAACTTGAGATGAATCATGAATCTCAAACATTCTAAGGACCTTGATGCTATGGTTTTGTCATCTTAACTAAAACCGGTTCTGCTAAAGAATCTCTCTCTCTCTCTCTCTCTCTCTCTCTCTCTCTCTCTCTCTCTCTGTATGTTGTTGTTGTTGTTGTTGTAGAGTTTAACGCCATTTTTCAGCGCACGATAGGCGGCCAGTATTAATGGTGGATGAAGAACCCCGGGAAAACCCCGGAAAGAACCACCGACCCACGAGAAGCTACTGGCAAGCTTTCTCACATACCCACATTGGCTGAATCCGAGACTCGAACCCACGCAGACAGAGGTGAGATGGCAATGATCCGTAACGGAGAGCGCTTTAGACCACTCGGCCAAACGGGGTCCCCTCTATGTATGTATGTATGTATGTATGTATGTATGTATGTATGTATGTATGTATGTATGTATGCATGCATATATATATATATATATATATATATATATATATATATATATATATATATATATATATATATATATATATATATATATATATATATATATATATATATATATATATATATATATATACTACATCATATTAATGTCCCCCCGCTGGAGTCAACATGACACAGAATATTAAAAAACAGGTGGATATAGTAGTTGTATAGGTTGCGAAAACTCACTACACTGTTTACTAGTTATTTCCACATGTCGGTAAAATCAGTTATACAGTCCGCAACTCTAGAAACAAGCACACGATCATTAAATTAATTGAATACGTGTGATGTGATCTGATTGTAAGAACACATTTCTGATAGGAAATGTTTTTGACAGCGAAGCTGGTCCTTTTCATCGTTTTATCGTTGAAACGAGAAACATGTTCCACATGCATAAGTAATACCTCAAAATTCCCGTTTACCATATCATTCAGTTTTATTTTATGCTCGCAGTTCTTAAACTGAAAAATTC
Source organism: Sinohyriopsis cumingii (assembly GCA_028554795.2). NCBI lineage: Eukaryota > Metazoa > Mollusca > Bivalvia > Unionida > Unionidae > Sinohyriopsis > Sinohyriopsis cumingii. The sequence continues at coordinate 94,984,519 of CM068840.1, read as the reverse complement.
ATTTTTAGGCAGGTTTTCAATAGATTGCCATACACTATTATAAAACATAATGTGCATATTAAATAAATAAACAATAAAGGCATTCATTATACAAGTACTTATTCCCACTTTCTGCATGAGATAGTAACTCATAAGCTCTAAATTATTTTCATGCTTTTAATTCCTACCTAATGAGATTTAATTCCTTCGTAATTATATTTAACTCCTTTCTAATGAGATGTAATTCCAACTTATTGTGATTTAATTCCTAGCTAACGAGATTTGATTTTTACGTAATAAAATATAATTCCTACCTAATGAAATTGTATTCCTACCTAATGAGATTTAAATTTTACCTAATGAAATATAATTCCTACCTAATGAGATTTGATTTTTACCTAATGAAATATAATTCCTACTTAATTAAATATAATCCCTATCTAATGAGATTTAATTTTACCTAATGAAATATAATTCCTACCTAATGAGATTTAATTCATACCTAATGAAATTGAATTCCTACCTAATGAGATTTAAATCCTTCATCGTTAGATTTGATTCCTATCGAAATGAGATTTAATTCCTCCCAAATGAGTTTCAGTTCTTACCCAATGAGATTTCATTTCTACCTAATGAGATAAAATACAAACCTAATGAGATATAATTCTTACCAAAATGAGATATAATTCGTAATGAGAACTGATTCTTACCCAGTGAGGTTTAATTTCTACCTAATGAGATATAATACCTACCTAATGAGATATAATTCCTACCTAATGAGATATAATTCCTTCTGAATGAGACTTTGCTATCTCATAAATTCAGTTAAAGTTACAATGTTTCCCAAAAATACAGGGATAACATATTAATATGATTGTCTCTATGTTGTTTCCTTGCTAAAATTCTCCCAGTCATTAATGTAATGTCTAAGTCTTGATATAGTTCTTCTCAGTTCTTCCCAGTTTCTTAAATGGCAAGTATTATATTGCATTCCTCCTCACGACTTTTATATCACAGTCGATGTTTCCTCTTACTCATCGGACACTTATTTATATATAATGTTACTATTGTTAAAGAAATGCCATTCATCGATTTACTTTAATGAAGATATGGCAATGTTTAATATGTGCGCGTGTTTGCTTTAAAGTTTGTTCGTAAAGGCGAAAGAAAGACTTGTGTTCAATACAACGTCATTGCTTTTGATTTTCAAAATTAGTGTGCTTCCTAGACACAGATGATGATTATGATGATGATGGTGGTGGTGGTGGTGATTGGGACTATTATTATTATTATTATTATTGATAGTAGTAGTAGTATATCTTGTATGTGAATAAAGTGAATTATGGACATGTTTTATCGAACGTGTAAAAACAAGTATTTTCATGAGGGATGCAAACATATGTGAAGACACTTGCGTTTTTCACCAAGAAGATGAAATACATCCGTTATTCACTCGAAACAAGCAAATTTTAATTGTAATTTTATGCACAAACGTATTGGCTAGCATTATATATAAACAGACTCATGCAGCAAAATTCTTACGGTGTCCCGCGCAATAAATGTCCCCTACTTGCTGGATATGTTTTGCTGTTATTTTGTGTACATTCGCTCGAGAAATATCGTTGGTAACATATTCTCCTTCCTAATTCAGTAAAATATCACATAAACAAAAGAATAGTTGAAGAAAGAAAAATAAGCACATTGGTTCTTTTTGTTTTCTGTTTTTCCTTTAAACCGGGCAGCCATGCGTACCGCTTGATCAAGCATGTGACAAAATGTCCAGTACATTTCTTGGTCTTAATATTATCGAGGTCTACTGACTACATTGAAAACATTTTTTTAATAACTCACTCTAGTGAATTATCAAAAGTTTTTCTGTTAGAAATTTGTTTAAAGGACTAATATATATATATATATATATATATATATATATATATATATATATATATATATATATATATATATATATATATATATATATATATATATATATATATATATATATATATATATATATATATATTGATATCGGTCGTTGTCTTCAATAGTAAAAAAATGCATTAATCAGACATTGTGCCAGCCGTTATATCATTTAACTTTTTCATCATGAACATCATCCAAGAAATCATCTCTTCCAAACAGCTGATATAAAAAAGAACGGTCCTGAATGTAAACGTTTTTAATCTTTTGTTTTAAAAAAATATGTCACGCTTATTCTGGGTTTAATGGCTAAAAACCAGCAATATTTAAAAGAGAAATACTATTTTCACATCACGCCTGATCTTAAAAACTTCTTGCAGTAATGAAGTTTATGATTAATGAAGTTAGCTTGTATCCGACCTGTCGGTTGCAAGATACTTACCTTAATATTCCCTCCATGTGTTCACCGGTGTTAGACGTCAAGCACATCAAGTGTTTGCTAATTAGTGCTAATTATAAGTGTCCTCATGTCATCCATAAAACTGTCGTCTGCTTCTCGTATATATCCATTAAAAGCTGTCATATTTTAGGTATGTCAGTGGTTTTGCTTCCAATTTTATATAATACTTGCCAAAGACAGAGAAATATGATGTGATAACGTTTTAGATTTCTTTTTAAAAAAAGATATTTGTTAAGACACAGGGAAATACCACTTTAGAGTCATAAGTAATATTTTTTATGTTTGTATAGAAATATTAAATTCAGCGGCTCACATATCCACGCACATTACATCAAAAATGTATCCTTCGCCATAATTTTACAAACAAGACAATTTGTATGGCCTAGAAATATGGAAATTTTATTGTTAGATTTTATTAGTGTAACTTGATTACAGAATAATGACTTACAATGTATTTAAAATTATTTTTGTATCATATGCCCATAAGATTAGTTAACGATGAACATAAATTTTAAATTTTATCTTTTAATGTAAGTAGTTATAATATACCCAGTTAATGTGTATGTACTTCAGTTTACTTATATCTTTACGTGCCTTCCTTCACCATCAAAACTGAGCATACTAATTGTTTCTATTTAATATATACAGTTTAACAAAGAAATTCTCTCCCTCACATTTATATGCCTTGAAAGGTTCACTATTCCATTGCCCCTGTCGACTTGTATGTCCTGAAAGGTCATATATTTCGTAGTACCTGTCGATTTTTATGCCTTGAAAGGTCCTATATTTCATTACCCCTGTCGATTTGTATGCCCCGAAAGGTCGTATTTTTCGTAGTCCCTGTCGATTTGTATGCCTTGAATGGTCCTATATTTCCTTGCCTCTTCGATTTGTATACCTTGAAAGGTCTTATATTTCGTCATCCCTGCCGATGTGTATGCCTTGAAAGGTCCTATATTTCATTACCCCTGTCAATTTGTATGCCCTGAAAGGTCATATATTTCGTAGTCGCTGTCGATTTGTTCCCGTTCTCTGACAGGGTGTTAATCTTCCACAAATATTTTAGCTTAACCTCTTTTATTTCGAGAACCGTGTCATATAAAGAACCTTCTCAAGAATAAGTTAATCACTTCTAGACCCTGATAGTTGGTGACACTTGGATAGTTTTTAGGCCATGATGACTATCGGTCACACATTGATACTTTAAAATATTGTTTTCGCTATGGTAGCTTATGAAACACCGCGTGATTGTTGCTCTCTCTCTCTCTCTCTCTCTCTCTCTCTCTCTCATATATAGTAATTTTAGTGCCAATAAAAAATAAACTCCTATTCCAGAGTGACACTCTCACTTAACTATTTCTTCAATTAGTAATTCCTTGGAGTTGCAAAATGACTAGATGATACTTGGACGAGAAAATATATCTCCTTTAATTGCTAAAATCTGTTATTTGCTCTTTTGTCTAATTTAAAATACTCTTCGCGCATTTTGCATGATTGAAGACTGATATTGCTGGGGGGGGGGGGAGGTTGTTGTAACGTGTTGCATATTCTGACCATGTTCACTGACAAAGTAATAACTGATCGGACCTAGTATGATTAAGCAAAACCATGAACAACAATTGCTTTATTGCATTATCGTAAACATTAAGCTCAAATGGAAAAAAGTGATCGTTGAAGTAAACTTAATGATATTTTTGTGTGATGGGTGGCGGTGAAAATATCTACTATCATGATTCGGCATGGACAGATCAAATTCTTGTAGTTTTGTGATGTACAACTGACAACAGACTTTATAAACAGCATCGTATTGCACAGTGGACATCGTCCTATTGATTCAGTCCTGATATTATAACTATCCTCAAATTAAAACCATGAATAGAAAATGGAAAGAATATGACTAAAATCGGAAATGGTTCATGAAGGCTTGCTAGCTAAAACAGGTCACATCATTTGTATGAAAAGCATATTGTTTAAAAAATCAGCTTTTTATGCACGTAAATCATCTCTTGTTTTCACGAACAGGACATTCTTAATTACTGCATTAAGTAATTAGCACTTTCTGATGGTAGCAAATGGGTCTAAAATGGAAATATTGCTGTCACCATCCATTACAGAAAATGGCGTGACAAAAGATGAGTTTCATACAGGTACGTGAGACACGAACTTGAAAGTGGGTGTGGCAAAATCAAGCTCCCACCAACGTTCGTGACAGTTTAGTTTTATAATTATGAATGCATTATATTTTAAATCTATTTGTGAACATGCCGATCCCTATTTGGTGGTGAAATATGAAGAGTTATATGAAACTATCTTGTACTTTTAGAGTCCAAAGTTTGAAATGTGTCCATACTGCAGATATCAGACAACTACAATGTGTTCAATATTTTAGATGAAAGACTGACTTAGTAAACATTGTCTTAAGTAAACAATGCATGCAAATTTCAAAGAATTCTAGAATTAGGATCCAGATAGAAACTATTTTTAATTCAGTGCAAAAGATGATGTCATTTGAACAAAAAAGATAAGACACAAACCAAGAGGTCTTGTCTACAATACCGGTGAAATAGAATTAGAGTTGCTTGCAATTGGCAGAGCATCATGCTCAAAGTTGCAATGGCAATAACGTTATGCCCAAATTTGCACTGGCACAGCATCATGCCCAAAGTTGCTTTGGCAAGAGCCTCATGCCCAAATTTGCATTGGCAAGAGCATTATGCCCAAATTTGCATTGGCACAGCATCATGCCCAAAGTTGCTTTGGCAAGAGCATTATGCCCAAATTTGCATTGGCAAGAATGTTATGCCCAAATTTGCATTGGCAAGAGCGTTATGCCCAAAGTTTCATTGGCAGTAACATTATGCCCAAAGTTGTATTGGCAAGAGAGTTATGCCCAAAGTTGCATTGGCAAAATCATCATACCCAAAGCTGCATTGTCAAGAGCATTATGCTCAAAGTTGCATTGGCAAGAGCATTATGCTCAAAGTTGCATTAGCAAGAGCATTATGCCCAAAATTGCATTGGCAGTAACATTATGCCCAAAGCTGCATTGGCAAAAGCATCATACCCAAAGTTACATTGGCAAGAGCATTATGCTCACAGTTGCATTGGCAAGAGCATCATACTCAAAGTTGCATTGGCAAGAGCATTATGCCCAAAGTTGCATTGATCAACGCAGTATTGCTCAAAGCCTGATACTAATCGAAATGACTTTCTTTTTTTCGTGATCCCTCCCCCCAATAATTAATTGATTCATAAATTATTCCTCACACTCATTCATTTATTTTAAATAAAGATTCTTACTTCCTTAACGCCGCCATTTCGGGAGGGCCAATCTAACAATGTCTTTTATTGCCCAGTGCATCGTAACCTAATATTTTCCTTCAATATCTAATACTGAATTCAAATGTTGTATTTTCAATAAATTAATGTGTGCATGAAAGTACAATAATGCATAAAGACTTACGCTCATGAAATATAATACTTATCGGTACACTTAGCTGTGGCCTTTGTTTTAGAAACGGTTTTGTGACCCACTTTATTTAGCTCATTGACAACACTAGGATTGGTGTCACCCAGTGCGGTAACTCATGGTGTCACCCCCATGTACCTCCTTCAGAAACAGACCATACAGAAAGTTTTATTGACAGTCATTTTGGTGTCACCCACTCTGATGATGTTACCCGGTGCCGTCCGCACCCCCCGCATCCCCCTAGTGACGCCACTGATTTAGCTCGCCTCCGCCAAGTGTGAAGAAGTTTATACTGAAATCTCTTTTTTTCTTCATTTTATGAAATTTTCCAAGTAACAGTTATGGAGAATCAATATTTTGTCAATACGTTTGTTTGCTCATCTGTTTGTTTACTAGTATGTATATGTATGTGTGTGTAGGGCCAATGTAAGGCCTTCCAGGGCCCTAAGCGCTGAAACTATTATGGTGTCCCCCCCACTGTACAAAATGTGAAACTAAAAAAAAATATTAAAAGCTAAAAAGGTGTAAAAATACCAGTGTTGACATCATTCCAAATCAAAATACTCGTACATGCAGATCGAAATGTTCATATCTAATTCATTCAAATGTATCATCAACAGTTTTTTTTTTCTTCTTTCTTTTCTTGTGCCCATGTTAGGCTGATGCCTTAAGCACGTGCAGAGTGTGCATAATGTGTAATCGGGCCTCTATATGTGTATGTTTGCCATGTGTATCCAACTGAATAAAGGAAATTACTTAATTGCCTATTCAAAGATAGTTGCTAAATATACGTTTTAAGAAATGTTGATGTCGTGCTCGTGTGTGTGTATGTGTGTGTGCGTGCGTGATATATATATATATATATATATATATATATATATATATATATATATATATATATATATATATATATATATATATATATATATATATATATATAGAGAGAGAGAGAGAGAGAGAGAGAGAGAGAGAGAGAGAGAGAGATCATTTACATGATCATAACTAATTCATTCTGGATCGAACTTAAAAATAATAATAAAAAGCCATAAGAATTGAGCTAGGGTATTTTTTTTATAAAAAAATATGCATATCAGAAGCTTAAAAAATTAAATCGTTTGAATTCTGGATTTTATTCTCACAATATAACTGGTTAGAAAATAATTATTGTGAAAGAGTTTTTTAATCAGAGAAATAAAAGACATATACATCATTGTATAAATCAGTATAAAATATAAATAACTTTGTTACAAGAAGTTACATTGTATGGAATGTGTTGCTTAATTATTACATGTTTAAACATTACTACATTCACCAGTGTTAATGTTGCAGTCGTTATAACTAGTGTTATTATTATTATTATTAGTAGTAGTAGTAGTAGTAGTAGTATCAGTATTGTTGTTGTTTTTGTTGTTGTTGCTGTTGTTATCATCATCATAACGATAATCATCATTATCATTTATCTTAATGCACAAAGGCCCCCAAAAAATCTCATGCATCTTGATTTAATTTCTACCTTTGTGTACATGCAGGGCAATTTAATTAATTTCAAAGATGCCTTTATATGCACGTACCGAACATATTTTGCAGGTGGTACCGGACCGCTTCCTTTTCTATATATTTCGGCAAAAATTACACTAATCTTGGTCGGCATGAAGACTTTACGTCATTGGCAATAATCTTACAAACATTATCTTCTTAGGTCAGCTAATTAACAATTAACCACAAGTATAGTAGAATTTTACAAATGCATGGTCCCGGGCTGATAGTCATATAAATAAACCCTCCACGGAGGCTAGGAAAGCACAATCTGCGCCAGTCGGAACACTCTTCTCTCTTTTCAAAGGTGAGTGCAACTCTTCAGTTTTGTTTCTCTTTTCTCTAAATAATTTTATAGAAATATTTACATCCGCTTTCTTCCATCGTATCATTTCATTTATTTATTGATTATAATTTAGATCTAAATCAAATTTATCGTTTAAAAAACAACCTTTTGTTACAAGCGGCAGAATCCTTGAGGAAAAAACCTATCCATTAATTTAAAGAAATCTTGAATTGTATCGTGCTTCATCTGGTTTCTTCTGTAAATAGATTCTATGTCCGATTAAATAGCCGTCAGTTGTACTTAGAACGAACCTATTAGGAATAGATATGCTTTGTTTTTTTTTGTTATGCACTTAATATGAAATGTTATAAATGTTACCATGACGTTTTTTAAAGATTGTTTTATTCTCCAATGTTCCGCGAATATTTCATTTATCATTTGTACATTTTTTTTTAATCACGGTGTTCTTTACTCTCTCTCTCTATCTCTTCGTGTTAACAATTCATGAAAAAGACGTATATGATGCAAATTGATCGAATTTAAACAGAAATTAATGTTTCTGTCTGAAAATCAGTTTTTTAAAACTCGTCTTAAATTCGTCCCGATATTTTTATCACCGTAACTTAGCACAATGTTTGCAAGGATGTATTTATTAATTCAAAACCTAGTCGATTTCTCCTGTCTTCTAACTGACATATGGTGTTTTGTTTGTTGATAGCTTTCAGGAGAGAAGGGTCATCATGAAGTGGTGCATCTTACCGTTGCTTTTCGGAGTCTCTGCCGCTTTCCTCATCAGTAAGTGCAAATTTGTTTATTATCAAGGAGAATAACAGAAGCGGGTTATATTTTTCAATCGTTTGTATATTCTCTGTCTGAACTTTGTCCAATTTGTATCCATGCAGCACACACACACACACACACACACACACACACACACACACACAAGCACACACAAAAAAGCACACACACACACACACACACACTTCTAGATTGTGCATCAAATAAACGTAGTAACAAACTTCATGCTACTTCTGAAAGTTCTGGTGACCTTTCAATGCAAACAAGTTATACTGACCATGTTCATGAATGCTTGATAATACAAGTTCGTTTAGTCTTTCAAATATACACGTGACTATTGAGAAAATTTAAAAAATAACGGTACCTATGAAAAACAAATAATAATAATATAAAAACCCGTGTCGAAGGGCTTCAAATAGCATACGAAAACGAGACATTTAAAAAAAATGAATTTATTTTAAGATTTCTTTAAATTATTCACGAGTAATGTGTCAGATGACGGATGTAATAATAATACAGGCGCTGTCGAGAACTACCTAAATTGTGTACGAAGATTCTCTTAACAGCAACTGACGAGGTACATCGTCGACTAGTTTGGGCTGATAATACATCGTCTGGATCAGATTTAGAAATATGTACGATGTTGCATTTAACGATGCCTGTAGCATTGAACTGTTTGGAAATAAGAAGTGTGTGTATGTGTGTGTGTGTGTGATTTACACACTATTCTTTACATAAATCTATAATTATTTGAAAGAGGCCACCGTTTTTGGCGTGAAACAACTAGTAAATTAAATATTTTGTGGTTTCATGTATTAAATTTGTTTCCTTTTCTTAAGTTATTAATCTAACAGATTTCAACTGGACGATCAATGTGATGATGTCTAATTTGGCGACCGATGTCGCAGTGTAGTTTCTTAAAGTTTCAGATAGATGCATTTGTGAATGGACAAGTTATTGCGCTTAGAAAACATTGCGTTTTTTTTATTTGCGCAGAATGTGACAAAAGAGGTACCAGTGACGTCAGTAGATTTGAACAATACGTACCGGGCCATGGCTGGGTCACAATGTGGTGTGCTGTGGGAACTGGTTTTAGCCCTAGCGACTGTGACTGTACATTGAGAGTGCCAATTTGTGAGTAGCACATATTGTCTGTATTGAGCATGCATACGTTCTACAGATCATTAGAGCCACGCGGATATTTTCCTAGTCTAAAATACCTTTGATTCGTTGTATTAATAGGGATTATATCATATTAACACGAATTTTTCATTTCCAGTACCTATAAAGATTTGGGCTGCAAGTATTTATTATGATAAGATAAACGTGATCTTAATATTTACTGTATTCTTTGTCTCTCTAAATTACTTAGAGCTCGCTACTTATCCATAAAAAGTCGGTAAATTTCAGTTGGAAAGTTCAATAAGTAAAAAACAGCATTATCATCTACAACAAGGATAGTTTCAATCGCAGAAAATATAAAATGCACACAAAACGGACGGGAGGTTTTAATAAGGTTTCCGTCTTTTTTTCGCAGTGGGAGCCTCAGCTGCAGCTAGTGCCGCTGCATCTGCAGGGGGATTTGGAGGAGCTGCTGCTGCTGCTGCTGCTGCCGCAGCAGCTGCTGAGGTTGTCGATGAGTTTGGAATCGGTGCCCTGGCAGGGGCTGGTGCGGGGGCCGGCGCTGGTGGTGCTGGTGCGCTTGGTCTGGCTTCGGTCCTCGGGGATGTGGACGGACTTGGTGGGCTGTCAGCCTTGGGTCTAGGTGGTGGACTAGCTGGTGCAGGCGGTGCAGACGGAGCTGGAGGACTCAGTGTTGGAGGACTCGCTAGTCTAGGTCTTGGAGGCTTTGGTGGTGAGGGTGGAGGTGGATTCGGAGGTGAAGGTGAGGGTGAAGGAGAGTACGAGTATGATGACGACAGCAGCAGTGATAGTGATTCAGACAGCGATGAAAACGAATGGGACTTTTGGAACTATGGCTCAGAGGGTGGAGATGGTGGCGCAGGCTTTGGAGGTGGTGCTGGAGCTGGAGCCGGTGCTGGCGCAGGGGTTGGAGCAGGAGGTGGTGGAGGATTCGGTGCAGGAGCTGGGGCTGGAGCTGGAGCTGGAGCTGGAGCTGGAGCTGGGCTGGGTGCCGGTATTGGACTGGGTGCTGGTCTTGGCGCAGGATTAGGAGCGGGACTTGGTGCTGCCCTAGGATTGGGTGGTGTAGGCGGTGGTGGTCTCGATCTTGACACGGACACGCTTCTTGCTTTGAGCCTTGGTCTTGGAATTGGAGGAGGTGAAGCTGATGACCTCGCTCTTCTTAGCCTATTGTTTGGAGGAAGACAAGGTGGATCTGCTGCCGCTGCCGCCGCCGCTGCTGCTGCCGCTGGAGGAGGAGGATTTAGCGGAGCTGGAGCAGGAGCAGGAGCTAGAGCGAATGGAGGAATTGGTGGTTTTGGAATTGGAAGTTTTGGTGGTGGAATTGGCGGTGGCGGAAGTGCAGCCGCTGCAGCCGCAGCAGCTGCCGCATCTGCATCCAGAGGGCTGGGAGGATTTGGTGTTGGAGCTGGCTTTGATTCAGCCGCTGCAGCCGCAGCAGCTGCTGCATCTGCATCCAGAGGGCTGGGAGGATTTGGTGTTGGAGCCGGCTTTGATGCAGCTGCTGCAGCCGCTGCTGCTGCCGCAGCTGGAGCCTCAGGTGGTGGTGCAGCTGCTGCTGCTGCCGCTGCAGCTGCCGCTGCCGAAGGACAGGCTAATGCTGCAGCCGCAGCAGCAGCCGCTGCTGCCGCAGGACGTGGCAACGCAGCTGCTGCCGCTTCCGCTGCTGCCGCATCAATTGCTAAGAAACATGCTGCCGCCGCCGCTGCCGCTGCCGCCGCAGCAGGTGGAGCTGGTGGATCTGCTGCTGCTGCAGCAGCAGCTGCTGCAGCTGCTAATAGAGCAGCGGCTTCTGCTGCCGCTGCCGCTGCGGCCGTGTCTTCCGGTGATGGCTCTTCCTCTGCGTCCGCATCTGCTTCCGCTTCATCGTCATCAAATGGAGGAAAACGTGGAAGAGGCAGCAAAGATGATGGTTCATCCTCTGCCACAGCTACAGCTTCTGCATCAGCATCATCTGGAGGTGATGACAAGAAGGACTCTTCAAAACTGAAAGGACTTTTGATTAAACTTCTCGAAAGTAGACTCTCAGGGGGTGCAAGCGCTTCTGCAGCAGCTGCAGCTAGCGCAGGTTCTAATGGTGGTGGTAGATCAAGTTCTGCATCAGCTGCTGCCTCTGCAAGTTCCGGAGATAACGGAAAGAAAGGATCATTTAAGGATTTTATTAAAAAGCTTCTGATGAAGGTAGCTGAGAAGCGAGCATCGGGTGGTGCATCAGCTACAGCAACTGCCTCAGCTTCCGCAAGTTCTGGGGGTGGTGGATTTGATGGTGGTTTTGATGGTGGATTTGATGGTGGATTTGATGGTGGATATTCTGCTGCCGCTGCCGCTGCAGCTGCGGCTGCTGCCTCTCGAAGAAGATCTTATGCAGCAGCTGCCGCCGCCGCTGCTGCTGCTGCTGGGGGTGATGGGGATGCCCTGGCCGCCTCTGCTGCGCGTAGGCGAGCTGCCGCTGCCGCTGCTGCTGCAGCCGCTGCTGCTGCCATACGAAATGGACAAAACCCAATAGCTGCTGCTGCTGCTGCCGCTGCTGCTGCTGCCTCTGGCTCAGGAGGAGGCGGAGGAGGAAACGGTGGTGGTGGTGGTTCTGGTGGCTCAGGTGGTGGCGGTGGAGCAGGTGGTTCTGGTGGATCAGGCGGATCGGGGGGCTCTGGCGGTTCCGGCCAACGTGATAAAGTTCAGGAGGAAATCTGGAAGAAGATAGATTGTGAGGAGGACGACAATGGAAAATACTACAAAAGAGTTGTTAAAGTTTAAAAGTGTTAAAGCAAATAGACTTTCTCGATAAATTGATACAGTTGGGTGCAAAACTTTGACAGGTTAGTCCAGAGAAGTGAATATTTGATACATTGTCCCATGAACATTCAGTCTAGTTTTTCAGTACATACTAATCATCAGATGACGAGGATGAGCAAGCCATCGCATTTGTTTCTTCTTCTCGTGATGATCAGTTTTGCATTAAAGACTTAAAAGGGAGCTGAACAAATAATAAAAAAGGCTAATCGATTGTATGTATTTTCTATATTTATTTCTATTGTGAAGTTATTAAATTAAATGTGTTATTTAATGAAGGCTTTTTGCCTTTTCTTGAAACAATTATCTTTCATAATAGTATTCTCCCCTATCAAGGAATCAATGTATTTGTAGGTTATTGTATTAAAATACCTTGGTCTTCTTTCTTACATTCTGTCTTCAGTTTTCTCAGTTATCCACATACACACAAGCACGTTTCAAGATTGCTGGCCCTTAATCAAGATGAACATAAATACAAAGTTATTTAAATACCGTCTGTACTCGCTGCAGTGTCAAATCCATCTTCAAACAACATAGACCACGATCTGCTGTAGAGCAGGATATGTGTAATATGTTCTACTACTTACTTCTAACAAACTACATGGACCTAGATCTACTGGCGCATTATGCGACGTGAGAGTGGGTCTGTGCGGTCTTCTGTTGGACTTGACTTATAAGCGATTACATACGGTATTCATACTTCCTCCATCCACTCATCCACACAACCTCATATGATTATATCCTTTGTCTGTCTACCATTTTTTTCTCTGATTATTTTATATGTTTGTCTCCTTCTTTATTTGAAAGGTAGTAACACAACTGCAATGATCCCATTACTCACAATCTTCTGTTACATATTATAAAAAACAAAGTCTACAAATATATATTTGCCTTCGGCTGATATTTATATTTTAGTCATGAAAATTTAAAGTAGATTCTGCAAAACTGTTCTTTTAAGCAATTATGTGAGAAAGTCCTATCTAAATGGTTTTGCCTCTCCGAATTTTTTTTTTTTTGGGGGGGGGTGGGGGCATAAGCGAAGCACACATTATCAGTGACAGAAATTAAACTCATATCTCTGATTCTAAAACGAAATTCATGTTTGTAAACCGGAGCTTATTGTGTCATGACGTTGTCAAAAATTTTACAATATGAACTAAATGTTTCAAAACTAAAACTTTGGCGTCTCTTTGAAATATCACGCCCCAGTCTCTGTTCACTCGTACGTACGCAAGTGACATGAACCCCGGCCCCAGTTGAACGAAAAGTCGGGAAATGTATTCTAGCATCGAGATTTTAAAGTCTGTTGTAGTATTTCTAATACAATTGGCATTTGTTTTAGAGGTAAAGATAAAAGAAAGCAATAAAAAAATATCGCTTTGTTTTGACATTTTCCAAGACTCTTCACAATAGTTCAAAATATTGTGACTGTAGTTTTCAATGTTTGATAACTGCAAAATGTTCAGGGAACAATTCATCGTTGGCTATAAAAAAGATGTTTAAATATACCGAAGAAATTAAAATTGAGGTGAAAGAAGCAAACTTGAAATACGACTTGTATACTGTATTGCACGTAATCAGCAAGGTCTTTAAGTATGACTTGTATACTCAATTGTACCTAATCAGCAAGATCTTGAAGTACGACTTGTATACTCGATTGTACCTAATCAATAACGTCTTGAAGTACGACTTGTATACTCGATTGTACCTAATCAATAACGTCTTGAAGTACGACTTGTATACTCGATTGTACCTAATCAATAACATCTTGAAGTACGACTTATATACTCAATTTCACCTAATCAATAAGGTCCTGAAGTACGACTTGTATACTCGATTGTACCTAATCAACAAGGTATTGATTAGGATTTTGTATACACAATTGTATCCAATCAGCAAGGTCTTGAAATACGACTTGCATACTGTATTGTACCTGATCTTTAAGGTCTTGAAGCATGACTTGGATACTATTGTACCTAATCACTAAGATCTTTAAGTAAAACTTGTATACTCGATTGTACCTAATCAGCCAGGTCTTGAGGAAAGACTTGTGTACTGTATTTTACCTGTTCACTGAGGTCTTGAAGTACGACTTGTACACTCGATTGTACCTAATCACTAAGGTCTTGAAGTACGACTTGTGTACTGTATTGTACCTAATCAGCAAGGTATTGAAGTACAACTTGTGTACTGTATTGTTCCTAATCATTAAGGTCTTGAAGTACGACTTATTTACAGGGAATGTACCTAGCCATGATCTCTGATAATGTAAAGGTTTGTGTCTCGTGAATCTTTAATAGTTTTTAAATAGTACATTATAAGTCGGTATCACAGTGTTGCCGTGGCTATGAACACAGCAAAGACATATTTAGACAGAAAACCAGTATTATTGATGGTAGTTATCGTGTATTGTGGCAAGTTTGTTATCATGCGTGTTGCAAATACAGGTATTGGAAAAGGCAGACATTGTCATAATTTCGACTCCAATAATTATTTCAAAGCGGAAAACACAAACCCTGAATAAGAAGAGCACACAAGTAAAGCTAACCTTTAGAATTTTTGGTGTTCTCCGCCATTTCAATTGATTTATTGACGCAACCTTAGCATAATCCAAGCTATCCCATTCTGAACTTCTTATTAATTGGCGCTTAAGTATTATGAATGTTGTTCTACATCTCGAAAAGTGAGAAATATAGGCCCTAAATGCTATAAAGTCTGTATACCCTGATCAGGAACCATACCTAACATTCTATATGGTTTTGCAAATAATTGCAATTGTTGACAGTACAGAGAAGCACATTTAATTAGTGGAAAAAAGGTAATCACGGAGAGGAACCGCCGGGATTACTCAACTAAATGTTGTTATGAGTCATGACATTGTGTTTTCATTGTGTTGAAATGTTGCATGTTGGGCGCAGTCGTCGAAAATATCTTGCAGAGCCATATGACGCCATTATATCACCAGAAATACATACTTGCTACATGGGTATGCGTTGATTCGTATCCAGGACGAACGCCAATTTCTGTTTCGACTCTATGGTCATAAACTAAGTAACAGAATGAAGCATGGTCATAAACTAAGTAACAGAATGAAGCAAACCCAACAAGTTTTGTAAAACTTAGCAATAATTTAATTCTCTAAGTTATAAAATAAAAATTTAAGAGTAACTTACAGCATTGTGAATTAAATTCAAAATAATCATAAATGTATCACAAGTGCAAACGAAAAGAGTTTCCCGAATGAATTCCATGTCTTAAATTTATTGATGTACCAATAGCCTTAAATATGCCGAAGTGACAACGGTCTTGATGCCTCAGAATTGTACGTCACTGAATGAACTCACAATAATCCCAGAATAATGTTTAGTCCAAACATTCAAAATAGGCACTTTGTAATTCCAATAAATAATTTAATTAAATAATTCCACTCAGATTAAATCTAAACAACATTAAGTAGGCCTACTTCTACTTCGACCGCTCCGGTGGCCTAGTGGTTAGTGCGTCTTTCTCGAATACGGGAGGTCGCGGGAGGGAACCCTGTCTGAGTCATACCAAAAATTATAAAAATGATACTAACAGTTGCCTTCGTTGAACAGGTTAGTGTTAGGACTGGTCGTCCTGTTGTCAGGATAATGTTACTGGGCGGGACATGATGCTATATGTATCCGGCAAGGTGCTTCAGTGCTAGACATCCTTATAAACAACTACACTGCAGATATCGCAGCGATTTGACTGAAAAAATTGTTAAAACTAAAAAATCCAAATCTCTCTCTCTCTCTCTCACACACACACACACACACACACACACACATTAAGCATTAAGTACTTCTGCAGACTGAAATTAAATAAGAACAGCAATAAGAATAGGATTGGAGTAATTATTCATTACTCTCCTTATATACATGTACATGAATCTATGTCGCAATTCATCACTGCATGACATATGTATCAATACATACCCACAAGACATCTATCGCAACACTTCAACCATCCAGTCCGAAAATTATTTCAAACTATAAGAAGGTTTATTTTCTAGAATTCAAAACCAAGCAAACAACCTAGTTAAAGCTTACTATCTTAAAATGTAATCATCACTCATGGAATATTTTTTAGCTATGTGAATTTATTGTTTATAAATAATCATTAAAATCTACCATCATGGACAAAACACACACACACACACACACACACACACACACATATATATATATATATACACACACACACACACACACACATATATATATATATATATATATATATATATATATATATATATATATATATATATATATATATATATATATATATATATATATATATATATATATAACAGTATGTATGTATGTATGTGATGATGACTGAGCCCTCAACGCGGGCTCCGTATCTGACACAACGCAGCGTCGACAAGTTCTCTCATGGTTGCACAAATTTTGGCCTAACGATTGGTAAAATGAAAACTGAATGTATCATCCATCCCCAAGGAGATCATACGTTGATCAGAATATCACAATCAACGGCCACAAACTAAGTGCAATGAGTCGGTTCACCTATTTTGGCAGCACTTTCTCCCAGAACGTCGTCATCGATGACGAAGTTAATGCTAGGATATCAAAGGCCAGTGCAGTTTTAGACAGACTACATGCCAGTTTCTGGATTAGAAGAGGGATTAGTCCACAAAGTTAAAGGAATGCACCTGCGAAACCTGGACAGTGTACCAGCGCCACAAAAAGAAGCTGAACCTGTTCCACACAACTTGCCTCAGAAGACTCTACGCCATCAAATGGCAAGACAAGATCCCGGATACTGAGGTCTTTGCCCAAGCAGGTCTGTCAATAGATCGACAACAAAACTCCAATTAAGAGGAGATGGAGAAGCATTTAATATTCAAGTTGGCAATTCTCTGTACGTTGACAAATGCACAATAAATAACTTAAAAACGTTAATTTATTTATTGTGCATTTGCCAACATACAGAAAATTTGCTGATAACAGCACGGAATTAAAACCTTTCAAAATTTTCAGTCGGGTTACGAACATTTTGCTTGACTTGTTTACGCACTGTGATATGCTCTGAGCGACAACACCAGTGAACTTTAAACGATTTAGTGTAGTCTTTTACAATTAATTTGACAACTGCAATATAACGCGAGCTTTTATTTCATTTGATATGTAAATATTATCCCATATTTTAGCAATCCAGACACAGAATGAGAAACGAGTGTCAAATGTTTCATGACGTGTTGGTGAAAAATGATGCGTGGAGTAACTCCAGATCTGTTGTGAATTTGCGATCCTCAAACAACAGCAGGCCTGCATACTGAAGAAGAGTCATCCTAGGTCGGCCTTTCTTGCATAGTATGCAAGAGTTGTGGGTAAATCTAGAGCTGAACCATAGCAAATTTGCAGTTAAACAGCAGATCGGTCAGTGAATAGATATGTCATGATCATGAATTGAAACTCTCACAACATACTGTTTTGTCTGATGGCGAAACTTATGCCAGACAACTATCTGAATGATGTTTTATTTTTAAACAATTTATTATTTTAAGAAAAAAATGTTTCACGAAATTAAAATCAGATTTAATAACGACGGATACCTAAATTGTCAATTCATAAAAAACCTTGTTCATGATTGCATTACATTATTATCATAGTTGATAAGTTAATTTATACACTTTAGGCCGTATTCAAACACGTAAGGCCAATATAATATCCAAAACATTTTAAGATTTGGTGGATATTTCTAGTTTAATAGTGATGTCAGCACAGCTAAATCAAATTAAATAAAACACACCATGCCGGTGTAACGGAAGTAACATTTTTTTTTTCGCTTGACAATTAATGCATACATGAAGGTCATATCATAGCTGATACCTATAAAGAATAAACAACTGCTTATATATCTTGTAAATCTTTTTAGCGGACATATATCTGAAGCAAATAACTGCATATACTTCCATCTTTTTCAACACAGACATACAAATTGCTATTAGTGGAATATATGCTGAAAACGTTGCTATATAAATAAAGCAATGATGAAGATTATTATACTCGATTTACCGAGCCCAAATAAATCCAGGAAAGAAATCTCCTTTTAATTAGACTTTCAGCAAGAACATTATTGAGACGTATTTAGAAACAAAACTTGAAATGAGTTATGACCAGCAATCATAGAGATTAATTTAAGTGAAAGTTAAACGAGTACATATTTTTAACAGGAAACATCCAGTATCTGCATGAATATTTCAGTAACAATGAACCATTCTTGATAAAGATTATCATTTGAAAACTTAGACAAATTGGTTATGTAAAAGATCAGCTAGAATTGACAAGCAGACTGATGAAGAGATTATACCAATATCATGGGCAAGTTAAGTACATATAATTTATTAACAGAAGAAGAACTATTATCATAATGAACACAGATGAATTGGATGTCAGTGAATGCTTATATAACATTGCAATACCACATTTTGACAGGAATTAAGCGAATGTATATAAATGAAGATTCGATATATTTCTTTACATATATAGGTATCAGGCTAAAATAGAATAAAGAATGCTTGTGGCAGTTTAAAAATCCACGGATGACAAATGCTTCCTTTATGTTATCAAGTCAGTTTAAAATATTTCATTACAAAATTTCAAAGACCAAAATCTACAACTCGTATAGATATAGTGTGACAATCAAGGGACGACAAGCAACAAGTCTTGACACTTCGTGGCAAGGACAACGACAGCGCTGCTGGTTAACTAGCATAGAGAAATGTTAATAATTATTTGAATCACGGAAGTTAGAAGAGCGTTCGACCCAAAATGTTCGCGTTATCGAGTCCCATATAAGCTTGCCTGGGTTGATTACCTCTGTATGTCCCTGGGAAAGGAAAATTGATTCCCATTTCCTCAGAATGATATAGCCCAAAAATGTTTTGAAATTGCCTTTAAACCCACCCCACTTTAACCCCAATAAACCAAAACCAAAACCTAAAAAAAAAAAAAAAAAGAAAAAATATTTCGCTTTAAGTGATGGTTTTGGTAGTTACAACGAAGAAATGTAACATGATGTTGGATCTCTCGTAATTTTTGTCGAATACATTACTGTATAATTATATATATAATTCATGAAGAGAGACCATTTGAAAAATTTAGAAACAATCAACATCAATTGAAAGGCACCTTTTTTATTGAGATTTTTAAGTACCCTAATACCGTTCAGAAATGATCGTACTACTACTGTGCACTCCACAACAATGTAATTGCGCTATGCGTCTCTCGAATATCTCGAAGCCGACGAGGTCCATTCGAGATAAACTTCGTTGATTTTCAACATCGTCAGAAGCTCGCTGTCGAAGGCAAGGTGTTCCAAATGAAACAAAAGCACAGGTGGACAAGTCGAACATCTAAACATATTTCATTAGTTGTTTTTTTTTTTTTTTTATGGACGTCAAGTTAACTCAGAAATGTTTCAGAACGTTCCTTTACAGAGGTACAGACTGCATTCGGGTGTTTTACAAATGTGTGTAAGAGAAATTAAGACACAAAATTGCAAAACATGTGGTGTTCACAGCGAATGATAAGAGACAGTTGAACTAAACAAAAACATTTTTCGAGACAAATATTTGAAGATAAAGTCAGAGTTCATGATCACTTAACTGGCAAGTAAAGAAAGATTGCTGCTGGCAAATGTTATTTAAACTTAGAATGCTAAAAATATATCCCTGTATTTTTTCATACCTTGTCCGCTAACGACATTTATCTATTTATCAAGCCGGTTATAAAATCTATTAAGAACACACACACACCCCAAAAAAGAAACAATAAAGCAAAATACCGAAATATAAATATAGCAATAATACCGAATAACGATGAAAATATATATCTCATTCAGAATGTATTCTCATAAGTTACATGTTCATGAAGGATAGTAAATAAATAACTGTAAATAGAGCAATTAGATTTGTAGATAACTGTTGATTCATGGGTAATCTTTTGATTAGTTGGCTAATAACTCAAATCCAGCGACTTGGAAGCATAATGTTGCCCTACATTTCTAATAAAGGATATTTGTCTATACGTGTTCCTCGATAGTAGTTACAGATTTGGAAGAACGATATTACCTCCTACAGAGAAGTGTTACTCATCTGTCAACGATGCAGATCTATTTAATGGCGAACATGTTATGTCATGCCAAACTTCAGTTTGAACACACCCTGTGATATTCACCAATTAAACGTCAACAAGATACTTGGATGTGATGTGACATCTATAACGAAACAAAGAACGTATGAATTGTAAACTGGAAGTTCAACTGCTTCCACTGTTCCGTTGCAATATTATTTGCTCAGGATGCGAGTTTAAAATTACGCGGTGTTGAGTTGGAACTTTGGATAGATTATGACATGCTTAAACTTGTATGACACCACATATATACTCATAAACAAATAAAGAATACTACTTTGACATGGACGGAAAGATAATTAATGATGGCGAGTACCTCAAGGTCATTTGTTGTTTGTTTGACCCATGAACCAGTGCATGTCGATAAACAGCTTTAGATGGGCATGTGATGGACTCATTAGATGGGCGGGAAAGGAAATTTCTGACATTAGTAATAGAAGCTGCATATTAGAATTAGATTTCATTACATCTTCATGATCATTTTGAGGTCTTCCATCTAGAACATGAAATAACTTATGCCAGACAAATATTTTTATCTCCCGTGAAATAATTTATATATGATTACAAGAGTACAAAAACTAAATGAAGCAACTATTGTGTACATTGAAAATTAAAAAGAAATATGTAACACATTACATATACAGCTTTACGTGCAAATGGCAATGATATACAGAGTTGTCTTCTTTCAAATACAAGAATCCTTAAGTCTTACGTTGAACTCAACACAAGTCTGAGATGAACAACCTAATAATGATTTTGAAAAGAGTTCCTTAAAATAATGAATAAAGCGGTATTTGGTAAACATATGAAGATTTTGAGAGAAAGAACAACAACTAAAATATGTACGCATGAAAATATTTTATTTTATTTTATGATATAAGTTTTAAAAATGCATGAAAAGTCTCTCTTTTTCAGGAGAACAGTTGCTAATGGCGACTTGATGCTATTTAGTTAGAAAAGCATGAAAATCAGCTTAATCAAACCATTCTATGCTGGCAATAATGTCGTACACTTATCCAAATACCGATCCAAGATATTAGCATTGTCGTACAGTAGTTATCCATATACCGATCCAAGGTATTAACATTGTCGTACAATTATCCAAATGCAAATCTATGCTGGTTAGACTGTAGTATAGTTAACCATATAGTGGACGGCATGAATATGACAGTAAGAGTAGAAATAAAAAATACGTTGATAGAACGAGTCTAGTCAAGACCGATGCAGATTTATTATGAATTCATGTTGTGACAGAAGACTTTTAGATAAGCATAAACGATCACACCAATTTCTATGATATTACTGACTCAACCAGCAAGTTTTACATGCCACAATTTAATAATAACGTACCTGTACTTTTCAGAGATGAACTAACCGGTGTACCTTTCAAAGAGTGTTGTGGGTTAAAGTAAAAGAATACATATATATATATATATATATATATATATATATATATATATATATATATATATATATATATATATATATATATATATATATATAGTTCAACACATATAAAAACAAAAGGAATAAAATATGCATGACTAAAACTAATTAGAAATCGTATTTGTACACAAGCCTATTCAATTACAAGGTATTTCAATCATACAATAAACATATGTATAACATAAAAATGCACTAGACTTACGACGATAAACGATATTTAGTTGATAACACAAATACTTTACAATATGGGCACGTTAGTACTATTGCAGAAAATGAAACTGAAACGTTTGTTTTCTTTTGTTCTACTTTAAAACTTAAAGTTTCACCTTTCATTTGTCTGGAGTGGCATCGTTATATTCAAAACACTGTAAATTGAACTTTGTCCTTGCTATAGAAGATGATTGAATGAAATAGTTTATATATTATAAAATTATATAATGAGTTGAACATGGTGACATTTCACAATGTGTACCATTAACATCTGGTCTAGTTAGATTAGTTGCTTTCTTTCAAAGCCATATAAACTCAACAGTCATCAATTATAAAGGTATACGCACCTTGGTAGATATGAAATATTAAACCAAACTACTTTTCCAGTTTGTTGTCATGAAGCATCACAATCACCACATTTGTCTTTTAATGACTGCTCTCTATATATAGTACATCTTGTTTCAAGGAATGGTTTAGCAGATGAATACGCTAAAATCGAAAACATGCCTGTAATAGAGTTAGTTTATACGATGTTTCCCTTACATTAGTCACTCCACAAATTGGCATGAGGGTCGAAGTAACTAAAAGCTTACGTTTGTTTCTCCGTGACAAGGCTTTACTCGTTCAGACACCATTCATTCAAATAAATGTATACATACCTAAAACATAACTGATTTTAGCTGATTGTTATCACAAATAAATATACATTTTGTTAGCATCCACGATTTATTTTCTTTTGATTTGACAGTAGTTAATTTGTTGCACATTCGCTAGACACAGACACCTGCCTTGCAATCGTTTGTCAAATCAAGTCAAGAATGAATGTCAGCGTAAATATGTTTAATGCGTACAATGTCTTAAATAAAAACCACGAATAAATTATTTTTGCAGACCTTCTTACTTCTAAAGACACTGCATTATTTTTATTTTGTTCTTCTCATTTTGCACAATGTCAAAACACTATCCAAGATGGGAGAATTAAGTGTGAAGTTTTATATTGACTGCTATGTTGATTTTCTCCATTCATGTACCTATCATTAACCGATTGCGAAGTTAACTCTGCTCTGTTTGTATCGTCCTGAAATTTTGTCTTTCATTTTGTGTGAAAATCTGAAAGTCAAGTCGTATTCTAGACATCTTTCATATTGTATGTTCTCTTCACTCTGTTTTTGTTGTTTTAAGATTTTGTTAGTTCTTTAATTACTACTCTGTTCAATGATAATTAAGCTACGGTCAACTTGTCTCGATCAGATCGTGATACCTTTAAATTTTAATTACTACTCTGTTCAATTATAATTAAGCTACGGTCAACGTGTTCCGATCAGATCGTGATACCTTTAAAAGTTTTATCTTCTACAGTCTTACGTATTTAAGTATGGGTTTGCTTTTGTACATTTAGTCATTTAGCTACGTCAATGTGCTGAACTGGGTTTGCTATATTGATAATGCGGTTATTGTTGAGATTAAAGTCTATGTTAATTGTTTCACCTAAGGCGTTTTTTTATGGCTTTTGCAAATATGTTTAAAGGTAAGAACTCATTTGGATCTCTAATAAAAACTTCTCCAATCATTCTGTACCTAATCCCACTTTGTTACTTTGCATAGGACAAATACGTTACAGGGATAACGTGAAATTATATAAACTTTCACCAGATCTCTTGCTGACCAAAAATTTCATTTCGTTAATCGTACCCCTCTATTATTGTTTGTAATGGCTGAGGATAAAAGACACTTTGTTGGTTTCAAAAAACCACAATCTGTATCACATTCGCTCAATACATTAATATTTCTCCGGCAATTGAATCCTATCAATCTATAATTGTGGTTGGTTATATACACTGTATTACTTGGACTTATTTGGACTTTTGAGGTGTGTTTCAGACACTTGATTTCAGTACTTCTTTATTGTCTCTATTTGCAGGTATTCTCTCTTTGACTTTCTCACATCTGAAATTCCATGGAAGGAAGTTGTAACTATTTCATTGTGTTTTAAAACTTTGATGCGAATTATCTTTATATTCAAAGCGTTGAAACAATCATTATAAATTCTATACTAAAGCTTGTGAAGATAAGTGGAACAACTATACTAGAAGCTATTTGTAGCAAACATAACACAACTGCTGAAACACGAGTTGAAACCTTTTCGATACAACATTGTTTTTCAACTTCACGTTAAAAAATCTGCCAAACTGCTTAAAAAATATTACTATTAACAAAACGAAAAGATTCCTAAAACAGCCACACGAAGACCTCTAAAAAATAAAGTCTGCTCTTTCATCATCTTTTATTACTTTAGCACAGTTCGGTTTCAGAGCGTTCCCTCTATTGTCTTACCCGTTAACATCTACATGGATCATTTTGCTTTTGTGAAATTACCTTCTCTGGCCCTGTGCTAACCCTGGATTCTTCTTGCATTTTGTCTTATTACCTTCCATTTAGTTATGCAGTGAACTTTGTAAAGTAGATTTTAAAAAAAAAAAACAAAAAAAAAACTTAATTTGAACAAATTTTAATTTCAAGCTGTTTCGCATGCAAAAAGTTAAATCTTCATCTTGGAGGAAATTGTGAAAGCGGAGAACTTAAAAATAAATTAACACAACCATTAGGTGAAAAGTATCAACAACTGTTTAAAGAAATGTACTGCTGCAATCATTAGTTAAAATTTTTTAGTGATTATCGATTTAATGTCCAGACTGTGCCTGTGCTGATGTTAGATGCCAGGGTTACGCCGATCCGCGTTAAATATATTTCGGTATCGTTTCTAACTTATTCGTTAAACAGAAGTTCATTTTGTGTCCTTGTTCCACAACTTCATGATGGTCATATATGTGCTTTGAATGTCTAAACTTAGGAGAGAATTGGCCAACATGACAGTATACACGTTGTGATTATTGTTTGTATAATCCTCAGACATTGTACTCACTTTGTCTTCTGCTTTGTTTTCTACTGTTTCTTGTCCTACTGGCACAGATTGAGTATCAGTCTTTAGAACATATCTCAATATTACATTGGTATTGATGGCAGGGTTTAACCCAAGTGTTGCATCGATACAACTTTTTCATGGATTATGATGGGTTAGTTATCTATCGTTATATAATTTTGACTACGGCAAAATAAAGTCTTTTAAAAAAACTGCTAAACTTCTGTGAAACTTTGTCCCGTCGGAATTTTGTATGTGTATCTATAAGCATAAATCTCCATGGTGAATTATTGAGTGTATTAATTTTTTTATTCATGTAATTTTAAGTGCGTGGCAAAAACACTTGTATTGGTGGCATCTTCGACCCATTCTTTTGATAGCTATTGTCGCCTTTTCCACTCCAAAAGAAATTTTTAAAAGGCTGTTTGAAGATGTCGAAAGATTTCATTAAATGGGCTTTTAAGTGCAATAAAACAAAAAAATAAAAATAAAAAAATAGACAAGTTTATGCAGAACTATAGACTTTCTTACTCTGATGTTTCCGACGATGGATGTTTCTATAGGTCCAATTAACTAGTATGTATTTTTTTAAATACATGATTAAATTTTCTCAGTATAGTTTACTACAGTAGTATTTGGATTTTCTCAAAAACGAACCAGATCTTAATGCTGAGCGCCAAGCGAGGCAACTGTTCCCACTTCAGATTTTCTTTCTGCATTTTAACCATTTATTTTATAAAATTTGTTAATCATATCGCCACGATATCTGCCGTGTGGCAGATAATATGGATGTCTAGCACTGCGTCATCGTCCGCAGACATTGAACATCACCATTCACTCAATCACATTATCCTGACACCAGGCCGACCAATCCTAACACTAACCTCTTAATGCTGAGAGCGTAGCATGGCAGCTGCTATTATCATTTTTATTCGTCATTGGTTGATTTAGTATAGCGATACAATGTTGATTGGTTGATTTAGTATTGCGATACAGTGTTGATTGGCTGATTTAGTATATCGATAAAATGATGAATCACATACAAATGCATTCATATCTGGTTGGTTGAATTCTCCCACCTGCAGATGTAGTCCATATAATCTGATGTAAATGTCTAATATTTAAAACTTAATGAGTTTTACATGTAAAGACGTCACATTTTAAAAGAATCAAATGAATAAATATAACTATACTCGTCTTTAACAGGAGACGAATATTGTAAAAGTGTGTGTGTGTGTGTGCGTGCGTGCGTTCGTGCGTGTGTGTGTGTGTGATTTTGATTTTTTGCTGTAGCTTTAAAAATAATTCAGTCATATCGCTGCGATGTCTGCAGTGTGACAGTTTTATAGTGATGTCTTAGCACTGGGGCATAATGCCACAGACATGTAGCATGATGTCTCACCCAGTCACATTATCCTGACACTAGGCCGACCAGTCCTAACACTAATCTCTTAATGCTGAGCGCCAAGCGAGGCAACTGTTAGTGCCATTTTTGTAAGTATCTGGTTTGACTCGGCCGGGGATCGAAACCCCGACCTCCCACATCTGAGGCGGACGCTATAACCACTAGTCCACCGGAGCGGTTTGCAAAATTGTAAATAAATACAAAGAGACAAGGTCAGAGAAGGATATTAACATAATTCGATAATTCGGTATTTTGAAAACCTAATTGGAATAATAAGTACAAGAAATCCACATTGCGTTGAAAAAATCGTATGTTAGTAAACAACTATATTAGATACAGGAATTCAGCATTTATGCACTAGTTGTATGTGGATGGAGCTGGAAGTGATGTATCAGGTCTTGGAATCTAGACAATAAAAGAAAATTAATTGATGTTAAGTAAATAAATCAGCGAAAAATGAATTAGAATGTAATCGAACACATTCCTATTTTCAATCACCGTTTTATTCAAAATAAAGATTCTTAGTTCATTTGTTATGGTAAAGAGTTGTCATGACCATATAAGAAAGAAAACTGTTAACTAGATTAAATCCCCCGCCTGTTATTTAAAAGGCAAGGGAGTTAATTATTGCATACTATAGCTTATCGTGTTTTTTTTTAATATCAACCAGATTCGCATCTTAATGTGGATTCCATTGGCCGTTAAGAGGACGGGTTTAAGGCAAGGCAAACATCTATATTTATAATTTAAAAAAAGAAACTCCATCATCCACTACGATTCCAGTAAATGGGTGTTTTTGATTTTTGTTCCTTTGTATATTCGTAATGACAAATCAGGCGATATCAAAGAAGCGTATTACAAATCAAAGTAAATATAAAAAAATGTGATTTTGACTTCATGCTAGACAACATATGAAAATCTGCTAACACGGTGTACGGATTAATAGTTATTTTAACATCATGGACGAATTGTACAAAATTACGAAGTGTGTGTGTGTGTGTGTGTGTGTGTGTGTGTGTGTGTGTAAGACCGCTTTACAGATGAGTCATAGTGCCACTGAAAAAGGACCAAACGGTTAAGTACACCAGCACTTGCACATCCCCTGTATTTGGGTAGGCATGATTGATGGCCTCAGTTGTTGATATGTAAACTTGACTTCTATTGTCATACTGTACCTATTTATTTGTACAGGAGATGTACTTCTAAGGTGCAGAACATGTATGGCGTTAAGTCTTACCCGTGGCAGATAAGACCACAGCTGTGGTGCAATAGACTGTTAGGGTCGGTGAGGAGGGTGTGGCACTCCTTCTCGCATGCGCCCTCTGTAGCGTCACTGCCCAGCACGTTCACCATGGTCTGTAGGGTCTGCTTCAAATGCGTCACGTCAAACGTCGTTACTATGGAAAACCAAGACAAAACAGCTAAATCAAAATTGAATAACCAATCCCATGTATATATGAAACAACGCAATATAGCATTATATCAAATCATCTAAATTATAGTTCTCGCGGTACTAGTATTTTAAGTTGTGTGATAGATCTTTATGATGATCGTTATAAAAAAAGGATATTTTCTTCATCTGCTTTCAGCGGTTGAAGTAGCTTTACACTACATATAAGCTAATTAAGGCAGTAAGTCCATGGTGTTCTTGAACATAGATGTGTTTTGTCGACAATTCAGTTATATTCCTTGACTCTGGTGTTTAGGTCATGCGATTTTAGTTCCATTGTCCTAAAGAATAGTTCCATGTTTAATTTATTAATCAAATATTAATTGGAGAAAAACCAATGATGTTTAATCCCACTAACTAGAAACTCAAATATCTTTCAAGTTCTTTTTATTTGCATATGCATGCCGATACAAACTTGAAGTGGATAAGAGTTATTTGAAATGACTCTAAGAAAGGAAAGCCATCAACCCATACATGCAGATGGCGTTCTCTCATTTTAATTACCAAATGTATTACAGAAAATGCAAATCTTGATAGAATCAATGAACCCATAAGATGCACAGATTATTAATTAAATGGAAAAAATAAAAAATAAATATAATTGATACTGAACCTACTATAGAAAAAAGACAATGGGGGGGGGGGCAACTGCCAACGCTATCATATTCTGACAAGGAATGCACGTAGGTGGACGAACTACCAAAATTAAGTGAATAAATTAAAGTTAAAATGCTATTGAGTCAATAAAAATTAGTCCTTGGCTGAATGAAGGTCTCAATCTTTTCAGCTAGCATATTCTAAACATATACATCAGCGTGTTTAGTGAAATGACTCGAACTGCCAATATGTGCCACTGCAGTCTTAATTTTCACTGAAATGACACGAACTGCCAATATGTGCCACTGCAGTATCAGTTTTCACTGAAATAACACGAACTGCCAATATGTGCCACAGCAGCCTTCTTTAATACTGAAATGACACGAACTGCCAATATGTGCCACAGCAGTCTTCTTTAATACTGAAATGACACGAACTGCCAATATGTGCCACAGCAGTCTTCTTTAATACTGAAATGACACGAACTGCCAATATGTGCCACAACAGTCTTTTTAATACTGAAATGACACGAACTGCCAATATGTGCCACAACAGTCTTTTTAATACTGAAATGACACGAACTGCCAATATGTGCGCCAACAATCTTTTTCTTTACAGAAAAAAGACCAACATGAAATGCCTTTTTAACGACACCAACATAAAATAAAATTGTTGTACAAATTTCTTTCATTTCGGGATACCTGTAATTAATAGGATTAAGACGACTGTATTAATTACAGCTTTTGTTCATTTAATTATTGTGTTTAGAAGAAGCTTAGCTTTTAGAAATGTGATCAAGAAGATGTGAACTGGTTGAAGAAATTGACACATCGCAGTTACTGTCGGCATATATTGATGTAGAAAGGTACGAGCAAACGTCAGGCGATTGTTATCTAGGGCAAAAATGGCCTGAATAAGTATCGTCCAGTTCATTGTACAGTGAGCTACCTGGCCTGAATGAGTATCGTCCAGTTCATTGTACAGTGAGCTACCTGGCCTGAATGAGTATCGTCCAGTTCATTCTACAGTGAGCTACCTGGCCTGAATGAGTATCGTCCAATTCGTTGTACAGTGAGCTACCTGGCCTGAATGAGTATCGTCCAGTTCATTGTACAGTGAGCTACCTGGCCTGAATGAGTATCGTCCAGTTCATTGTACAGTAAGCTACCTGGCCTGAATGAGTATCGTCCAGTTCATTGTACAGTGAGCTACCTGGCCTGAATGAG
Source organism: Sinohyriopsis cumingii (assembly GCA_028554795.2). NCBI lineage: Eukaryota > Metazoa > Mollusca > Bivalvia > Unionida > Unionidae > Sinohyriopsis > Sinohyriopsis cumingii. The sequence continues at coordinate 94,954,704 of CM068840.1, read as the reverse complement.
TATCGTCCAATTCGTTGTACAGTGAGCTACCTGGCCTGAATGAGTATCGTCCAGTTCATTGTACAGTGAGCTACCTGGCCTGAATGAGTATCGTCTAGTTCATTGTACAGTGAGCTACAGGTTAGTAAGTGTTTCTGAAATATAATTAAACTTCTCCGTATGTAGAAAGTGGGGTGGTATGGGTTGGGTTGGGGGTCTTTGTAAACCCTCTCTATCATATTGAAAATAAAATTATTTGACACAATAATATGACAGCCTACCCCTTTTTCTTCAAATCTAATTTGTAAGATGTCCTGATTCCGGCCTTGTATATCAAGTCTCGTCTCCATTTAGCAAACACCAAATTATCTTTCCAAGCTGGCTAACATAAAGGCCAGACAGAGGCGGTCACCACAGGTTATACAGGTTATATACTTACACAGAGTGGTCAGCAGATTGTTACTGCCATCAAATACAAGCCTTTTCTCTGGTGCACAGAAAACAAAAGGAAGGCAGGTAAGGAGTATGACGGCCAGCTTCATGGTTCTGCTTCGTTGCTGGAAGTCTCAAATTGACAAAACCTGTAGACCAAAGGGGAATAAGAAACATACGGACTACTTACAACTATATATATATATATATATATATATATATATATATATATATATATATATATATATATATATATATATATATATATATATATATATATATATATATATATATATATATATATATATATATATATATATATATATATATATATATGGTGTACCTATATTTTATCAATTAATACGAGAAATACACATCCTTTATCAGTGTGTCAGTCTCCTATGACTGGTTCTCTAAGCTTGTGCCACGTGTCATAGTTACTCTTGCTCCATGACGGATGGTTTTGATGATGATATTTCAAATATTTATAATTTTTATTTCTCATTACATGGGTAAGAACTCACAGAGAATTCAAAATGTGCAACTTTAAACGATTGTTAGAAATTTTAAATTGACCTCATTTTTCACTATATGATTTTGAACGGATTTTGGAGAAACGGAGTGATGAGAATGGCGTTCTCATTCAATTAAAAACAATGTGTCAGTTTTGAATTTTCTTTACGTTTAAGAAGTTACATTGAGAATTTTATTATATACATCTGTTTCATTTATAGTCTGTGAAATACTCTCTTCATCCAAAACGCTTTATTCTTTTCGTTGGGATCATTGTATACATTTTCTCGAAACAATTCCCGATGCTTTTTCGGTCCCTTCTGGAGGAAATTGCTTACTTGACTAAAGTTTCTAGTACGAAATTGCAATGCATCTTACCTGGTTCCTACAGAAGACTGAGACAGATATGGTAGTCTGACAGCCTTTTATATTTTCCTAACCGTCCAGTTCACCTCAACCTAAGACTGAATTCCAACTCGTCAGCTGAAAACGGAGATAAGACAGGTTCTCTGCGATCTTTAGTCACGTTGCTTATAAAGCTATGATCCGTTATTGATGTGTTTGAAATTAATCTTTAAACACACAACTCGACATCGAAAAAAACCTTTTTGAAAACCGTAAAGAATACATTTGCCCGCGAAGTTATTGTAAAACTTAAATTGGCCTGTTGCTTATTCCAGTTAAGTTACACCTTTAAAAAGACGGATTAACTTAGTTTTTTAAATTGCATGCTTTAGGCATCATATTGAATGGAATCTTTTTCCACGTAAGACCTTCATACTACAGAGTAAGGAAATATAAACGACACTGTTTAAAATCTATCTCTAAATCCAGTAGTAATTCTGGAGGCGTATATGTTATTTCAGTATGGAAATGGTTAAAGTAAGTGTCACACATCCCCCCTTCCTTTGCACACACCAAATTTTCCCGTAAGTAGCCGACTTAGAGTCTCAAGGCGGCCTCTATAATGTGTACAATAATCTAATATACTTTGTTAATGAACAGTTCACAAAAACATCTGTTCCATATTTTATAAGCAAATGTGACACGAAAATTCTCGCTTCCTGCCTTCATGAATGGGGATGTAATTTACATAAG